>JAODKL010000030.1:291988-328757 GCA_026780765.1 Petrocephalus schoutedeni | reverse complement strand
GGTACGCAAATCTGTTCACCTTCACGTTAACTATGATATTGGCATTATTTATATTAAGTAACTAAATTAATGCTTTACAGAATCTAGCTTCCTCTTGACTTAATCTCGTTACTGAGATTCCACTCTTTTGAGAAATAAAGAGTTCTATGCTTCTGTAATTCATTTTGTGAATGACAGCCAGTACAATTACCTCCAATACTGCTTATAGGTTTTTTGGGACAGTTCTGTTTATAGCCACATGGGGGCAGAAGACGATAAGAAAACTAGCATGGATCTAATCGCAAGGCCTGAAATGCAGCAGATTTTGCCATCAAATACTTTTCATGCACAAATTCGCGAAAAAATTATTAAATAATCTGGTCAGCTATTCTGTCTTCTCAAAATCTATCCTGAAGGTACTATAAAGTTGCCGTGGTGAATTTCTGTAGGAAATTTCATCCCTGTTGCTGGCCATACATTTAACACTATATTTTCCTGATAATTAACAGAACAGAGTCTGAAATACTGAACTGGACTTGAGGCAACCCCCCCACCCCCTACACTATAGGCTACAGGCTCCACTGACCCACATGCTTAGAGGAGCCTGTTGTTCATTCAATTCTACTCATGAGCCATTAGGTGTCACTGTAGAGCGATGAGCATGAGAGGGCACCAGCAGTCTAACCCCTCTGAGAAATCGTGAGCTGATTAGCATTCTCCGGGCCTCTTTGCCAACAGGCCCCTAACGCAGCATGGGAGGGTGAGGGATGGGGATGGGAATATGACGTCATTTCGGTAGCTAGCTATAGGAAACTGTTGCTATTCTACAACAATCAAAGGGGGCGTGTTCTGAAAAGGTAGCTCTGGATCACAATTAACTCTTTTTGAATCCAACATTGTTGCCTGCCCCTTTAAACAAAGCTCCCCCCCCCCCCCCCCCCCCCACCACACATGACAAAAATGTATCATTTTGCACTGCGAAAAATTTTACGCAACAATGGCTGAATGGAGGGGAAACCCCGTGGCTTACCGAGAGTCCAGACGAAGTAGTACTTGGGTCTGGTGGCTAACATGGACAGGTAGAGGTAGCCAACCTGCAGGTAGAAGGGCGTGCTGGCGACCCAGTCGTGCTGGATGTTGCGCTCCACAGGACAGAGCCGGAAGACCGACAGGTAGAGCAGCAGTGAGGCGGCACAGACGCTGAGCTTATAGATCACATCCTTCTGTGGGAGGAAGAGGAGCGCGTCTCAGGGGCCGAACAGGCGACCCTTCGCTACGCGGCAGACGTGACAATCGCAGCGGCTGCGCCATCGAAGAAAAACAAAAATCACCACAAAACGTGGAAGCAATTTTGGGAAAATAAACTGAGTGTGTTTTGGGTCATCTTAGGTGAGCGGTTCGATTCTGCCAGCTTCTGATTTAATTAGTGGGTGCTGAGTAATGAGAAAACCAAAATAGCTGGTTTCCAGGAACTCAGAAAGCCCCATGTTTCCAACCATAGGCATTATATTGTATCGCAATTAATCTTAAGACAGTACAAGCCAATTTCTTTTGGCTTTTTGCATGTTTGTAGCTGAGAAATCAAGAGCATGGTTAATACAAATCCTCTGTGCACTTGGATTAGATTTTCCTCCCATTGTGTTTATCCAAACAAACGGAGGAACTGTTTCTTCATCCCAAACAAGCCTCCTACAGGCCAGTGACTTTATCCAAGCCAGAGATTATTTTTTAAAAATGCCCGTAAAACTACTAAAAGCTGCAACTGGAAAAAGTCCCAGTCAGAAAAGGGAGGGAGCTCCAGTTCAGGAAAATGTCAGGACTGCCGGTCGACGCTGAAGGAAGTGACAGGGGGGAAGATCTGGCGCTGCTACAGGAGATGCGGCAGTAATCATGTGTCGTATGCCAGTATGACTCATGAGGATTGGGATGTTCCAGGACAAAAACTGAACAGAGCCAAGCGAAAAGCTCGCGCTCTGAGAGTCACGGCCGACACTCTAAGCAAAGACCAGTGGATTTCCTCACTAGTTTGGGGGGAGGGGTCACTGGTAATGTGTGGCCCAGCTGAAGATCACTCATGACATGATTTTGCATCCCTAGCTCACTTGTGCAAACCACGAGCCATGCTAACGAGCCGCTACACATTAGTGAAGAACGGTAAACGTCAAGCTAGCTAGCCTGCAGCTAGACGTTAGCATGCTGCTAAAAATTAGCACGTATTATAAAATGCTACCTTGGGCGAGGGGTCCCTCTGCTTGTACTTCCCGTTCTCCTTCCCGTTGGACTCCAGCTGCTTGAGCTGGTAGGCGGTGCCTTCGATGAAGGCGATGTAGTCGTTGTAGGAGCACGTGGGCCCCGCCAGAATCCCCATAAAATTGCAGTTGTAACTCAAGTATTCCAGCAGGCTTGGGAACCTCCTGTCAATGCCAAGAGGGAGCCGTTACACTGAAGGCATGCGGCGGGCGGACTGAGCAATGAACGAAGGCTTTCATAAAAAAAAATAATAATAATAATCACAAAAAGACAACACCAGAAGACTGAGTGAACATAAACGGACCAAGGATGACGTGCGTTTTCAATCCAGGAGTCCGCTTTGGGAGTAGTTTAATATTTACAGGAGTTTTCATTATGCTACGGGATGCACCAGGGGAACCGTTGACTTTTGGGTTAACGCGGTGGGCTTTACACCAGCCAGGCTGCACGGTAGCATGACTTTTAGAGACCACCTTTCGAATCTTTGGCTTTAAAAAAGACACCGTGAACTCACAAGCCCTCCCACATGCAGTACTCCAGTATCATCTGTCATCGTCACGGTCACGGTCTTCCATCAATACCCACCGGCTATCCATTCTAACGTTACTCGACGCTCACTGGTTAGTATTGGGTTATACCCCCCCAAAAGGCTCTCTCGGGCCCCTGGACGTACCGGGATGAGTCTGCAGGTTTCCCATAACGACTTCTCCTCTGTGAAGCAAAAATCTATCTTTGCAAATTTTAATATACTGTAACCAAAACCTGCCATTGTACCTTCCTGTCATTCCAGAATGTTTAAATTGTACTTAAATATCTTTCAGATTATATTTGATATTTATCACTCTCACTTGCACTATGACTAACCAGATCATAATGTTGTCTGTGTATGAGCCATGCGTCATATAGCTGAAGATGACAATGCAGATACT
This sequence comes from Petrocephalus schoutedeni, assembly GCA_026780765.1. Taxonomy (NCBI): domain Eukaryota; kingdom Metazoa; phylum Chordata; class Actinopteri; order Osteoglossiformes; family Mormyridae; genus Petrocephalus; species Petrocephalus schoutedeni. The sequence goes on along the minus strand of JAODKL010000030.1, from coordinate 325,599 downwards.
TGGATTTATATAAACGATGTAACAGTGGTAACGCAGCTCGTCAGCCAAGCAGATTAACATAAGTTTTTGGCGCATTCCTAAGCATCAGTACCATGACACTGCAGGCCCTGTTGTCTGGGCCTTTTTCAACTTAAAAAAACACCTTAGTAATTCTTAAAGGTGGCTCGCTGCCTTGTGTGGATTACCAGCGTAGACATCGATCACGCGGCCGCGTGAATGTGCCGTTGCCCTGGAAACCGCAGGGAATCCTCCAGCGCACGGCCAAACTCCCACTGCAGCTACAGCGATTCAAATCCCGTGTTTATGTTTTATGCTAATATCTGCCGAATATGCCCAATATGTAGAGCCTGGCATCTATCTGAGTTTAAAATAGCGCAAAATATTTACTAAGGCTTCTGTCTGTCTCACAGTGTCTGTTCAGCCCACCCCGGCCTTGGGTGCAGTCTCTCTGAACGACGGGAAAAATGCGAATCCGCAGACTGGACGCAATTCAAAAGAAAATGCAAGATGGCCAATCGAGACGGAGGGGGACAGCTGAAATGGAACAGCAAGCCTTTATTCAACGTGACACACGGCAGCGTGTCCACAACACAGCAGCCTGTTCACGTTCACAGAAGGAAAAATGCAGCCTTTGTTTCCGGGAGATATATAAGGTGCCATTTGCTAGAGCGCTTTGTTAGGTTAAAGCGTAGGGGAAATGTACAGGGGGTGGGATGGATGCATTCACCCCATGTTTAATTTGGATGCATTCACCCCACCCAATAAACAGACCTCTGTATTTAAATTATTGTGCCCCCCAATATCAAACTCTCCCATGCCACTGACCCCCCCACCCCGATACACCTGGCATAGAGAGTCCCTCTGCTGCCCCAGGGGCCACACACATACCTTCGAAACATACCTTACGGCTAAGCATCTCTGGCTGTCATTAAGCTTCTCCTCTTTGACCGCCATCCCTGTGGAAAACAGAGAGGACACAGCCGCGTGGTCAGCTCCGGTCGCCGTGGTTACTCAAGGGACCAGCACAGAAGTCCCTGCGAGTAGGGCGGGGCAACCCCTTGTCCCCAACATCTCGAAGTGTGAATGTGTACCATGATTGCCCAGCCCAAGGCAGGAGTTCCACCAGTACAGTAGCTGCTTCCTCAAACTGCAACCCAAAAGCCCCATTATCACTAGAATCGCATAGGCCACATGGTCTACAAAAGACTTGCTTTGGTGAAACATTGGAAATTTTGGGAAAATTATAAACACTAAATGGGAATAATGTCCATAGTTTGTTCCTTCCAGGGTGTCCCCTGCCTGGGTTTCCTGGCTCCAGGCTCATATGAAACCTGTACTGCAGCGGTCCCCAAATGGCGGCCCGCGGGCCAGATCCGGCCTGAGCAGGACAAATATCTGGCCCCTAATAAGGCGCCGTCCACACGGCAAGCGGCTGATGGTCCTGCGCTGACGGGCAGGACCGGCGACTTGGAAACGAAGCTACTTAGCAACATGGAGGAGAAACTATTAATTGCAGTATTCCAGTACCCTGAATTATTTAACGTCACTTTAAGAGGAATTAAGATGAATTTTGCTATTAAGAGGAAATCAAGAATCTGCCATACAGACGTATATATTTGGGGCGAGGGGGGTGGATTTGTTGGCTCCCTGACTTGCTTTACATAATTTTGCCCTCAGGGAAAGATAATTGGGACCACTGCTGTGCTGGATAAGCAGTTGGGTAATAGATGGATGGATGGATGGATGGATGGATGGAATCCTTCTACCTGCTGTGGAGTAATAATATAGGACAAGGGCGCTAAAACAGAACAGCCAGCCCTCTGATTCAAATGTGCGTGGGACAGAATGCGAGATTAACATAAAAATCTGAAGAGGCAGACTAAGGCTTCTGATATTTTTGTGCATATTCGTGAGTCTTTCCTCCTCTTAAGATATAATTAAACCTACTGAGAGGAGTCACATATCAAAGACGAGTCCCGACACCTTTAACAGACCACGACTCTGGCTGCTCGTGGACAATGCCAAAACAGGGAACACACCTGGATCTGACCCATTCCAGATGACAGTTTGTAACCTGCTCCGCTCCCCCCAACTGAAAGCTGATTGGCCCCCAACTGACCCCTCCGCTGTAATTCACCGATTCATAACATATCATTGGCTAAGGATAAGGCTGGCCCCCCTGTATGAATTGTGCCCCTTTATGGTCCCTACCACAATAAAAATCCTAAAAATTAGCCCTGAAGAAAACAGATAATGTGATGATGTAATCTATATAGCCCCCCCCCCCAAAAAAAAACTGACAGCTGATAAACAGCATCTATTGCTTGGCTCCAGTTCCTTCGCATAATTCAGGAATAATCCACCCACTGGCCCCTCGCTAGGTTAGTGCCATCAGATGGCATCTCAGCAGCCACACCGAAGGAGGCGCTCTGTATAATTCCTTGTTTATCACAGCTGTTCTGCTGATAACGAGATTAGCCCCCTAATCGACTTGCATTACTGATAATTCCGGGGGGGGGGGGCGTAAAATGTACCATGCTTCAGCCTACCACTAGAAAATCGCGTTGGCTTTTATGCCTGGCTGGCTCAGATGGAGCTCTTCCCTCTAAGACACAGTGCCTCCTTGTGGCAGCAAATGTGGAGTCATTGTTTGAGGTTGAGTGCAGGCTTGTGCCACCAGGCGCTCTGCCGGAAGCAGGCGGGGTGGCTGAACAGCACCCTCTGCAGGTGTAATCGAGCACTACCCATTTACCATCTGCAGGGTGGCGCGGCATTCAAGCAAACACTGAACTAAAATGAAATGTATCAGTTTCCATAAGTGTAAGAGCTCTGGATTGTTCTTTCTGGCAGTATTCCCCCGAAACGCGAGCACTCCTTCTGCGTTTCTCGGGAGCGACCTGATTGACCACAGTCAGTCTGTGGCGGATGCTTTTAGAGTGCCGCGGAGAAAAGAGGATGATTCAGAAATAAACAGACAGGAAGTAGCAGGGTGCGCGGGGAGGCTAACTGCGGGATCCGCTAGGTGTGAGAGAGAGAGGCGCGATGTTTGACGGCAGCATACCTAGGAGCTTCAATCCCTGACACGAGAGGGATAAATTAAGAAAGGGGATCAGACGGGTTATGTTCTGACCACAAAGATAATGCATGTCATTTACTTCTCCATCATTTGTGTCGCTGAATGAGTCAAGTTGTCCTACCTATATGTCATTGTAAACTGATTGCATAACGTATCTACTTCCTGTATACAGTATGTTACTCTTCAGTACTCAGCTATTGTTATACATCGTGTTCATTGTTTTAGTCTGCAAGAAGGTATCCAAACAGGTCATTGCACTCGTACAGATGACAAGCTTTTGAATCCCTGAATCCCTTAATTTTAATTTTGTGCTTCGCATCATCATTATTGAACCATCCAGCAAAACAGCAGTAAAACCCGGTTTCTTTTGACGCGGTTTGGATGAAAACGAATTGTCAGCCGTCGCACTGCAGGCTGCAGCCTGAGGAACATCTGCAAAGAGAACGTCTCTATCAGAAGCATCCCCACAGCCGTGCCCTTCAGTCACGGTGAAAGCGGGGGCGCCTTCCAAACGGGCTAAGATGAGGAGCCCCCCCCACTCCCCCATGGACACACCAGCCCCCACCGAGTCTTCCTCACCGTCGCGGATCTCGAAAGCCAGGCTGGTGATCTTCTGTGTGATGACCATCATGGGCCTGTGAGACGAAGAAGAAACAAAACACACACAGTGTTGTTGCGCAACTTGCAAACTCGTGTCTTACTGTAGCTGCTGTTGTTACAGAGCTCATTTTATAACTCAGGACCTCCCAGCCACAAGCTCCTCACCCCTCACTCTGCTAGGAGGCTCGCAGAATCAGAACACTGGCTACCAGATTCAAGAACAGCTTCAAATCGGCAAGACCCAAACGTCCCACCCGTGACAGCCATATCCATGGGACATCCACTTCATGGTACCGTTACTGCAATTTATCAGCCACTGACCACGAATCATCCAGCTTTTCACTGTCTTGTATTGTTTTACACTGTCAGTATTGTTTTACACTGTCAGTATTGTTTTGGACTTTCTGTATTGCTTTACAGCGCCTGTATTGTTTTCCAATGTCTTGTTTAGCCTTTTGTAACTGAGTGTGGCCAAATTAGTAAGCATTCTAATGCACCTGTCACATCCGCCCAATAAAGAATACAGAAGCTTTAAACTAGTAAAGCACACCATCAATAGTACTCATATTTAGTACTTAGGGTAGGTGAGTTAGGATGTCCTACTCTTCATCGGAAGGTTGCTGGTTCAAATCCCAGGGTTAGCAGAAATGAGCCGACAGCTGGGTCCCTGAGCAAAGGCCCTTACCCCCAGCTGCGGGGGTGCTGCAGGCTGGCTGAGCCCTGAACTTGCTCTCAGCTGTGTGTGTGTCTGTGTATCTCGTAGAGAGCGAGATGAGGGGAGGGGAGAGGGGAATTTCCCCAATGGCCTCAATAAAGTGTCATTATTCTATTAGCAGAGGGTCTCCTGCAGGATCCTTTGCTAGAATAGATGCTGTATTACCGTATTATCATACGTAAAGCAATTAGCAATGATAAGGACTATAATCCATAGCGCTTGACACCTTCTGAGTCACCCTGGAAAATTCCTAGTGCAGTGTTTCCAATCGGGTTCTCAGGGACCCTCAGACAGTCCATGTTTTTGCTCCCTCCCAGCTAATGTGGGCTGTCTGGCAAGGAGCTGGGAGGGAGCAGACACCTGGACTGCCTGCGGGGCCCCGAGGACCGGGCTGGGAAACACCGTCCCTGTGGAGTGAGTCCTTGGAGCTGCGATTCCAATTAGGTTTGAACAGAGCACAGTGCCCCTCCCCCTCCATTGTTTCCAAGGAAACCTCCAGTCACTGGTCCAAAAACTTGTCAGCCATGATTATATTAACACACATTCAAATCTGCCACACATACATTATAACAGCAGGGGCCTCTTTCACTGTTAAAACTGAGAATCACACACTGGATCAGATATTACATCGTCGAAACCCAGACGGCTTTCGGGTGACCTTTCCATACAGTATTCCGATTTGTTGGTCCTCGAAATGAAAAGGGGTTACACCGTGCCAGCGACAGCACACAGCCGCTGCCGCATTTCATAAACCAGATACTCCAGGGTGTCGTCGATAGGCCCAGCCACTCTGGGAGCCAGCAAATGTCACCCTTATTAAACAACCGGGCCAGGAAATCCCAGCAAATGTCACTGGGAGTCGGTCGTTTTGGCTGGATGGCAAAAAGCTGGATGTGGCCTCTCGCTGCCCTAAGATACCCAGTGGCCAGCCGTCCCACCCCACCCCAGATGGCTCGACTGACACCCCAAGGAATGTAAGGACCCCCATCCACCCAGGGCAGGGACTTGCCTTCCAGCACATCACGGATACTGACTTACCCACAGCGGATGGGTGTACAGTATGCTGTCAACCACTGATTAATTAGCCTGCCTTCCTTTGGCTATTTCATTGGTTCTTTTTTGGTGATTGACAACATGACACCCCACCCAGTGTAGGTTACAAATTCTGCACGATTTGACTTATAAACCCAAGCTTGAGCAAATTACACACAAAAGTCCAATAGTGGTTGTGGGGATTTGGGGGGGGGAGGCGGGGCTTACCCAGTGAAGTCAGCGGAGTACATGCCGTAGTCAAAAACATAAACCCGCGTGATCTGGCAGAGGCTGAGGTACCCCAGGGCCACGACGAAACAGTACCTGAAAAGATAAAGAGGTCACCGTGATTACAGAATGGCTGGCCCTATTATCCAAGGCCACTCCCTTCCATCTAAACTGCTTAAGTACCTTTTCCAATGGTACAACAGCAGGACCAGGGATTTGAAGTGGCAGGTATAGAGTTACAAGTGTGCACCCATAACCAAGTCAGGAAGTACGGTTGTGTGAGCTGCCAGTGACGGCTCGCCCCCCCTACTGGCCATGGTCGCTCACCTGCCTGCCAATATCCACCCACTGAGGATGAGTGGACCCTATATTGTGTCACCCAGATGACAGTTGACCATTTTCATCGAGCGTCTTTGTAAGAAACCGCCAGGAACCGAAACAGGGCGATACTTCAACAGGGCAACTCCAGGACAATGGGGGGGGGGGGGGTAAAAAACAAACCGCCTTTATCTTCTGTCAAGCCACAATTAATGCCTAAGAAAGGGAGCCTTTCATTTTGGTCCAAGGCTTCAAAAAAAAACTATGATTCACCCCGAACACCAGGGGGAGCCGTGGAGGAGAACGCGGCCCATGTTCATGCACCGGAGCTGGTTCTCAGAGCCAAAGTTGGGCCGGACTCCTTCCCCGGAATAATTAACTCTCCCATTTAGCAGGCTGGCATCCGGGGCCCACAGGTTAAGCCCCGGCTCCAGACAGATGGACATGCAGAAGCTGGCAGGTCGCTAGCCTTCTGTCTGCCTTACGACAGAACCAAAGCCATGCCCAAAAGTCTGCAGCTTCGACAGATTCGACATGCATGCGGCTTACTAGATTTTAATAAAATGTTAGCTATCGGTAAAAGCTTCCGACAAAGCACATTTAATGTGCAAGTTAACAGCCAGAGGACTAATCTGTAGGTTCCTTTAAATCAATGTTTCTCAGCCGAGTCCTTGGGGGCCCCCAGACAGTCGGCGTTTTTGCAGATGCAGCTTCTCGATGAGTGGACACATCCATCGTTTCCTTAATGACGTGATGGGAAGATGTCAGGTTATAAATGCTGCCTTCGGCTCTGCTTCACATGTGTAATTTGACTGTGATGATCTGAAGACTGAAGACAAACCACAGATTGGTACTTGGACACCCTCTCTCTGTCTCTCTCTCCCCGTCTCTCTCTGTCTCTCTCTCCCCGTCTCTCTCTCTCTTACTGTCTCTCTCTCCCCATCTCTCCCGCCCCCCCCCCCCCCCCCCCCCCCCCCCCCCCCCCCCCCCCCCCCCCGGCATTATTCAGGCCGGCTCAGCGGCCAGGTGTGAAATTACTTCCCCTGACACAGGGAGAGGGTGCGGACTCAGAAATAACAGCGCCAAAACGGGTCGCACCTTTGGAGCGAATATGGGAATGACAGGTGGAGGGCGGGAAGAAGGGGGGGGGGGCAGCAAAGAGGTGGTGACAGTGAGGGGGGTCAAAGATGGAGGGAGAGAAAGAGGACACAGTGGCAGAGAGAGGAGGAGAGGATGGGAGATACAAAAAAAAGTGAGAGAAATAGGAAGAGGTCAGGACAGGGAGAGCGAGCAATGAAGAGATGAGGAAAAAAAGGATACAGAGAAAAGGAAAAAATTACAGAGCAGAGGGGGGCACTATGTAGGTGTGAGGTGAGCACTGAACTCCACAGAGCCCCACAGCACGGATTCGGAAGTCCAGGATGAACTTTGAACTCTCAAGTGACCCTTTGGCTGAGGCCAAAGTCATGATAAAACAACACAATTCACATTTTCAAAGCTCCTCTGCAAAAGTGTCATTTTACTCACCAGTATCCTGAGATCTGAAGACATTTACTATGAAATGACTGGGGCTCTGGTAAAAATACATTTCCAGGCTCAGCCAGACACCCGAAACAGAGCACCCAAAACTGGGCCATCTATCCACAATGCCAGGTTTTCTGCCCACTGGTTCCTGAGACAAATGAACAGCACACGGCAGGAAACAAGTCAGCAGCGGGACCAAGCCGACCGACAGGATGGTGCGCAAACAGGCAGAACAGAATTCCAGAAACAGGAAGCAGGAGCCAGGAAACAGGAAGTGGGGCCAAAACACAAGAATATAACCGCAACAAATCTAAGAACAAGGAGCCAGTTGCCAGGTCCTAATCAAGACCGTGAACCTAGGAACAAGAGGAATCAAGACCACGCACCCAGGAACAAGAATAATCAAGACCGTGCACCCAGGAACAAGAATAATCAAGACCGTGCACCCAGGAACAAGAAAGTGGCCGACTAGGCCTAAGAAACTCAAGATGAGATGACAACCTTCCAGAATTAAGGATCCAGAAACCAGACGGTAGCACTGAGGTACAATAAAGGCAGCCCCTGGAACAATTGGGGTTACGGTCTGTGCTCAAGGGCCCAATGCTGACTCTGGGATTCTCAACCAGCTCAGCCACACACTGTCCCCTGAGCAAAACCTAGGATTAAAATACTAACCCAGCCCTACAGTCTCTGGACCGAAAAGAATTCTGAGGCCTAAGCCCAATGATGATGCCTAATAAGATTCAGAGTCAACCATAACTGCCTAAGAGCAAGATCACCCAGGCTAGGCTCAGGTACCTGATAACAAATGCAGGGCAGTTGGAACAAAGACACAAACCAGCCCCAAAGTCATTACACACCACTTTCACTTCAGCCATTGTCAATGCCTTTCACTCTCCCTGGGACTAAAGTAGACAGCGGCCTAAATGAGAAGCGACACCAGCTGGCCAGAGCAGGGCCCAAATTAGCCAATCAGCGAGCTCATGCAGGGAAGCAAAAACATGCAAATCGGCTTATGGGTTCAGCCGTAGGGAACTTGGCTCTCATTGGCCAATACAGCAGCCTGTCAGCCTCTGCACCAATTTCTGCATGCAGGAAGCATACCACGCTCCTCATTTTGTTATGAAGAAAGATCACGAGGCCTGCACACATGAGATATCACAGATCACAAGCCTGACGTGATAGAGCAGATACCCGCTCAGCTCTTGCTGCATCAGGTGTCTCCACCAATTTGGACTGAACCGCCTGGCTGGTCCTCATGCTCCTGGCATCCGGCCGGCCTCTGCCGGGTGTCCTGGAATAGCAGAGCTCCGTCTGATACAACCAGATGGTCCTGGGTATGGCAGGACGGACCAAGACAAGGCCGCAGTGACTGAGGGACACGCACAGTCTTCACAGAACATAGAGAGAACACAGACACCTCAGGCTGCACTATTGTGCAGTCAAAGTGAAGCACAGACAGTCGTCAGCTGTGACTAAGTACAGACAGTCGTCAGCTGCGACTAAGTACAGACGGTCATCAGCTGCTATGAAATACTTAGTCATCAGCTGCAAAGAAGTACAGACATTCGTCAACCGCGACAAAGTACACAGTCGTCAGCTGCGACAAAGTAGAGAGTCGTCAGCTGCTACGAAATACTGAGTCATCAGCTGCAATGAAGTACAGACATTCGCCAACCGCGACAAAGTACAGACAGTCGTCAACTGCGACAAAGTACAGACAGTCGTCAACTGCGACAAAGTACAGACAGTCGTCAACTGCGACAAAGGACAGAAAGTCGTCAACCGCGACAAAGTACAGACAGTCGTCAACCGCGACAAAGGACAGACAGTCGTCAACTGCGACAAAGTACAGACAGTCGTCAACTGCGACAAAGGACAGACAATTGTCAGCTGCTATGAATTACTGAGTCATCAGCTGCAATGAAGTACAGACAGTCACCAACTACGACGAAGGACAGATACTCGTCAACTGTGACGAAGTACAGACAGTCATCAGCTGCGATAAAATACAAACAGTACTTGGTCTAGGTGAGACACAGTCCTCAGGTGAAGTAGAGCACAGACATTCTGGAGACTATTGGATGGTACTGAAAAAGCCTCATATCTAGTAGGGGATCACAGTTTTGTGGAGTAACCAAGGCGTTGGTCCGCTAGACGACAGCGGTGACCGTGGAAGGCAGTCTGAAGGATAGTGTGGCCATCAGCCAAGTCAGGACAGGCCAAACCAGGCGCGGAAAATACCATGGTGGCCCCATACCAGGTAAAAGGATTAATGGCCAAATCGATGGGCTGGGTCCTGCTCCAAGGCCATTGGGACAAGACGCACAGCAATGATTACATTTATTTACCGTGCTGACACCCAAGCGACCCCGTGGAAACAAGCCCAGTGCCAACCGCTCCTCCTTTTAGTGAAGGAAACACCCGCAGAAACCAAACCCCAGCTACTGTGAAAATCTACATGAAAGGCCCAAGTAGCCTACCCCAGGAGGGCAGGCCTGCTAACAACAGACAGTCTGTGCATTTCGGAATATTCCACAGACAGCATTCAGAAACACCACAATTAGTTTATTTCACATACACTGCCTTTTTAGTTTAGCAAAATTACTGAAGTCCATGACAAAGCCAACTTATGCAACTATTTTAGGAGCCAGAACAGCAGAGTGCTTTTAAATAGTTTGTGTGTAACATTTAACCTACATGGTCACAGATGGTGCTGCTCCCTGCTTGTTAAATTTCACTTCAATTCTGGAAGTCCATTTAGAGTAATAGCCATTAAACACAGCTAAATTATCCTCTGAGGGCTCACCTTGTACTCCTAAACAAATATGTCTGTGGATGTGAGAAGTACTGACTGTCATTTATTATCCAGGCTTAATGTTACATTTATTTTAAGCCGAGAGCCTTAGTAGTTACCCATAACCCCACAGAGGTGACACACTGTCCTCACAATTGAGTCTTTGTTGTACAGTACAGGATCACAGGGGGTCCAGCGTCTATCCCAGACAGGACAGGGCAGGGGAACACCCTGGATGGGATGCTAGGACGTGCCTGCACACACACACACACACACACACACACAATCGCAGCCTAAGGAGAATTCAGAGAACTAATTGAGGACAATGGAAGGGAACTCATGTACACAGGGAGGATACACAAATTCCACACACATAGGATTCAAACCCACAACCTACAGGTTGTATAAAAGTAAAATCCCAAAATGTAATAAGGAAACCTGAAGCATATTGTGGTGCAGGTTATTGTATTAGACGCTAATGAAGGCATGTAGTGTTTTATGTAAACTTTTGCTGTCGCTCTGGCTGATCTTGTGTTAATTGGCTCCAGCAGAGGTGTGACAGCCAACAGACTTTCTCATCTGAAAGTGCTGATGTGAAATATAATGAGATCCTTAAGAAAGATGCTGAAAGATGCTCACGGACACAGATCACACGTCCTGTGGAAGAGACCTGCAGCAGGCAGACGGGGTCAGGGGTGAGTGCCCCGCTCACCGCAAGTGACGGAAAAAATCAGGAGGAGAAGGGGGGAGGAAGCCGCAGCAGAAATTGCAAGGGTGTAGTGGCGGGAGGGAACCAGTGGGGGGCGCTGAGGATCACTCCGCACTCGCATGTCAGCTGGCAAGCAGACGCCGCGCTTAACATTCAAGCAAGTGGAGCGGAAAGCTGTCCAGTTCAAAAGATAATGACGATTCAAAAGCAAAACCGTCCTGTCTGGTGAGGAGCAGATGCCCAAAAAACAGGCCTCCTTCCCATCTGCCAGAGCAGGTACAGTCATACAGGAAGCACTTTTAAACAATTAGCCGAGATGGACCTCAAGGCTCCCAAAGACCGAGAATGAGGGTCTAAAATGAGCGCTGGGCGTGGCTGCCTCCCCCATGGATGGGGACAGAGGATGGGTCCACAATGGCAAAGGGTGCTTAGGGGAGCCAGACGGTTCTCAGAGCATCACGACAGGAAAGCTTCGCAGGTATGTAATTTTAAGCATCTAAAACAGCTTTTTTCCCACCTGTTTTAAGCTAAGTGATCAGTGAATACTCGTTAACATTCCAAATGACCCGACATCCTGAACTCCGTGAGTTTCTGACACAGGGAGATCCATCCGGGGCAAGGACAGCATACTAATGCCAGAGGAGGGTGTGACCGTTACACTGCTCGGCCAGCAGATGGTGCAGTTCATGTTTCCCACGCTGCGTTGTAGGACGTGGCTGGGAACGCTGGCGCGCGGCACAGTAGCTAAGCAGAACGCCTCGCTGACATCACCTGCAACCAAGCCAGCAAACAGGTTACCCCTCACACTCAAATGGAAATAACCTTAGCATGCTTCCCGTTCAACCGGCAAAATCATGAGAAGGAGGAAGCCGCTCAAATCGCTGGCGGCACGCGGCCAGCGCGGCCCTCTGGGAAGTGATCCACGCATACGCTTCTCTCCGTTTCATTACCGTGGAGATTTATTTGCCTGGCCCATCGCAGGTCCACTTAACGTCAGCCTGTGGAGGATGTCCAGCTGGGTCATTTTAGCACTGTCCAGAAACTGCCATGAAATGGTCTTGGCAAGGAGGGCAGGAAGGAGGAGAGGTGGGGGCTGTTGTGGCTATCAGCGCCCCCCCTTGCCATTAACCCTGCAAACAAGCATCTGTAGCTAATACAGGGAAGCCTCTCTGTCTGTATTGTCTTTCTGTATCTTTGTATCTCAGCTTCCAACATAAACATGCTCATGTCACCTGTGGCTTGACATCACTGCAAAATGAACTGTACGCATGCTTGTCATACAGAGCCTATTAACCCCTCTGCCCCATCTCTCACTCCCCCCCCCCCCGTGCCCCACCTTTTCCCATGACAACCTGCCCCCCCCTTCTCAGCACACCCTATCAGGCCTCTTCCTGTCACATCCTGCCCCGCCTCTTCCTGTCACACCCTGCCCCGCCTCTTCCTGTCACAACCTGCCCCACCTGTCCCTGTCACAACCTGCCCTCAAAAACTCTTTATATAAATGCTTCTTTTTTAAGACCTTACCCCGCCTTCCCAGTGTCTTTACAAGCCCACAAGTCTCCAAACCCACACTTTTAACCTGCTCGCTTGCTCGCTCTCTCTCTTGCTCTCAATTCAATTTCAATTTGGCTTTGTCGGCAAGACAGTTTATTTGTTAGTTTGTTTGTTGCCCAAGCACCTTGATTCCCACGTTTTAAAGAAGAAATATGCATGAATTGATGCTAAGGAGGCCTCCTCCTCAGTGAGGGAGCTGAACATTTGTTCCATTTTCTTGAGCAGGACAAAGATATGCCTAAATTATGATTGTCTTTGGGAGAAAATGTTTGGTACCTCAAAGTGTACAGCATTTTATAATGAACAGATGTCGCCCCCTCCAGCCTCCCGGTGGGGACACCCAAACTCTGCTGTCCAGAAGCTCCTTAATCTTCCTCACGCCACACAGTCCTCCTCTGCCACACCTGTGTCCGGTATTAGCAGCCCCGCTAACCGGTGGTGGGCAGAACCCCGTAAGTCCAGTCTAACAGAGCGCGGGCTGAACAGAACCCAGACGGGTAGAGTGCGGCGCCCTCTGCAGTTTGCAGAGCAGAGCAATGCGCTGTCCCACTCTCTGCTGGGCTTCCCTTGCCTTTCCCTTACCTATATATTCTGATGGAAACTATTACTATACTTATCGTTAATTGGCGTGTTCACTTAAACATCATGTCAATAAATAATAAATATAAAGTACACTTATATATAAACACATATCAATGAGCTGCAACATTAAAACCGCCTGCCTAATATTGTTTAGATCGCCCTGGTGCTGCCAAAACAACTCAGACCCATCGAGGCATGGACTCCACAGGACCTCTGAAAGTGTCCTGTGGTATTTGGCACCAAGATGTTAGCGGTAAACTCTAAGTCCTGTAAGTTGTGAGGTGGGGCCTCCATGGTTCGGACCTGTTTGTCCAGCACATCCCACAGATGCTTGATCGGATTTAGATCTGGGAAATTTGGAGGCCACCTTGAGCTACTGAGTCAGCACCTTGAGCTACTGAGCTATTTTTCATGTTCCTCAAACCATTCCTGAATAATCTGTTATCCTGCTGGCTTGCCTTCTTCCCATAGAGCATCCTGGTCTCTTCCCCAGGTAAACAACACACCCAGCCGTCCACATGATGTAACAAAATGTGACTCATCAGACTAGGCCACCTTCTCACATTGCTTCATGGTCCAGTCCTGACACTCTCATGCCCATAGTAGATGCTTTCGGCAATGGACATGGGCCAGCATGGGCTTTCTGACCGGTCTGCAACTATGTAGGCCTGTCACAATAACAGGTTTTGCTGGACGATAAATTGTCCCAGGAATTATTGCGATAAACAATAATATTGTCATTGTGAGACCATTTTCAACTGATGTAATGAAAATGGCATATTAATGCAATTACACCCTTTCAATGATCAATAAACTTTAATTTCTAAAGAACATTTAATACTAGGACTGGAAGACATTTTTAATATCCAAAATAAATAAACAAAACAATCAAAAACAATAAATAAAATGGACTCTCAGTCTCTGTTAACAAAAAATGCACTCAGGCTCAGACAGGGAAAACGGGCAAAACTGCCAGTTAGGACCTTTGTAAACAAAAAGTGCTAACTAACAACAAAACACTCTATATGAATAAAATCTTGATGACTTCGAGCAAAGGTGGTGCTACAATAATGTGTTGTGTAAGATTGCGAATGACGAGCTGCAGTCTGCACAATGCTTGATGAATTGACCTATTACCCACAGTTGGCTTTGATTTGTACTTTTTTGAGACTGGATTAGGGTATGTTTCGCTCGTCATCTGAAGCCCTGGTGAGTACTGCGTATGTGCCATGAAATCGCGATGAGATGGCAATCCGAGACCGCCCAGCCCGCCCACGAGACGGCGTCTTATTTTTAACAAGCTCAAATCAGGTCACGCTAATCAGCATCAGGTTAAACAAAGAGAGAGGCGGGCTTTTTAAAAAGAGCCGCTTAGGAGCCGAAAGAGCCGGCTTTTCTTGGTGAGCTGAGCCAAATGAGCCGGTTCGCTAAAAAGAGCCGATATTCCCTTTTGGTAGAGAGACACGAGGAAAACAAACAAATATGCAAATGAATATTATCGCGGCCGGAAAAATTATTGACCTCATTTTAATAATCGTGCAATTAATTGATTTATCGTTTATTGTGACAGGCCTACGGCTACGCGGAGTATATAGAGTATATTATATAGAATATATCACGCATATACTCTTATGAACTTTCTAGCTAACGCAAAGGTACAATGTCACTCTGTGTTCCTTCTATCACAATGGCACCTGTCTATTCTCTGTTACTATATCCAGCTGAGGTGAGCCCACATGTGGCGAATGGCAGCTTTTGTAAATACCTTTAAACAGCTTTAGGAACAACCCTGCCATGGGCCTGAGGTAAACCCTGAGGCTGACTGATCTTCCCTCTACCCATCCTCCACAACAGACACCACTCAGAGACTGACGCTTAAGAATGCTCTAAATGCCAACCAATCGAACCAATTCAGCTTGTGACAGACACACGTCCCATACTAGAAACAATACACCATTTGCCCGGTGTAGCAGAGTGAAGTTCTGTGAAGCATCTCCAAGGCTGCTGTATAATGCCTACATTGATAAGAACAGCACATTCCAGTTAAGAAAAGTAGCAACGGTTCTTTAAAAATGAGTCTTCCCTGAGGACAGACAGCCATTCTGATGCAGTGTAAAATCAGGAAGTTATATCTGGGTACAAACTACCAAAAAAGTGCCCAGCATTAACAACAGACATTTAATTAAACTAATTACCTAGGCACAGATTTGCATATCTTAATCAATAACAGACATGCATCCATAACCACTTACCAAGTATAGGATTACGGTGGTGAGTATATACCTTTTTTTATAAATGTGATCTGTTAGCCATGATAGCTTGCCTATAGTGCCACTGTTTATAGTTTACAGCCCGCCTTCAGCCAGTGTTTGTGTTGGTCTTAATCACTGTCAAACTCTTATTTTTACCCCCAGGAAGGGCAACACTGGCTCCTTCTGATAAACACAGCCCCCATGTGAACCCAAGGCATCTGACCGGTTGCGGTTCAGCCAGTGCAGCGGGGGAGGGGGCTGTGTGCCACCTCTGCACACACCTCGACCTCCCCCGTTAAGCGAGAGGAGAAGGTTTGCAAAAAAAAAAATAATTGCCCACAGTCTGGAACGTTTGGATTCCTTGTCTGTTTAGAGTGCAGTGTGTTGACAGGTCCCAACCGCAACTATGATGCTGTAGACGCGGGGCCTGTATCACAAAACTAGCTATAATTTAGGGTACCTCAGTTTAACCCCTATCCCGTGTTTGGGGTCAATCTGACCCCAGAGCATCATTAAACGGTAGGCAAATTTCACATGGGGAAATTATTACGGGAAAAGGGTTAAATGGACTTTATCTCCAATCTCTTACATTTAGCCCAGACTAATTAAATCCGACAAGTTATCTAGCTAACCGACAAATCTCACCTCGTGTTAGAGGCCCCAGGAGTACTCAAATGATGGCTTACATGACCAACTCCCCCCCCGCCCCCCGCTCCATCGACAAAATTTACTGAGGGAGAGCTTTATGTCCCTGATGGTATCCAGACTTCAGGGACAAATAACTGACAACCTTTGCCATAGATAGTTAAATCAATAGGAAATATAATGAAAGGGGCTGTATGATGCCCCAGGGTTCGGGGGGGGGGGGGTTACTTACTTGTGCATGTGCTCAAGTCCAGCAAAGAGCATTATGCTGTATGTGAGGCCACTCTGGATGAGGAAGTGCAAAGAGTACCTGCAACAGATGAGAAAGGTAGAGGGAGGTCAGCGCATTTCAGCCCCCGGGGAAACATCCATCTGATCAATAACGGTTCAGCTGCTACATTTAAATTAATATCATCATTAACGACCAAAAGCAACAGATGCCAGATGTCTGCATCGCAACTATAATTAAATTTAAAAAATATGAAAAGGGAAAAAGTTCAAAATTTAAGAGTTTCTGCATATTACTAAGTTGATGAATATTTTGGACTGGATTCCCATATGAAATGCTCCAAAAATAACTCAGAGGAGCTTGAGAACATACAAACCATGGCTTTCTTGTATCAATAAGAGCAATTTCTAACAGACATACTGTATGTTTCAAGAGCTTGTCTCTGGTCCAACCCAGAAGGTCACTTTTGCGAGTATTATGGAAGGATAATCAATAACGGCCCCCGTCCGCAGCACACCCTGATCTTCCGAGGAAACTGGGCATCGTGAGGGAAAGAACGAGAAAGCAGAGACCCTCTCCCCCCAAAGAAGGTCTGTCCAAACCTGTTTGCCATCATTGTCCACACTAAACTGATGACATTATCAGCCCAAGGTGATGCGGGACAGAGTCCCTATGAGCACTGTCTTGTGTTGGTCTGCATGCTAGTGATCCCCACTGTTAAATCATCTCATCTAGATTAGCCTCTTTTAGTCTTTTAGCGTGGATCAGGACACCTTCAACACACCACTGCTGCAGGCCCTGGCAGAAAACCATGAGGATCCACAGCCCTATATAGACCATAGAGCTTGTTTACACTAAAATCCAATGCGGGCACCTTCCTTCTAGAACATTTCTCTGCCTCTGCCCGACATAGCGCAGGTGACCTAGATGAGTCTACATGTCAGCAGCGATGTCCTCTCGATGATTATCCAGATAAGGGCGGAGCATCCCTGCAGTGTCACGCCATGGCGGCATTCCCGGGCAAAATCCAACAATGCCATCCGCAGTCAGAGACAGGAAAGGAATGTAGGCTGCCTGAGAGCCGAGGTGGACGGGAGAGGATATGGCGACAAGCCGGCCAAGCAAACTGTTGACCGCAAAACAAAAAGACACATTGAAAAAGATTCGTGGATCACGTCGAAGAGGAGTCCTCCCATTAGTGTTAAGCTAGAAACAGCCATCTATGGTGAAAGTTGCACAAGCCTGCCTCTCAATCCTGCCACAGAAGATGTAGAGGGCAACTGATATCTGGTGGACCCATTCATGTGGGCGTTGACATGAGGCTGAAGATACCAGTTTGCTGAAACTCACACTCCCGTAAGGAATTTGCCGTGCCACCACAGGCTTTCTGAGGGCGGTCACGTCATCCAGGGTGCTGCATATACTGCGTATCAGCAGTGGCAGGAAAAAAAACACTAGGGTTAGAGTTGGGTAACGTTGGCGGCTTGTTGAATTAAGGGGTGGAGAGTGACGCACACAAGTTGTCGTTGCACAATAGTCCACTACCGCCGCATGCTCGCGGCTGAACTGCTCGCATCTCCACGGGGCCCGTCAATCGCACAAGCGTTTGAGTAACGCGGTAGCTCAAGACAAACATGGACGCCTTCCTCAGAGAAAGTGTAAAACTGCTAAAACCCGTTACCACGTCCCGTCGCATTACTGCAAAGATTTTACTGCGCCGATTAACGGTGTCGGCAGGCCTTTAATAGGCACAGTAAACATCCATCGATTCATTTCCCATCTTAAATGGGATCCATTACTGAGCTCGATAATTTCAGAGATATCAAACATTGATTCAGTTCAAAGGAGAGTCCAGGGTACTGGGCCACTTTGCCAGTATTGGGACTTCTACAGAGAACCTAGGGCAATTTTTCCACAATGGCTCGTAATATTTGGTAAGACGTAAATCCGCACTAGAGATAATCCCCATTAGATAGGTCACTGATAGGCAGAGGAGTGGGCACAAGATTGTGAAAAAACATTGTTGAGCTGAAATGGGTCAGTAGGGCAAGGGGGTGCTGAGGCTCCAACATCTCAGAAAAAAAAATGAAAACCCGACAACTTCACAAAGAGCTAGCCAGCTCGTCAGCGACCACTCCCGTGTGTGGAGCGTCACGGCGGAGGCGAGGGAGACGCTTACCACCCGAAGCAGAAGACGGCCAGGTACAGGCCCAGCAGCGTGGCCACCACATGCCGGACAAAGGTGCTGGTCTTGCTGGGGTGCAGATAGAGCCGGAACCAGAAGGCCATCAGGAGCGCAAACAGCTGGCAGACTACGAAGTTCACCTGAGAGGAAGCACAGACCGGAGACGGTTAGGGAAAAATACTACCACTCAACATGAAGGTCACTGTGAATACGTACTGGCAGGTGAGAATTGAAAATGGGCCCAGATTTGATTTAAAAAGTCAGAGTGATCCAAGTCATAATCTTTAAGGGTTTTTGAAATATCGTTATTGGGGCACCCCCTAACCTGATAAGTGGGCGGCCTTGCGCTTGTGTGCCTTCGATTGTGAGATATCGCCATCAATCTCATTTTCTAAAATCTTTATTTTAGTATTTAGTTTAGTGGGGGGGGGGGATCTGAATCTAAAGCATTAGTAATCCAGCGACCGGAGTACTAACCGGTGTACTAACCCTCAGCAGCCAATCAGGATTTACAGGGACAATTCCTCATTTTACCATGCAGCGGGAACGCTTCAGAAAGCCGTCGGCTGGACTTGTTCATTGTTGTTCCCTGATGTGAGTCACCAAACTTGGGAGCTGATCAAACAATCGTTCCTTTTGTTTGTTCTCACTCGGATTCACGCTTGCAGCCTCACAGCGGTACTTCCGAACCATGTAAGGGACAGGATGGTCACAGGATGACAGGGAGGGAAGCGCACACACGCGCGAGTGTGTGTGAGTGTGAGAGAGACTATATGGGTTTCGGGTTTCGCCATCTCAGCCGCCTGGGCCAGATAGAGTCTCACAACAAACGAGCAGAAGGTTGCAACAGAGACAGATGATAAGAGGACATGTGACCGGAGGGCAGCACAGAGTTACAACAGAGGGTGTGGCCTAGCCGTATGGGAGGAGCCAATTGTTTGATTACAGATACGGTGAAAAGGAAAGCAGCTGCACGTTGCACCACATCCAGCCCGTAATCTGGGTTTGGGAAGAAAAAGCAACATTCCAAGGCGTCCGAGTCACCCCAGTCCCTGGGCGTAGCTTTCCCAGCTTCTCACCTCGGATCAAATAGGTAGGGAGGGGGCAGTCTGACATTCTGATGGTACCTGGACACGCTTAATTGATAATAGATTTTTTTCTTTGTAACGCACTTTACATTTAAAATAAATCTCAAAGTGCCACAACACAAGACATCATAAAAAAGCAAATAAAACACCTATTAAAACTACAAATAAAACACCTATTAAAACAACAAATAAAACACCTATTAAAACAAATAAAACAAGCAAGATCAATAAATAAAAAACCTGCAGCCTGCAAAATTCATTAAAATCCACAAGTTCTGTTAAAAAGAGATGTCTTAAGTTCTTTTTTGAAATTCTCAATAGTCTGTGGTGCCCTCAAATGGTCCTAGAGGGAGTCCCACAGTCGAGAGGTGGCGTAACGGAAAGCCGGATCACCCATGGTGCTGAGTTTGGTTCTGGGGAGGAGGAGACGATTTGAGTTTGTAGATCGTAGAGACTGTGTTGAGGTTAGTGGGGTAAGTAGTTCTTTCAGGTACAGGGGGGCATTTCCATGGATGCACCGGTGAGTCCGAAGGGAAACCTTGTATTCACTTCTGCCAGAGATGGGAAGCCAGTGAAGTGACTGAAGAATGGGTGTAGTGTGTTCATATTATTATTTTTATTCTCATCAGAATCTTTGCCGCACTCTTTTGGGTGTATTCGACTCTTTGAAGATTCTTGTTGGGGATTCCAGTAAGTAGTGCATTGCAGTAGTCGAGTCCTGAGGAGATAAAAGCATGAACCAGCTTTCAAGCATCTGGTAAGGTAAGAGTAGGACAGAGTTTTGCAATATTTCTGAGGTGGTGGAATGAAATCGTGCAGAGATGTTTGATATGAGCTTCAAAGGTGAGTTGAGGATCAAATCTTACACCATGGTTGGTGGCTGATGAGGCGAGGGGAATGTCGTGACCAGAGACTGTAATACAGGGCATGGAGACTGACTGAAGCTGATGCAGGGTGCCAACCAAAACTGCTTCAGTTTTAGAGCAGTTTAACTTAAGAAAATTTTGTTTCATCCACAATCTGATCTCCTTATGACAGGTGCTGAGTATCGATGGCTTTGATGGTGATGGTGAGGAGTATTTATCAGTTTTCACGTAAAGCTGTGTGTCGTCAGCATAACAGTGAAATGAAATTCCATAGCGACTAATGATACAGCCAAGAGAGAGCATGTATAAAGTGAAAAGGATGGGGCCGAGAACTGACCCCTGGGGGACTCCACTAGTCACAGTGTGTGTCCGGAACCTTGCATTTCCAAGGAAATGTACTCTGTTCTGTCAATAAGATAAGATTGAATCCAAGACCAGGCAGTGTCAGTTACTCCAATGGTGTGATTTAACCGATTGAGGAGTATAGCATGGTCAATAGTGTCAAACGCAGCAGACAAATCAAGGAGGATGAGCAGAGAAGGTGAGCCAGGATCAGCCGCCATCAGCAAGCCATTTGTGACTCTTCACATACAACAGCCCTACTTCCTCACCCACAGTTTGGCAGACTGGCACAGTGTGCGGTCCCCACACCCGGATGGCAGGCTGGGACCTGGCAGGACAAAGCCTGGGGGGACGGAACTTGGCAGGACAGAATCTGGCTGCACGTAACGTAGCAGGAAGGAACTGGAGGGACAGAATCTGGATAAATGTAACGTAGCAGGAAGGAGCTGGAGGGACAGAATCTGGATAAATGTAACGTAGCAGGAAGGAGCTGGTGGGACAGAATCTCGCTGAGCGTAACGTAGCAGGAAGGAGCTGGTCGGACAGAATCTGGCTGAACGTAACGTAGCAGGAAGGAGCTGGTGGGACAGAATCTGGCTGAATGTAACATAGCAGGAAGGAACTGGAGGGACAGAATCTGGCTAAATGTAACGTAGCAGGAAGGAACCGGTGGGACAGAATCTGGCTAAATGTAACGTAGCAGGAAGGAGCTGGAGGGACAGAATCTGGCTAAATGTAACGTAGCAGGAAGGAACCGGTGGGACAGAATCTCGCTGAGCGTAACGTAGCAGGAAGGAACTGGAGGGACAAAATCTGGCTGAACGTAACGTAGCAGGAAGGAACCGGTGGGACAGAATCTGGCTGAGCGTAACGTAGCAGGAAGGAACCGGTGGGACAGAATCTGGCAAGCACAGAAGCTAATGGGACGGAACCTGAAGGGACAGAATGTGGTGGGACGGAACCCAGGAGGACAGTATTAGGAAGTATGGAACAGGGCAGTATGGAATCCAGTAGGAAGGGACAAACTTACAGCCGTAGCCAGATGGAACCTGGCAGAATGGAATCAGACAGAAAGGAACCGAGATAGGACCATGGCGGGAAGGACGTTCTCAGATAGAATCCAGAGAGGTGGATCCCAAAGGGATGTACAGGCTTTTGGATAATCTCTAGCACAATCCCCCATTTCCTCCAATGGTAATGGCATCTGCATGCCAGCCATAGCTGACCCCTATACTCATAATAGTTGAACAAAAAAGGAGCTCCTTATTTGTGACCTCAGATCAATCTCTCTGTTGATGAAGGGGGGGGGTGGTCTGACCCAAGAAACAAGAGCTTTTTCGGTTTACAGTTTTCAATCGATCGTCTTGCTCCGGTAATAAAATCTGAGAAAAAAGGACTCAGGAGCGAGGGAGCAGAACGGCAGGGCGGCTTTCGGATCGAACTGCGGTGGGGAGGGCAGCCCCTTCTGTTAGAGGAGGGATCGGGAGAAACTGATGAAACAGAAAACAGCTGCCAAATTCAAGTCAGGCATCCGCACCACACAGGCAGCCTGTGAGCTACCGGGTCGCCATGATTTAAAGGCCACAAGAAGCCTCCACACGGCGGGACAGGAACCCGGCAGCCCAAAATCGTCAGGGACCCTACAGCCAGGGAGCAGTAACAGGAGTATCTGGCCCCCCAGATCCCCTGCTTCCGAACCGCCCTCTGGTTTGACCCGCCCCGGCTTCGGTGCATCAGCCAAAGAAAATAAATTAGACAACGTCGGCACCCGAGCGAGCAGCCACCGTGTACTAGCCCCTCGGATCACGCGGGGCCGCGTCACATGACAAAGCCCTCTGGCCCTCTCTGTGCCCCACTGCTTCACGTCACGGCATGTTTGTCCTTGCTCGAAAGCAGTTGGGGGGGCAGATGTCAAGCCCGGCGTCCTAACCTAAGTGGCAGTTAACCGCCACGCGGAGCCTCCCGCCGGCAAAAATTACAGCGGAGTACTAATATTTAACAAAGGGCTCAGGACCGTTAGCAGGCACAGTTATGGAGCCCAGCGCCCGCCCCAGGTTTGGGGGGGAGGGGGGTATCCCCACAAACCTGCAGGCACCTTACGCAGGGAGGGCCGGCTTGCCACAATCCCCTAAACTGGCGCTACACCAGGACCGGTCCAACAGCATTTGTCTACTGGCACGCGCTCAGAGAAATGAAACAGCAATCCGGGTCTAATCCAGCACCTCTGTGGGGGTCGGCCACATATCTAGCTCCCTTAACCACCCCCCCACCCCCACAACCTAGGCTTTGGCCAGCAGACAACGCCGTTTGGCCCAATCAAGGACCCTGCCCAGCTTAGGTAGGTTCGGCATGGGAAGAGCCCGCTAGTTTTTGCAGAACCTTTAATTAAAAGCACAGTTCCCCCACCACCTCCTAGTCTGCTGTGCTATAGATAGACATTCCCCACCCTCAAACTGCATGCATGACAAATGACTCACCGTCAGGCACCCAAACAAACAGACACGCGCGGCCTCGTCCAAAACGAGCCTCCATGTAAAAACCATCAGCCATTATTCCTGCCTCCGACGGCTCGTACGGGTAAATGTATGTTGTCGCTTATTTGCCGAAAAGCCTACAAGACTCAAATTTCCTTTCCCGGTAAGATAACACAGTCCCCAAATGTAGGATTTGAAAAACACATTCATAATACCAAGGACAAAAGAAGTCTTGTAGAGTACGTTCACCCTGGATATTAAATATTTGTAATCATTATGCTTTAGGCTAATTTAATTAAGTCAAGCTTGGGAACATCTAATCATAGCAACAGCAGAGTGGAGAGAAGGAAGTGAGAAAACGGCTGAGAGGAAGCACAGAGTGCCCTTCGGGTTACTACGTATTTACCACGCATTTACCACGCATTTACCATGCATTTACCACGCATTTACCACGCATTTACCAAGGACAGTTAGGCCTGTAACACAGAGGCTCAGGGTGAGTTGTTTGTTCCTCAAATGTTATTTTGACTTTTCTCAACTCAACTCAATCTTACAAAAATCTGTGACTGCAATCAAAAAAGTGAAAATGCCAAAGGTCTTGTATTTGGGTTGGTTACTTATGGTTAAGGATGTCATTGCTGGAATTAGGGTTTTTCCCATAGAGACGACTAGATGGTCCTCACTAAAATATGAATACAAAAGAGTGTGTGTGTGTGTGTGTGTATGTGTGGGGCTAATCCTCCTGAGTGCCATAGCTGATGTGTTTCTGAGGCATACCTCTCCTCAGAGAGCTATTATTATTAACCCCAGAGGACAACGGAGAAGCTCTTCAGGGGCAGTGCACCCAAAAACGTGGGTTTACTCATTATCCTCCACCTTACAGTCAGGGCTGATTGCAGGATTAGGAGTTAGGATTTAGGGGGACTCAGCCCCTCAAAGTAATCTGAGACAACACTGTTGGGTCGCCCATGATCAAATTTACCAAGGGGCGCAACATATACGAAAAAGTATATGGGAAAAATCAATAAACAGGATCTAGGACTGCCTAGAACTAAACGGGGTCTAGAACTGCCTAGAACTAAACAGGGTCTAGAACTGCCTAGAAATAAACAGGGTCTAGAACTACCTAGAACTAAACAGGGTCTAGAACTGCCTAGAACTAAACAGGGTCTAGAACTGCCTAGAACTAAAAAGCGTCTAGAACTATGCTCACAATAAAGCCCCTAACCAAGGAGTGGCTGCATAAGCTAATGTTAGCGCCCGATGCTACACTAGGAAAACTGAACCAGAATGAAGACAGACGTATCTGGGACTTCAGATACGCCGAGACGGCTACCATGTGCAGAGGGAGCTCCGCATACTGGCCCGCTGGCCGCTCCCGTCTCGGGAGTGACCTATCTTGTGGGACACGTTCCCCTGTTTGCGAAACCCAGCAAGATACGGGATGCTGAGCCTTCGCCACCAGCCAAGCAGTTCTGGCCAGGCGGGTCAGCGCTCCCTGCATTCCTTAATGGTTACGCTGGCCTGTCTGCAGGGTGTTTGTTCACACCTGGAGGCTGCCTTTCACTCAGCCTTTGCAGCTTTATACATTATACATTAGCTATATGACGGATATTGGGGGTCACACCTTCCTCCGAGGGCCCCCATCCCCAGCAACCATGAACCAGTCACACCAGTCTCCTTCCTCCCAGCCAGCCACTCCAACCATCAAGCAGGAACAAGCGCATAAAAAAAACGTAAGCGTCACAGCCACATGATACAACAGAGAGATAAGAGCGACAGGTATGCATGCTAGACTTGCTAAGAGGCTAAATCAGTTAGCCCTGGCTACACGGGTATATATCAAAACTAAACATTTAGATCTTCCAGGCAAATGAATTATGCATCGCAATAATGGAAACGCGTATTTATTATGAATGGGTGTAAAGTACGTCCTGACATCTTGCTAAATGCATTTTTAATGAGCGCAACGGCAAAGCGGACCTGAGTGCTGAGAGGGTGTCGGCCCACGTTGGCCCATGTAACTATTATCCCAATGTTCCTGGTGGCTCCTCCCACCATAAAGTCTCCACCCAGGAGCACTGCGTTCCCACAACAAGGTGGCCGCATCCAGGGCCTGAGCCTCAGCTTGAACCTCAGCCTGTGTGCGGCCCAGTAGACTGGGACACTGTGCCCATTATCAGACGGTTGTTGGTTTGAATCCCAGAAGCAGACAGATTTTAACCCACAGGGCCTGGCTGAGCCTGCTTGCTCAGAAATCTACTTCGCTTCAGATAATGCGGCCGCGACCCCAGCACAACAGCTTCCCGGGTCCCGGAGACAGCGGGCACTGCCAGCAGCGGCCGACCAAGCAAGCCATGGAGCTCAGCTGCCAGGCCTAAGTGGCAAAACCTTGCCCACACGCTCATCCACATCACCTGCTCCTCATACACTTCCATTTTTCCAACTTGTTACACAGGTCAGTTAAAATAAACTTCAGTGATCCTGGGGGGGGTATTCTTCTGCATACAACCAGGAAGGCACGCAAAGTGCACACAAACAGATATACAGTGTGAAACAGACAACACATGGTGTAGTCACATACACATAGTGCATTAGTGCATGGAGAGTGAACAGCACACAGTGCTTCCGGACACACAAACTGTCAAGGAATATCAAGGAAATAAGGACAGATTGATAGACAGATAGATAAATAGATAATCATTATCTATTATTATAATTATTCTCCTTCATCACAGGCCTAATCGCTGGCCCACCCCACCGCCCCGGGGCGACTCTTACACACTTCAACACGAGTGGCGCTGGCGAAGCGGGGAGAGTGACAGTGGCAGGTGACGAGCGAGGCAGATTCAGAGCACAATGCGCGGCCGGATGACGCGTTCTCTCTCTCTCCCTCGCTCTGCCGGGGGGGGGGGGGGGGTTTGTGGACACGAAGGCTACAACAGCAGGCGGGCAGGTTGCCGTGACAACCACAGGAGGCGTACGTGGTCACCCCATTGGACAAGGATGCTGGGAGGGTGATGCCGAGCAGGAGGTGATGACACAGGGGCCATCAGGGGCCCCACCGCAGCTGACAGCAGAACTATGAGTCAGGTTCTGTTAAAGTGCGTCTTATTTTACTCACAAAAAAGTTTCGAAACGCCTTATAATCCAACCACAAGGTGAAAGGGGAGGGTTGGCCCAGTCATGCCTATGCACGGCCCTGCTGCCACCTGTGGTGTTCAGGACATTTCAGACCAGAGCTTGGCAGCGAGAAGAGCAAGGATTCCCAGCCATGAGATACTACTCGACTTTTAGCCCCAATGCAGGAGGCTTCCGAAAGGGGGAAAAAGGATATTTCAGACGGCCCACTCAGTGTTGGAAAAACAGCTGGTTGTTTAACCTCAGTTTATAAAGATGATGCACAAACCTACCAGGAAAAAAAAAAGATATGGCTTCTTTGATATTTATATTTAAAAAATTGTACCTCAGCAAGTGTACTCAACTGTGAAAGGTTGCAAAAAGGATAAAAGAACCAGTCAGACCACTCACACCAGTCTAAAGCATGTCCGAGCTCCACAAGCTGTACTTTCTTGGCCATGGAGGTCCTCAGTGAGGGCAGAGGGTGGGGAGGGGCGGAGGGTGCCCCCTCCCCCGGCGCTCTGAGCGTGTTCAAGCCGTTTCGCTGCAGGCCCGCGGGCTCTCCAACCCATCAGACCTGTTCCCCGCTTTCTAGCGGGAACCTGCACGTGCCCTGCATCACGCCGCACACCGGAATCTTACCAGCATGCCCCTCTCCGCGTTCCTCGCTGGACACGAGACCCAATGCACTATTTCAGGGCTCCCCAAAACACTCCCATAACGTTTGAGGCCGCCACCCATCGACAGTATTATTTAATATTCTGAGTTAGTCAGTGTAAGGCAGGGTTCCCCAGTTCCAGTCCTGGGGGCCAGTCTGCAACACAGTTTGTAAATTTCCCTCGTAAAACACACCTACTAAATCTGGTAACTAGCTAGTGAGCTGAATTAAGTCTGTTTGAGCAGACTGTGTTGCAGACTGACCCTCCAGGAAAAGTGGGCAATCCAGGTGTTAGATTTGCTCAGGATGAAGCTACGATATCCTTGATAGCCACTAGCTTTGAATGATAACAAGAATGGAGCAGCGGATGGTGCAGCGGTTAAGGAGTAAAAGTAGAAAATTAAGGACTAAAAGGGGAAGCCGTGCCGCTTCATACCCGATGCGGGAAAAGACTCAGCTGCACAAAACCTGAAGGCTGAATTTCAAAAGGAGCAGAAAAAAGCATAATAACAATTTGGAGCTTCATAAAGAATCCTGACACTTATAAGCTTATAGGTCTCACAGCCTCTGGGAACACCACCATAAACTAGACATGGTGAGATCATACCAGGAGAAAACAACAGGTACGTGAGAACGGGCCAAAAAGAGGAAGGTGAGGGTGCCGGCGAGAGCGGCGGGTGCGGGGGGAGCAGAGACACCCATCCACCCCATTATCTCTGAACAGGTCGCTAATCACACACACGGACTACAAAAGGGAAACAGAAAGACCAGGTCCTACCCACAGGGAAAGTATGCCAACACACCTGTGTAAACAGTACTGAGTGGGAAGGGAAAAAAGGCCGGAGGATCAGGCAGGCAGACAAGCAGAGACAAACAGACACATATAGATATATACAGAGAGACAGGCAAGCAGGGAGACAGGCAGGCAGGCAGACGGAGAGACAAGTGGGCAAACAGACAGAGAGACAGGCAGGCAGGCAGACAGAGAGCCAAGTAGGCAAACAGACAGAGAGACAGGCAGGCAGGCAGACAGAGAGCCAAGTAGGCAAACAGACAGAGAGACAGGCAGGCAGGCAGACAGAGAGACAGGCAGGCAGACAGAGAGATAGGCAGGCAGGTAGAGAGACAAGTGGGCAAACAGACAGAGAGACAGGCAGGCAAACAGACAGACAGTCAGAGAGACAAGTGGGCAAACAGGCAGAGAGACAGACAGGCAGACAGAGAGACAGAGAGACAGGCAGGCAGGCAGACAGAGAGACAGGCAGGCAGGCAGACAGAGAGACAGGCATATAGACAGACGGAATGATATCCAGACAGAGTAGATAGATATTCAGACAGGCAGATTAAGAGGCAGGCAGAGCCTGTTTTTGCGGTTCTGAGAGGCACCCAAATCATATCATGTTCATAAAATGCCAGAATTACAGTCCTGACTCGCGAGAGGCCAGCGGTCCTTACTCTGCACTGCTGTTCGGACGTAGACCAAAGGTTCGAAGGAACCGGCTGGTAAAATGAGAAATGTGAGTCGGCGAGGCTGTGGGCAGCGGCCCCGCATGCCGATCGTGGTTTATGCAGAGCCCCCCGGAATAGGTTCTGACTGAGGCGTTCGGGTCGAAACAATAGGTCTCACTCAGTGCCTTGCCAGAGCCCGTCCCCTGAGAACCGCCCGTGGCTTTGGCCCAGCACTTCCATCTTGCTGGGAGCAGAGATGGAGCAAAGACGTGGACCAGGTTGGGACACATGGCTTCAAGCAAATACCACACTCAGGAAGGGATCCTCACACGCCTTCACACCCCGGAATGTTCTCAAGCCACAAACAAACAAATAAAGCCAGAGATCTCCAGCTAATGTTATGAAAACATTATGTGAGAAACGCTTTCTAAAAAGTAAGCAGCTCCATTTAAAAAGAAAAAAAACTAAACGCTCTCAAGGGTGGTCATAGCTTCATTTGGACCATGTCTTGGAGGGGGGGAGGGGGTGTAAACAGTGTCTCCATCTCCTCTGGGGAATGGCAGAAGAATAAGACGGGGACCGGGGGAATCTGGTGTCATCAGCGGAGAGGAGCGAATGTCTATCCCCCCACCCGCAATATTCTTCAGAAGAAACGTGAAACAATACAGGCTGTGTTTACACACCAGAGAACGCACCCCCTCCGCGCATCACCACCCCCCACCCCCCGTGTCTGCCCTCGGGCAGATTTAGATTGCAGTCTTGATGCAGGACCCCACCTAGCCCCCAACCCTCGCAGAAAGGCTTGTGGTCTCAACTGCAACACTGCCAGCTTAAATATAGTGCTATTCTGCCATAACCAAAGTCAACTTCCTGACGATACAGGAAAATAAACCAAAAAAAAGACAGAAAACTACACTCTGCCTACAGAAATCCAGCAAATGTCAATTAGATCATCAAGTCGCTAAGTGGAAACGAGCAATAGGCTATTTCATAAAAATACATGACAATACATTAGGTTAGCCAAGCTGATTAACCAACATTAAAATGGAAATGACGGCCTGATTCATTTCGAGACCCGCGCCACTCAAATGGCGAACAGGCCACGTGTCAAAGCAGATGGGCAGATGGTCAGGCCTTGGATTCTGGCCCAGCCCGTCCTGCTGGGGGGGTCTTATTTCATTCCCTGGGCCAAGTCCAGAGCAAGAGCTGTAGAATTATGTCTCCCGGCCCTGCGATCAGTACCACCTCTAGCCCCCCCCCCCCGACGAGAACAGTTAAACCAGGTAAAAACATGGGAGCAGTAGTGCGCGGTTTCAGACCACCGTGCACAGAAACAGGCACTTCCAGTCCCTGCACCATTATTCATTTCGGTCGTCGCATCTGTGCGGATTGATAGCAGCAAATAGCAGGTGGGGCGGCCTAATCTGGAGCCTCCGATAAACAGCTCGTTCCTGGGGAAGACGAGGCATTCCTCACGCAAGCTTTAAGGAAACAGACTGAGACGTGACAAGTTCAGTCGGCATCCACCGAGGAAGCATTAAGCATTAAGATAGGCCCCTCCGTAAGATAGGCCGCTCAGAGGGCAGGCCCCTCTGTAGGGCAGGCTCCTTTGTAAGGGCAGGTCCCTCTGTAAGATAGGCCGCTCAGAGGGCAGGGCCCTCTGTAGGGCAGGCTCCTTTGTAAGGGCAGGTCCCTCTGTAAGATAGGCCGCTCAGAGGGCAGGCCCCTCTGTAGGGCAGGCTCCTTTGTAAGGGCAGGTCCCTCTGTAAGATAGGCCGCTCAGAGGGCAGGGCCCTCTGTAGGGCAGGCTCCTTTGTAAGGGCAGGTCCCTCTGTAAGATAGGCCGCTCAGAGGGCAGGCCCCTCTGTAGGGCATGCTCCTTTGTAAGGGCAGGTCCCTCTGTAAGATAGGCTGCTCCGTAAGATAGGCCACTCTGAGGGCAGGCCCCTCTGTAAGGGCAGGCACCAGGACGCTTCGGAAGTAAAGAGGAAATGAGGTGGGGGTGCTGCAATCCACACAGATAAATCACAGGTTTCACAGCCAGCCGGCCCGAGTTGAAGGCTTCCTTTCATGTCTGAATCCAAAAGGGGGGGACACGTGTAACCCTGTGATCATCAGTTCCTCCCAACAAGCCAGCAGATTTCTTGAAAGCCAGAAGGCCAGTTACAGGGGTAGAATCACACGCCTCACTGTATCCCACAGCCCGCTGAATTTTAACCTTTGATCCCCACCCCCCCGTCCTTAAGCCCCATGGGCAAGCGGCCCCGCAAAGCCAGGCCTGCGCCTTCCCCACACCGGCAGCCAGAATCAATCTGCCAAAAGAGCTTCCACTGGGAACACCAATTAGACTGCTGGGCGCCTGGCCTGGTACCCCCGCCCTCCCCTGAGTAATGAGGCTGTTTGTGTTACGTAGCAGAAGCTCCGCCTCCTCCTTTGCTTGCGACAAGGAAGGCGGGTCTTTAGGGACCAAAAACAGTTATTGCTTTCCCAGCCTGGCAGACGCCAAACACAGGCCAGCACATTTAAATGGAAGGAGAGAGAAGCACGCTGGACAGGTCAGAAGTCAGCCCTGAGCTACATATGTGGATACGGCTGCCCCCCTCTTGGGGAAGGTCACCGGTGTGGAGGGAGCACAGCAGCCAAGGAAGCCATATTTTACCAAGAAATATCCATACATCTATCTATCATTCATCTACCTTTCAACCACTGGGTCAGGGTCAAAAGAAGTCCCAAGCAGCATTGGGCACAAAGCTGGGGTGCAAGTTAGATAGGGTGCCAGTCCCGTGCAGGGCACACATACACAGTTTAGAGACGCCAAGGTTACTGCGTCTCTTGGGACCATGGGAGTCACATGGCACAGGGAGAACATGCAAACCACACACACACACACACAAATACACAGCATGGAGGCATCCTGTACACAAAGGCATGGTGTAAAAACATGTCGTCTGAGAAGCCCTTCGAATTATTAATATGCAAAGGAAGCAAATGAATGGAATTTGCAGTAATAGTAAATCTGTAGACCGTACAGAACTTTCCAGATGAAAAGCATCCAATTAGCAGTTGATAATGTGCCATATTTTCTGTACCGCGGTGAGGTCTGGGAATGGGGTGATATTTCATAACTTTGAAATTAAGAGCGTTCAAGCTGAAAAGCCTTACAGAGGCACCATAAAAAGGCAGAAATGATGGGAATGTCTAAAAATATGGCCACGTTCCGTGTTCAGTGAGGCGTCGTAGGCCGCTGGATATCGCGTGTCCAGTACGACCCACCAGGGGGCATCAGAACCCCCCTCCACACAAACACACAAACACACACACACACACACATAGAGCCATTCCCGTACCCGGAAACCCAAGAGCACGCCTGGGGAACCACCGAATCTCGCGTCGCTATGCAGTGACTCAGACTGGGGCTAGCCAGCTGCTCCTTAGCAACCGGGCACATCGCTGCGTCCGCAGCCGACAGCAGGCCGGCCCTTGCAGATCGGGCCTCCTTTTCAGGCCCTGCGAGCCGCCCAGCCTCCGCCGCCATTCGCCGCTTACGTAATGCCCACAGCTAGCAGGTCGCAGCATGAGAAATCCGAGTTCGAATATCACGCCGTCGCCAAATACACGGGTGACCCAAAGACGGAGGCGTGAATCACGTAAGCGGCGATCACGTGTCGGCCTCGCACCGAGTATATGTTTACTACATTGATATGTTTACTACACCGATATGTTTACTACATCAAAGGCAAGAGTTTGAATTTCATCCTCAGGGTTTTGGAAATAGAAGAAGTGAAACAGAATAATAAAACAGAATAATAAATGAGAGAAAGGGGAGGGCCAGACAGCTCGTTAACCCTCTAATACGAGTCAACGCGCTCTTAAACGACACGCCAGGGCTTCACTGTGTGCCTGGCGCACAGTGGCTCCCCAGGAGGCGTGAAAACAGTGAGCACTCAAAGACTCTTGACCCCAGGAGCTCTGCACTTCTGGCCTGGAAGACGAGAAGCAGAGGAACGGACCCGCAAGAGGGGGCCGGGTCCAGGGCTGTGAACATCAACCTCCAGACGCACAGGACAAACTCAATGCCGACACACATGCTTATAAATGTTTTCCCCCAAAAGAGTCAGTGAAATATTACCACCGATAATAAACAAAACGCCGACTTCCACGCAAAGGAGGACAGTAACAACGGAGCCGCACAAACCCATCTGTCCATGCGTTTTCTGTACAAGGTCACCATGGCGACCCAGAGCGTGTCACACCCCGAATGGGATGCCAGCTCATAAGTGTGCGTGCATACTCGGCATGGGTAGTTGTGGTCGCCTGACCTGGCCGGCATCATTGTGGGGGGGGTGAGGGGGTGGGGGGGCAGCACAAAAAGAAGGCTCACATTTGCCTATCGCCCCCATTCCCATAAATCTGGCAGGCAAAGATAGAGGGGAGTCTTTGGAAAGAGAGTGTGCGTAAACTGGATAGCCAATGGGTACTTCTGGCATAGGACATGAGCCAGGCCTTGGCTCGACACGGGCAGACGCGGCCACGATGTGCGGCTCTCTTTGATCTAAGTGGAGGGGCACCCTCTTCGGGGCAAGCTCCCGGTCCGAGATCCGGCAGCCTGTGGCAGGCGAGCAGGAATGCGGGCGGCACGCAGATCCGGTTATGACTACAGCTCAAGCTTCCATTGTTCAGCCAATCCGGCGGGGTTCTCTGGCTGGGACCGGGACCTGGGCCGTGCTCGGGGGATGGGGGGGGTCATGCTGGCAATCACCGCAAGTCGGCGATCAGACTGAAACCTGCACGCTGCTCACACCTGTGGCCACGTGGTTGCTACTGCTAACCTCATGCAAATCAAGCAGTTTCACTCGTTGGGGGCCCCTGCCATTGGCTGGCCTGCCCCTGACAGCCACCCATTCATCCATTAAAAAGTCTCCCTGCCACATGGTGAAAGAAACCAGAAAAAAGTTAATGTAATATTATAAGAGTCACTTAAGAGTGTAGAAGAGCTCTTAAATTAAAATTTTGGATACAGAACAGAAGAGGGTCTTTCACATTAGAGGAGTATAAATAACAGAAAAGGAGTGAGGATGTGAATCTGATCTCATCAGCCAAATGTATAGCTGACCGTCATACGAAGCAGGTTTCCATGCAAGCAGCCCCCCCCCCCCAGCCCATCCAAT
>JAODKL010000030.1:248244-265484 GCA_026780765.1 Petrocephalus schoutedeni | reverse complement strand
GTTGTACCCCTGCCCTGTGATGGACTGGCATCCCGCCCAGGGTGTACCCCAGCCCCATGCTCTGTGATGGACTGGCATCCCGCCCAGGGTGTACCCCAGCCCCGTGCTCTGTGATGGACTGGCATCCCGCCCAGGGTGTATCCCAGCCCCGTGCCCTGTGATGGACTTGAAGAACTTTCACATTGCAACAGTTCTCTACATGTTATGGGAAAAGTAAATACAACATAAACCACATTATGTTTGACACTAGCTACTCAGTTAATGTGAAGAAAGTGCTTTTCAGTATATTTACAGCTCAGAGGTGTGTTTTGGTGTTTGTTACACAACATTACTCACAGTATCTTTGTACTTAACCCTCGCATATTTGATAACAATCGAGAATTTCGCTTGGTGTGGTTTTTATTTGTGTTTTAAATCCCCTAACACCCTAGTTCAACAAGCATTACAGGCAAAACAATTATTCATGAACAACAGGAAATGCGAGTCACTTCTCACGTGGGAGAAGTTTCCATTTTGCTGGAAGGACGGTAATGAAAAATACAGCTAACTATTAATTACCTGTGCCAGATCAGCAGAAGTAAAGCCGACGAGATAAAGGGGTTCCCGGTAACAACTGCTGTTTTGTTCAGTTTTTTTTTCTCTGTCTTCTATGTTGGGCCTTTGTCTAGAGCCTATTGTTACTGTTTGACTGCGTAAAGAGGGGGGGGGCTTTTAAGAATTACACCCACCCTTTGCCTGGCCATGGTTTATAAGCGCAGAAGGTTTGAGTCAGCAATGCCAGGTCAGCCCACGGCCGATTCCACCCTTTAGCTGCACAGAGCACTGCGACACAACTGCATTGTCTTGCCAAATATACAAACAGAATAAGAGATGCACTCAAGGGCTTCTCTCCTGGCCTCCATAGAGCAGCTCCTGCCATCCCTTAATGCAGATATTCACGGTAAACAGAGCAAGTGTTTATCGTCTGTGAAGTGATGCTTTCGGGGCGCAGTGGAAACCGCAGTCGGCTGGACGTCCCCTCTCGACGCGTCACAATAACCGTCCCATCCATTTGTGAGCATTAAACAGCCCTACTGCATAATTCCCGCTCTGTAAATGACATTTCTGCACGAGATGCAGAAAAGCGCCAGCTGACCTCATTGTCGGCGTTTTGTTATTTAGCCAATTTTTATTCAAATTTTTCCATTTCACACGGCTGATTTATAAGAAGAGTGGCTGCAGTGGCTGAGCGGAGGAACTGAAATTGCGTCCGTTGGTGACCCGCTCAGTTGGGACCCCCCATGGTGATAATTTGGGGGCTCCTTTGGCAATCCCACTGGCCGCCTTCAGGGGGCTGGACTGTCCCACATTGATTGGCAGGAGGTCAAGCTTCTGTTGGAGTGCAGTGGACGAGCCCCGGGTCACGTTGCGCCGAATCGCCCGGGACAGCTTGTGCCCTTAAGAATCCTCTTCAGTGTCGGGTGATGCCTTCCGCCCCACCCCCATTGATCTGTACTTTAATGATGAAAGGGATTCCCAGGGTAACGGCAATGTCACGCGAGTCTTTGGGTCTTCTGGAGAGGTGCACGTTGGTTTCTCTTAATTACATGCCTGTAATTTTTTAGGGGGGGGTCGTGGTTCTCATTGCACCTTATGCACCTTAAGGTTCCCAGTTCTGAGCTCTGGGAAACCCTACCTATCTCCCCTACTTGTAATTTTTATTTTCTGAGTTTCTTGGATTATTTTTTCGGGTGGGTTTCACTATTTTTTTCTACCGCTTTCTCTGGGATTTCCCAGCGCTCTTCGCTTGACATGTAGTAATGAGAGTCAGGGCGGCGGCTGAGGAAATCTTCCTCCTTCAAGCTGGTCTGCTCCATGGATTTTGATTCTTCCTCCTGCAGTGAAGCCTACACGGTCTTCACTATGACTTCCTAGTGTCATAGTGAAGACGTATTTCATCTCCCTCTTCCTGGCCTCATCTCGGGATCCCGTTTGTTAATCAGTCCCCCGCTGTTTACGAGCGTCGTTGCGCAGTCCCCAGCCCTAATGAGGGCCGGCCCTCTTTATTCGCACTGAGACCTCGCTGTGGCTCTCTCTTGCTTTCTTAGCTTCCCTCCTAACTGCCCTCCATGGGTGACGATTCCTCATTTAGTATCTGATTCGTTTACAGGCCAGGTTAGTTCGGATGGTGGCCGATTTCGTCCTGCTGCTTTAAGCCGCGTTGGACTGCGTCGGTCGCGTAGCTTGGAATGGGATTGTTCATCTCTTCTTCGCTGGCCCCTGAGCGGAGATGCGTGATGGTGTTTCTAACATGTTGGGCCGTCCTGGGGGCAGTCTAAGCATGTGGGCGGGGGGGGGCGTGTACCTGTTTGTCTGATCTGCCATATCGGACAGGAGCAGCCCCATTGCAGGCCCATCAGCATGAGAGCCCCCTTGCTTCCCTTTTCTAAAGCCAGTCTATGACCTCTGCATTTATTGCCCCTGTAAAATTTTCACTAAAGTGTTTGTTTTATTCCCCCCCCCCCCCCCACCGTTGTAAGGATTGACAGGTGGCCGCCAGCTTTGCCCCATATGGTTTCTCTGTCATGCTAATGAGGATGGCCAGTGCTTGTTGGCGCCACTCGCCGGCCAGCTCTGTCTGCACGCAGATGCTCGGGCTGTCTCGGAATGCGCGAGACCCCGGCGTGGGTGTGGCCCGCCCCGCGGCGTCATCAGAACAATTAGGGTCTCCTTGTTTTGCGGCCGGCGTCCGGAACGTGGCCGGGCAGAAGTTCTTGTTTATTGTCGTCTGGCTGTGAGCAGAGTCTGGAGGGCGGGACGTTCCGCCCGAGGTTTCCCAAAGTGGGCCTGGGCAGCCGCCAGCCCGGCACCCATTCATTTGAGGAGCCAAAATTAATATTGTTCTTATCTCATGTCGCATGACTTCCGGCCCATAGATGGCTAGTGTGGAAGGAGTCAGGAGCCCGTGGTGATGTAAGGAGAGTGCGGTTGTAAAACCCTCTGCCTTCGGCTTGCTACAGAGTGCACGCCTGGGGCTGGTGTTTTAAAGGGACTCGAACCCACCCACTGACTCCCTCCCATTTTTTTTCAGAAGTAGGCAGTAAATGGGGACCTTTTGCCCCCCGCCCTTCCCCCACCCCCATAAGTCACCCAATTTGATATGTTCTGCACCAGCTGCTGCTTCTCGTTTGGTGGGGTTGTGGGAGCAAAAAGAGAGGATGTGACACCCCCCCCCCCCCAAAAAAAACCATGTCCTCTCTCCTTTTGGTCACCATGGAGCTGCTCAGATTGCCTGCCAGTGTCAGGTCAGGAGTGCCTTGTTTTTGGGGTGAGTTCCATGGAGGCTGCGAGTTGCAATCATATTTCCGGCCTTAATCTTGGAACTGCCGGGTCTGTTGCTGCCCCTCGGGCGTTAAGCAGGCGCCTTCGCCTTATGGGATGTGGTGATTAAGAGGTGCCGTGTCTCGGTGCCGCTCCGAGCCTGGTGGAGG
Organism: Petrocephalus schoutedeni; assembly: GCA_026780765.1. Lineage (NCBI taxonomy): Eukaryota > Metazoa > Chordata > Actinopteri > Osteoglossiformes > Mormyridae > Petrocephalus > Petrocephalus schoutedeni. The sequence goes on along the minus strand of JAODKL010000030.1, from coordinate 262,014 downwards.
GTTTCTCCGCGCTGTGGATGACATCACAGGGTTTGTCCAGGAGATTCCTTTTGGTGGGAAGGGAGGGAGGGCTTCTGGAAGGGGATCAGGTGGGGCGGGACCAGCAGTTGGGCACCGTGTGTGTGTGAGTGGCTAACTCTTCTCGTCAGGGGCGGGGTCACAGGGGTACTGGTCACAGCTGATTGGTCCTCAGAGTGCCCCTTCCCCGTCACTCACTGTTTCGTAACATATCATAGGCAATAACTCATACATTAGCCAATCTAATGTAATCTAATCCACCATAAACAGATCCTAGAATCGTTCTGGCTTCCAATAACTACTTCAGGAGTTTTAATTGGTCCTTTAAAGTGCTTCCCGCCATAAGCCAGGACCTCGCAGTAAAATAAACCGTCTGTTTGGGTTTAGCTCACTGTGTTTCTAAACAAACCATCTCGTTACTGCCTCTTTTATTTAGCAGCAGCCAGAAATAAACGATCGAATAAAGAAAAGTTGGTGCCATTGACCTGGGTCGCCATGGGATGCCTCACGGACACGGCGATTGGGTCTCGCGGGCGCCGGCGGCAGTGGCCGCCGCGAATCTACCCGCTCGCGGTTTAAATATTCGCGTATTCTCCTGCTCTTTATGATTTGTGGGACCCGTGGTGCGCGGCCGCAGACGACTGCCAGCTCGCAGCCTTGAGAGGAGCAGGCCGGCCGCATGGTTGCCCTCACCACTTCACATTTATAGCCTGCTGCTGGGTGGGACTCGGTGGGTTTAGGGTGGGGAGTTGACCCCCTCCCCGGGTGGTCCCCGTCTCTCTTAAAGCCGGAGTAAGTTGTGCGGCAGACGCGCTGTCCCAACCGCAGCGGCGTTTTAGCTTCTGTTGGGTTATTTTATTTGGTTTATTTTTTTTTTCAGCTTCAATCTGGCGCAACATCTGGTGTCGCATTGAAACATGCGTCGGGCTTGTAATCAGCCCTCCAGGAATGAATAGGGTGGCTCTGTCCCAAATTACAGTGTTGTCGTTTTGGGGATCCGCGCGGCTAGAGAGGAGGGCAGGAGGATTGTGGGGTGGGGTCGTGGGGTGTTCAGCGGGAAAGGAGACCAGACGGGTGTGTCTGCCGCATTAGGGCCTCTGTGGGGGGGGGGGGGTGCCTCAAGGATGCTGCGACTTGTGATATGGCGGGGGGTGGCCTTGGTAGGGGTGCGATTTACAGCATGGCAACTTTGCCCTGAGAATGGCAGGGGTGGGGGGGCCATCATTTATGGGCTCCCAAAAATATCCTACTCTGTATCTTTGATAAAAGAAACTCTGATATTCTCCAGCAACTAGACTGTCACCCTGGTTTCCCGCAGCATTCCACAGCACCCCTCTGACCTTCTCTCTCGCCTCCTATGACCGGCTCTCCTTTCAGAACTCAATTTGATCTTAAGAACGGTCGCCCCGGCTTCCTGTCGGGAGCCGTTCCCGTCGGTGTTGGAGATGTCGCGGTTCCCAGGTGGGTTGGTGCCGGCCCTTTTTGCGGAGCTCCTGAATCCGGAAGAGCCGTCTCCATCTCCACCACCACCACGGGCTCCTCTCCATCGGCGTCCCTTCGGGCGATGTAGGTCAAGTGCGGCCAGGCGGCTCTAAGCACGGCAGCGCTAAGTCGGTCCCAGACGGCAGATGTTTGTGTCGCCGCGGGGGGGGCAGCGGGGGGCTTGGTGGCGGCTCTCGACCTACCAGGAAGTGGGAGCGTGTCATGGGCCGGCAGGAAATTTGTGGCTGAGGCAGCTGATTTCCATTACAGTCTGTTTACATACTTACCACATCCTGTGTGTTGTTCTTCATGCTAATTGCTAACTTGGGCCAGCGACAGTGGCAGAAGGACCAACAAAACAACAGTGTGGAGAATGTCACCCCCCCCCCCCCCCCCCCGATGTTTCTGTTGCACGTCTGCAGAGGGAATGATGCAGGGGAGGTATCCCATAATTCCTCACACTTCAACAAAAGGAAGAAAAGTTGACATTCGCTGTGTGGATCACCTTAACCGTCTGCTGGGGTGCAACTTCTGTTTGTTTCCCATCATGCTGTGTCCCACCCTCCCCCGGGTCCAGGGGAGGATGCAGCGACGCCGTCTCCATGACGATGGCCTTGTGGTATTTGACACCCTGATTGCAAAGCAGCAGATGGTGACAGTAATTAACCCTCTCGTTCGTCAGCCCAGAATCCTGGGAACGAGGAGCCTGGTCACAAGCATAATTTTTCTCAGTGTGATATTTACTGAAAACTCACACTTGTCTTCAGTAATTTATTAAAAACCTTGTGCTTCACACTAAATAAAATTACACACATGCCATAAAGCCTTGTTTATTTTACCACACGTCGGTATATGTTTATTACACTCCGGTGCTAATGTACTGAGTGATTTACTTGAATATTGCACTTTTATAATATGGCCAACACACCCCCCATCATTCTGGCTGGGGTGTGAGAGTGGGTAAGTTACCCACCTACACTGTATTGCCAAAAGTACTGGGACGCCTGCCTTAACTTGCACGTGAAATTTAATGACATCCCATTCTTAATACATATGCTTCAGTATGGAGTTAGCGGACCCTTTACAGTTTTAACAGCTTAAACTCTTCTGGGAAGGCTTCACTGGAACTAAGGGGCCAAGCCCAACTCCTGCAAAACAACCCCACACCACAATCCCCCCTCCACCAAACTTTACACTTGGTACAGTGCAGTCAGGCAAGTACCCAGACTCGTCCATCGGATTACCAGACAGAGAAGCTCCAAAAGACACCTCTCCACTGCTCTAGAGTCCAGTGGCGGTTGGCTTTACACCACTGCGTCTGACACTTTGCATTGCACTTGGTGATGTAAGGCTTGGATGCAGCTGTTCGGCCATGGAAACCCCTTCCATGAAGCTCTCTACGCACTGATCTTGTGCTGATCTGAAGGCCACATGAAGTTTGAAAGTCTGTAGCTATTGACTCTGCAGAAAGTTGGCGATTTCTGCACACTGCGCCCTCAGCATGCACTGTCACACTGTGACTTTATGTGGCCCCTCACTTTGTGGCTGAGTTGCTGTTGTTCCCAAATGCTTACACTTTTTGAGGAAATTTGACAAATGGACTTATTGCACAGGCGGCATCCTATCACGGTACCACACTTGAATTCACTGAACTCTTGAGCGACCCATTCTTTCACAAATGTTTGTAGAAGCAGTCTGCATGCCTAGGTGCTTGATGTTATACACCTTAGGCCATCTAAGTGACTGGAACACCTGAATTCAATGATTTGGAGGGGTGTCCCAATACTTTTGGCTATATAGTGCATCTGTCTCAGCACTGCCGTGGTCCTGTGTTCATTCCTGAGGGGGTGGGGCAAAGGGGTGTAGCACTGGTTTAATTGGCAGAGTGGGCAATTGTAGACCTCCCTTGCCAGGCCGCATTAACAAATAGGTGTCTGCCCCGCCAGCCATATGCAGCTGCTGCTTCCCGATGTCGACCGCGGCCGACGCTGGCCGATCCTGGCGGGGAAACGGAGTCGCTCTCGACGGGAGTCGCCTCTCCCGGTGTTCCCGTCTTTCGGCCTTGCCGGATGGAGGTCCCCTAACGCAGCGGCGTGCTGATGACATTCCCGCGGCGCCCTTCCGCGGTCCGTGTCCTCCTGCTGTTCCTCGTGTTCCGCTGTTCAGACACATTAACGGGGAACAAATGAACTGCCCGTTAACCGTGACTGACTGTAAAATTAATTATGAACGGCTTATTAATGTTCTGTTGCATTAGTACGAGCTGCACTTGAGCTCAGTACAGTCAGCATTCCCCAAGGAAGGTGATGGTGATGATGGTGATGATGATGATGATGATGGTGGTGATGGTCATGGTGAAGGTGGTGGTGATGGTGATGATGATGATGATGACGACGATAAAAATAAATAAATAAATAAATAAAGGTGCTTTATTTATGATGCTGGTTGCGAGTTAGAGTTTTCAGTGTAGTTTAGTAGCTGGTACTTTTTGGTTCTTTGGGTATGCTTTGGTTATGATTGATGGTACTTGCTGTGTTTTCACTATCCAGCAGTCTCCCAGCATGCTGTCCTCAATCCAAGCTTTGCTCCCTGGAGTCAGAAACACACAAAGTCCCCCCCCCCCCCCACCCCAAGGCATGCGGCCATAGAAGAGACAGATTAAAGGGCAGCCGGGGTTAGCATGCCTCGTCTCGGCAGACGCACAGCATCGATCCGTCAGGTGTGAAAGCACGGGCCTGGACTTCCGTGACCCCCACCCCCGCCCAGAAAATGCCGATACCCATCGAGGCGAAGAGACAGTCAGGCTTAAGAGGGACTAAGCTGGAATTGTGCGAATTGTGATCACACAAGGCATTTCGGCTCCCCGAAAGAATGCAGTGTGTATTCTCCGGTACTCACCGCTGTAAGGGAGGGACTGAGGAGATCCTGAGATCTAACACGCCAACAAAGCATCTTTGGTAGGCGCGCAGTCTAGTCTCTGCTCTATTGATTCTGGGGTCTTTATTCTACCTGGCCTCATTTTGGGAAATCCTGTCATGGTGGTTTTTTTTTTTTTGATTTCGCTTTTTTGCATCAAGCGCATAAATGTTATGAATGAATTCCTTGTTTATTAGTTATTTTGTTTTATTGCGGGCGCAGTACGCGTCTGGAATCTGTCTTCCCTCTTCAGTAAATTATTCTCTGACTGCTATGTGCAGTTCTGATCTCACGTTGTGCCATTTTGACAAAGGGGACTATTGTTTTCGGGGGGGGGGTGGCTTTTCAGTGCGTCCAGCGAGCCTGCCTGTTATCATGTGATGGTTCAGACCGGGGTGGAGGAGTCACCCTGGTCACTAACTGGGGCAGGATATCGGATTGAGATGTAGGGCAAACGCACTTGAGATGCGATGCTACTTCTAGGCACGGTTTCTGTGGGGTGTCCACGCAGCTCACTGAAAGCTATCGTGATATCTGGCATGCTCTCGCAGCCCCCCCAGGATGAAAGTGCATTCCCCTCCCCCAGCAGGGTCCGATTTTGATTCTCTTCAAAGGAGACTCGACCCAAGTAACCCGTGAGCGGCCAAAGCAGTCGCTAAAAACAGATACAACCCGGCTACAAAGTGGTCTTTGAAGTGGTGGGTGGTCCTTCTGCTGATGTCAAGTGTGTGTGTGTGTGTGTCCCCACCCCCACACACTTTGTTATGCTGTGTTTAATGTGACACTCTTAACGTGGTGTAAACTGTGAAGATTCAGCACGCGAGGTGATGATTGAGCCGTAACTCATGGCAACTGTGCAGATGTGCAGGATGTGGGCGGGGTCGAGGGTGGGTCTGGTTTGGCCCCACCCACTTACCAATGCTACTGTCAGCACATGTGTGTGTTTACCCTGCAGGGGTTTGGGTTTTAAATAGACACTCGCCAGCTGATTCTTACTGCTTTTCCCCCTGTGTCATTACAGCTGACACAGATCGGTCCGAATGGCCACAACGATAAATGTTAGAGACCAGATGACGGAGCCGGTTGGTGACAAGGGGGAGGGGGCTGCACCCTGAAGCACGGATCAGGGAAGGGACCGGCCCAATGTGCTTTGTGAGGGATTCGCACCCGGAAGTCTGGATGTGGTTTAAGGGGATGACGGGGCTGTTTTGGACAGGGGGCTGTCCATTCAGTGATGGCCGCTTTGGCTGCTGCCAGTGTGCCCCCCCATCCCCATTCCCCCACTTACCCGTTCTGCACCAGCACCTCCCTCCCAGCCATCCTCCAGCAGGATGGGGGATTGTGCGTGTCTATTTTTAGACGGGCCCTGAATAATGCATCGCCTGCGGATGGAGCGGGGCCACGTTCTCCTTGGTGCTATGGGTCATGCGGGGTGAGCGGGTTCAACCCAGACCGGGCTGATGCAGCGGGACCCCAGTGACCTCGTTAAAACGGGCCAGCTGAGTTCAGGGAGAAGACCTGAGAAATGGCTTCGCTTAAATGTGTTGGCCGGACGGTGTGATGTAATGAGGCAGTGAGGGTCTGCATGGGGCTGCAGGCAGCGAGAGCTTGGGGTTAGTGACCAGTCACGGACCCTGGCAGGGCCCCGGAAATGATGCCCAGCTGGCCCCGATTACCCTGCTCTCCTCGGTAAGGTTTAAAAAGGGTCGGCCGGGCCGATTTGGGAGTGGCCGTCAGGTAAAACTGAAGCTTGGCCTTGGAGCGTGTGGGGTATGTGTACAGGTATGCCATCTGACATCTTTCAGATGTGCTCCCCTTATGGGTCCATTAGGCTTTTGCTGAGGTGGGGGGTGTACCAGAACCTAGCATCACAAATATTCTGGCTGCTTTTAACCACCTGAGTTGCGTACATAGATTCTTCTTTATCATCTTCTTCTTGACAGAATCATAACTGTTCTCAGAATGCTTCTAGGATGGTGACTTGATTAGTACCTTTCGAATCCGGATTATAAGCCAGGATTATAATACTGTTTTAAAATGATCTTGAGAAACGGACCCTGGATTGGGCCATGTGGCTTGTTTGACCTGTTAAGACCCGGCTGGTATGTGCACAATTCCATCCGGGCTCCCGTGACCAACCTGTGCTTGTGTGTCTGACCACAGGCCCTGGATATGGACCGCAGCGTGCTGTACAAGATGAAGAAATCTGTGAAGGCCATCTACGCCTCTGGCCTGGGTGAGTGGCAGCCGCCTGATGTAGAACTTGCGTGGCCTACGGGGGAGGGATTAGGGTGAGGATTAGGGGTAGGGATGATCTTAGCATCATGGGATCCAAGGATTGGATGATATGGAGGTCAGAGGTCAGGGTTGGATACTAACCCGTCAGGTGGACGTACTACTTGACCTGCTGTGGACTTGACTAGGATTCATTATCGGGGTGGGGGTGGTGATGTCACAGGTGAGAGCAGGTTCAGGGAGGGAGGACGGGAAGTGGGACGACAGAGGAGATCGGGCCAGCCTATTTTCCTTGCAGGCGGTTCTGCTTTTGGGTCAGGGAGCTCAGGGCACATTGAACCTCTGCCGACTGAGCTGTGCAAACGAGGAGCTTCTGAGTCAGGCCTGTTGCTGTAGCCTACAAACTGTGCCGATATCCCAGCTTCAGCCCTGCAGCCCAGCTTACAGCAAAAAGCTTACTCTATAAGTGCACTCCGCAAGTATGTGCATAGCTAGACGTTTGATTGGTCGGCTGTTAAATTGGCCATAAATAAATAACATGTTTGACGACCTGTGGTTAATTGCGGCGCTGCACAGTTCTTGATTCTGTATTTCGATGGAGGGTGCAGCTGATTGGTGGGAGATGGAGGGTGGCGGCTGCAGTTGATTGGTGGGAGATGGAGGGTGGCGACTGCAGCTGATTGGTGGGAGATGGAGGGTGGCGACTGCAGCTGATTGGTGGGAGGTGAACAGATATACCATCACCCCACGTCCCCAGCATGTTGTCCTTGACTTGGGGGGGTCACGCCCGTCCTGCGTTCTCTGGCTTCACGCACACATGCCTGCCCGCGCAGATAAAGCATGCGGAATGCCCTAACCTCCTCCATGGTGCCGTGTCCAGAGAAAGAGCGAGTGTGTTCGGGGGGAGGCCAGTCGCTTCTTTAGGGAACAGTATGACTTTTGTTCAAAGTCGGCAGCTGTCCCACGTCAGCGGGGGACATCTGGGAGGGATGTGAGTGTAAAACCATCTGGACCGCTTTTGGGCAGTAAACCTCCTCCCAAGTGTCTGTCACCTTTCCGTCAAGAGGGTCGCTCGGCCCGGAACCCCTCTCATGGCACCGACCGTGGTGGATCGGCGTGAGGAGGGGGAACTCCACTGTTTTAAAAGTAGCTGATCTCAGACCTGGGCAGGGCGGCCGTCGGCTTACGCTGCCCTCGATTTCCAGCTGAGCTCCAAATGAGCTGCCACTGAGCAGCGGATCTTAGCAAGTCAACTCACATTAAACCGGATGACTTCCTCAGCCAAGCTAATCCCAGCTTCTGTTCCTGAAAATATGTTAGTGTGCATTGCTGCTATTTTTATAGTTCATTTCCTCTCAATTTGCCCATTCATGAAACTGAAAACTAAATTATTTGGCAGGCCTGAGAGTAATCAGCCCTTTGTGTACTAATTGTTCAAAGGCTGGGCATGGTTATGCGATTAATCATTGACACTCATTGGTTATAGTTCTGTTTGAGAGATTTTTGGCGATCCAAACAGCCCAAGCTAGCTTCCTTAGGGGTTGGGGGGCTTCAGAAACTTTGGTGGTGAGCACTTCGGGATTTAAAAGTCAGTCTCGACCTTTAATAACCTTTAAACGGAATTGGGTGCACAGCTTCAAACATGGAATCGCGTGTCTCTTCCCGCATTTTGTCTGCCTGTTGGTCACAGTCTTGATATGGGTTATAACCATAATGGGATGTTTATCATGGAATGTCCTCTTTAAACGGGGGGGGTGGGGGGGGCGATGGCTTGACATTCATAGTCACGGCTGACTGGATTAAAAAGAAAATGGAATCCATTTTTAGAAGGTTGTTTACAGAAGCATGTGGTTTGGGGCACCATGATGATTTGTGGTTTAGTGCTTTTTAACCGTGTAAAAGGAGCTGTAAGCAGATTGACTTCCCCTCCAGCTTTTGCCCAAACTTCACCAAAGCCAAGGCCTGGGGGACATCCTGGACTGGGGGCAGCTTCTCCCAATTTCATCCAGCCACACAGGAGATTCTAAGGTTCTAGTTGGTGGTGGGGGGGGCATAATTCATAGAGGGGCCAACGTGACCATTAGCCAATGATCCGTTTTGATTCAGTGAGTAACAGGGAGGGGGCACTCGGGGAGCCAATCAGCTTTCATCTGGGGCTAGTGCCCTTGTGGCTCTGCCCTATCACAAGTCCGATGGTTCCATCCCTCTGGTCTTGAATCTGTACGTTTGCATTTCATATATTTTTGGGACTACAAGGTCAGCCAGTCCCTGGAGCAATTGGGTTTATGAGCCGACTCTGCCCATCCTGGGATTTGAACCAGAGATTTTACTATCACAGACACGGCGCCCTAACCCATTGAGGCACACACCAGACCCCCAGCCACCCTCTGCCCTATTCGCCAAGCAAGAACAAGCCTTCGTCTCCAAATGGACCCTCTGGCTCTTCGTCAATGGAGTTATGATGCAAGTCATGCAGCTAAAGGCTAGCACTTCGTTTGGCTTGGCCAGTGTCCCAGCTTACGTCAGGAACCAGCGCGGGGAAAACAGGAAGAGGCCGATATCCAGGCTCACGCTGCTGGAACTCCAGGGCCGAGCACATGAAGTTATTGAGAAGCCCTCAACGCTCATTCTCTGGAGCTGCTGTAGTTTTTCTAAAACACTCTGACCCAGACTGAAGGTACAAATCGTTCGGCGTTTTCACCTAGGTCACGCCCTGAGGTCCTGCCATAAGGTTGAGGTGAGAGGCTCTGATTGATGCGTCTTGCCCCTGTGTCTAGTTGAGGTCAGCATAAACCCACAGGGTGAAGTCTAGACTGGGTAACAAAGCCAGGAGATGATTTTCGTGGTTGCTCTTTGACCCCACCCAGTCATAACACGGTCGGGCTCCTGTTGGCCCCCGTGTCGCATCATGGGCTGATGGCTTGCCGGTGGGAACGTAGCTATTTTGAGCACTGGAGTCGCTTGGACTCTCTGACCTCCTCTTACCTCAGTGCTGCAGCTCTTTCCGTGAAGCTTTTTTCCTAGCCCTCTGTTCCTGATAAAAGTGCTCATTGTGTGAAATCGAGACAAGTTGCTGAGTGCTGCTCCTGATGCAGCTCGTGTGCTGGAGGTAGGGGCCTGTCCTTCCCGGGCTGCCTTGGCGTGCGTTGCGCGGCATTAGGGTTGCATTGTTGTGTTGCGTTGCTTCCAGTTTGTTGATCCTTCAATTTTCCGGCATTCCCCCCAAAGGCAGATGGACTGCACAATCTGGAATAAATCCCCATGGTTGAGGACCCCTGACGTAATCTGCCCTAGTGTCCTCTTAGATCAACGATGCCTTGTCTAGGCTTGGCTGGGCTGACATGGACTGTGTATTTTTTCCGAGCTTCAGTGGTGATGTATGGCATTCCGGAGGTGAGGGCTGGTATTGCAGTGTTGCCCAGAGTGCTTGGCGCTGAGTTCAGTGTCCGAAATTGGTCCTCCTGTCGCTCTGATCCTTTCGCTCTGATAATTTCAGGTAACGTTAGCCGGCCATTAAAAATCTTGGAGGGTGAGCTGAGGAGTCTTATAAATTCCGGGAACTAGTCAGTCTCATTGACCATCTTCTAAGTTTGTGTCCAGATGGATTGAGTTTCAGCACTGATATGAGGCGCGTCGTTGGGGTGCTTGTTTGTGACTCGGAAGGTCGCGGCTCCAAGTCCTGAGTGATTTCAGGGAATGTTTGGTAGCTCAATAAGTATAGTATTGCTGTTGTTCTGTCATAAGTTGCTTCGGATAAAAGCATCAGGTAAATGTAAAGCACTGTTGGGCCCCTGAGAGAGGCCCTTAACCCCCAATTGCTTTGTTGAATAAGAGATTCCGATACGAGAGTCTGCTAATGAAGTGTAATGTAATGCCCCTTTGACCTGGGCTCTGTCCGAATCGCTTCTGCAAATATCCAGTTTATACTGACTCGGCTGGTGCCGCACAGAGATCTCGCCCAGCTTTCCCTCTGAGCGTAACGCCAAGGGGAGGCTGAGGGTTAGGGTTAGGGATAGGGTTAGGTCTGCGGCTGTGGGATGCGAGCCGTGTTCCTGCTCCGCCGCGACTTTCATCCCACATGGTCAGCGCAGTCATTGATTTTTTTTGGGGCCCCTTTTTCTAACAGCAGGGGTCTCCTGTATGTTGCTGTGACTCTGGGGATGGAATGTGGGGGTGGGGGGCAGTGACCTGCCTTGGGCTGTCGCTGTGCCCTCTTTTCAGCTGAGGTACAAAAACCGAGAGTCAGATTTGAGAACTTATGGGACCTGAGATTTGAGTTTCTCAGTGTTTTGCCCATAAGTTATCCCTGCTTTTGGGCTGGAGTCGCTCATGGCACCATGAGATGACCTACTAGATGATGCACACTTGGGCCTCTTCACAGAATAACGCTCTCAGAAACAAAAAGTAACATTAGTTGGTAAAGTGATTGGCTCATGAAATTGGCCATATATGGACATTTTGGTGAATTACTAGTCAGTGCCGATCAGGGCAAATATAACTAGCCCGTCGATTGGTGCATCCTTAGTAACCAGACAGATGGGTCATGTGACAGATGGCTAATGGTAATGCGATGTACGGGTAATGGTAATGGTAATGAGATGGGCAGTTAGTGGCAATGGTAGTGAGAGGGACGGGTAATGGTAGATGGTAATGGTGATGAGATGGGCAGTTAATGGTGATGGTGATTAGATGTACAGGTAACGGTGATGAGAGGGATGGGTAATGGTGATGGTAATTAGATGTACAGGTAACGGTGATGAGAGGGATGTGTAACGTGATGAGATGGAAGAGCTGCAACTAACGACTATTATGATAATCGATTAATCTGTCGATTTATTTTTTCGATTGATAAATCGGGTAAAAATACTTTTTTTATTTCTACCCGTTTATTCAGAAATAGAGCATTATTGACAGAGCAAAAAAGGCACAGTGAAAAATGTAAATCAAAAAACCCGGTAACAGAATTGGTTTCAACATTAACACTTGTTTTCTGTATTTACAGTAATACACAAAAGTGATCTTGAATTGCATCACATATCCTCACAGACGCAGTTACTTTCATCCCTGTCTAAATGCAATTCATCCTAACTCACTCACATGGTGAAAGGTGGGACTGTCTGGGTAGGCAAGTGTGCACCCTTGGCTACCTAACATGGCATTTCGCTGCAGAAAACTGGGCAAACGGAGAATGGGTTGGGGAATAGGTTTCGTTTCAGCAGACTGGGTGTCCGTGTGCGGTCGTGTGCACGTGTATGTGCGATCCTGAGCATGGGTGCGCGTGCATGTGTGATCGTGTGCGTGAGTGTGACCGCACACGCCGTTCCTGACGGGCTACTCCATCACATTGCAGTGTCTTCACTCTGACCTTATGTCAAAGTAAAGTTTATTCATGCAGCACATTTAAACAGCTTAAACTGACTAAGTGCTATACAAAAACAACATTAAAGTGAAATAACTAATAACTAAGTGAAATAAAAATTTTAAACATTTTTGTAGTGTGAAGTGCTCCCACACTTTTGACGACTTCGGTCGTACCGTTTTCTCTGCTCGTCATGTTTCGTTTGTTTAATTTTATTTGGAAAATACCGCCTCTGCTCTTCCTCCACCACGCCTTTGGCCAAAATCTGTTCAGCTCCGTCTGCAAGTTAACTTCCCTCTTTTCGCTACTGTCCTTTTTAATGAAGCCTCTCCACAAACCGTCTGCCGACGCCTTCCGGTGACGAGACCCGTCTCCACCCGCCGGTTTTTAGCCCGACTCTCCCTTGTTTGTCTTCTGCTGGACCTGGACGGAGCTCTCTACATGTCAGCATCTTTGGGCCGTCTGCTGCCGCAGAGCTGTTTTTGGCACATTGGGTGTGTGCGTTTTCCTAACTTTGTGGGTGCGTATTTGAAGGAATGTGTCAGCTTTATTTTAAGATAGAAGTGTCAGAACTTTTTCTTTTTATGGAAACCTGGTGCATTAAGCTGAGAGTCTGTGTGACATGAGAATGCTGAACATCTGTGTCTCCCTCTCTCTAGCAGTGTCTGTGTGTGTGTCTTTGGGTGCAGGTGTGTGGAAGTGTGTGCAGGTGAGGGTGCATGTACCTGTGATTGGGTGTTCAATCTGAGCCTATGGGGGGGGGGGGATTAAAACGATCAGGATAACCTGGGGGGTTTGAAACCGCGGTCATGATGCCAGCCAGCTCTAGCACTGGTTTTGTTTAACCCTTTTCCCGTGATAATTTCCCCATGTGAAATTTCCCTACCATTTAATGATGCTTTGGGGTCAGACTGACCCCAAACACGGGATGGGGGTAAGCCTGTGCTGCTTGGGTCCATACGGGGAGGTGGGAGAGCGTGGGGCATCTCTGCTGGGGGGAGGAGGGGGGGCTCTCATGATCTCATCGCTCCTCCATGCCCCACCGCGAGTAATCCACCCTGGCAGCCGCCCCCATTCTTTGTGGCACCGATTGTGGGGGGTGTGTTTCCCCCTTGTGGGAGTGTTGCCGTTTCCCAAGGTGTGTTTGGGAGGGTGGAATATGTGCCGAGCTTGCACTAATGATCCCGGATCCATTACCCTGCCGACGAATCCCAGCAGCCCCGGGGGGGGGTGCAGTTGCCGCGGTAACTGCAGCGGCCTGCTCCGCTGCCCTGGTCCTTTACCGGCCCATTAAGTCTGCCGGCTTTGTAATCGCTAATGCGGTCCACCCTTAAAGGGCTCTTACTGCCCAGGAACTGCTGGCGTGTTCTCATTAGCCTCCTAGCTGCTGAAAGATTTACCACGGTTTATGACCCTGCACTGGGGGGGGGGTGCAGTTTCGGGCCGTCCCCAGGGCCAGCCTCCACTACCCCCTGCTGATCACGGCCCACTTAAACAGGTGCCTGGATGGCACAAGCCGCCAAGCACTGGGCCTGCTGTCCGGCATCCCGGCTCCATACATCCACAGGTTGTGTTGCTGGGCTGAGCCTCCAGCAAATGACGAACAAAATAGTTACTAGGGCTGAACGATATGGACAAAATTTCATATCTCGATTTTCATGCCAGATATCTCGATATCGATATGATACGATATGACTACGGGTTCGGTGAAAACCAAGCATTTCTCAGAAAAATAAAAACATCATAATACAAAAAAATTT
>JAODKL010000030.1:207313-219246 GCA_026780765.1 Petrocephalus schoutedeni | reverse complement strand
TGGGGGGGAGAAATCAAAGACATGCCGGGGTTAATTGGAGACATCAAATCGCCCATAGGTGTGTGTGTATCGAGAACGGTGTGATGTTGGCATTTGGAGACACTGTGCCATTTGCCTCCATATAAAGGCTGTTCAGGGCTTCAGTCGGCATGCCAATCCCTCTACAGGCTTCCCCCTGAATCGGCGTAACTCCGTGGCCGGGCAGTACGCCCAAGCCTGCGTCCAGTCTGCCCGGCAGAGTGGGGCTGAGGTGCTGGACCTCTGGACGCTCATGCAGAAGGACGGGCAGGTAAGCACAATCATGAATCATGAAACAGAGACTGTTTGTCAGCTCTGTCCTGTTATAGCAGTGGTCACCAGCTGGCAGACCACCCCCCCTTTGTAGTCCAACTGAACTTAAGCTCCATTCCCAACAGGATTTCTCCTCCTACCTCTCTGATGGGCTGCACCTTTCCAACCAGGGAAACGAGTTTGTAGCTAAGCACCTGTGGAATCTCCTGGAAAAGCGGGTTGCACACTTACCCATGATCCTTCCTTACTGGGGGGATGTGGACACTGACAGTCCAGAAACCAGCCTGCTGAGCGATGCCAGCCAGGAGCAGTGAGCTTGGAGACGGTCCTGGGGAGTTTTGAGGAATCCTTTATACGGGTCGTGTGAATTACTAATATCATTTCTATAAGACCAAAGGCCTTCCGTGAAGCGGCCGTCTTTTGAAATGATTGCTTACATGTTTATTTTTAAATAAAATGTAAACAAGGCTTGTAATAGGGCCTGTGGTCTGTAGCTTAAGAATACTTCTATATTATCTGGATAACATTTTATTTATAACATTTCTCATACATAATGCTCTACACAGGGGGGGGGGATAGCCATAAGATTAAGCAGACAGTGAAACATACCATTAAGGAATTAGGCTAGAAGTAATGGGATGAAAATGTAATTTACAAAAAACACTAAAAAAGACATTCTAAAGTGGAAAAACTGAAAAAAGACGAAGGTTGAATATAAAAGTTTTATCGAGAGGCCCTGTTTTTGAATACAAAGAATACGCCGCCATATGGGTAAGAAATCACACGAGACACCCGAAGTGCTCTGTGCCAGCGGTGCCCAAGCCGGACGTGGCAAACACACGCAAGTGTCATAAGTTGCGCGTAAAGACCTCAGTAGGATCTGCAGGCCACTCTGAACCAAGGTTTCCCCACTAAATAGCCCGATTAAGGTCAACCAAAGTCCTTGTAAGGATTGTCCAAAACAACTGGATTAAAAAAAATAATGTTCTTAACCAAATTAGCAGAAGCCATTGTTTCCAGTACAGGTTTTTCTACAAAACAGCAGGCCATGGGTAACACACTCACAGGTGACACTGAGTGACAGGTGGCATTTACCACAAACTGCCAGCAAGGCGCAGTTAGCATTTACAGTAGCAAAGGTTACACAGGAAGACTGAAATTATTCCACAAAGGCAGTCTGGCTAAATAAAAAAAAAAATAAGTTATTCACATTACACAAAATAACTTGGCAAACCAAAAATATATTCCATTTCTGCTGGAAAGATTAACACAGAGAAAATGCTGCTATCAGGACTGAGATTAAGATTAATATTTCAGCAAATTTGTCTTAAGTGATTATCAGCATCAGGCTACCAAAAACAAGTTCCATTTCATTTAGCTGTGCAGATTCCTGCCAGTATGACAGACATGTACATATTCTACCAGTGACATTTCTCCAGCAATATCTCTCAGATTTTAGAAAGGCAGCTTGTCCCAGTGGCAGTGGAAGGCTTCTCCGGGGGCCTGACGTCACGCAGAAATCCACCACCCTTCCGTCGGAAGCCGCACTACAGCAGAGCCAGGTCAGCGCAGTCACCTTCACGTGGGACCAAAGCACTGACCTTCAGTCTGGTGACAGTGTCACGACCACAGGCGTGTGACAGACACACGCTTGCACTGGGGGAAAATCTGTGAAACTGGGATAAAGGGTGTCCACAGGATAATAGGAACCACGACCAAATCACTGGCATTTATACAAGGCAACTACTCTAAAAGTGACTTCTGACATGGGGTGGGAGGGGAGGAGAGACCATAGATCATAATTCCGAAAAATGGGGGGTCACTCTCCAGCCCTGATGATCTACACAAGTAACAACTAACGGATTAATCTGTTGACTTTTCCGTATGAAAAGTATGAGCATGGCTAGAGAAGAAAGGTTAATGCAGACGCCAAACGCTTCTGTAACAGCCTACATAAGGCTGTCAACGGCTCCACCACCATCACCTAGCCGAAGGGCGATCCGCAGAACCCTGCTGGCGGAACCCGCACCAAGAGTAGTAACGGGACCGTCGCAGCGGCAGCCGGTTGAATAGAGGCACCTTAGGGGTGTGGCCTGTCCTGGGCCTTTGGCTCCTTGACTGTGTCTTTAGGAAGAAAAACGAAAGAAAAATAAAATAAAAGAACCCACACAGGATTCTAACTAATCACAGGACGGGTAGCCTGCCTGCTGGCAGTCTCCCTCGCTTGTGTTTAATCCTTTGTGTGCAGGTCCTGCCCCTCTTAACCCCACCCTCTCCAGGCCACACCCCTTCCTCTGCCCCACCCCTTTAGGGACACGGGCTCAGCACTCCGTCTCCTTGCTGTCGACGCGCTGCTGCCTCTTCAGCCGGAAGGCTTGGGCCTTGTCACTGCGTGCCGGGGCCGGCTGCTGCCCCGTCAGGTCCTCGTAGGACTTTGTGGCCACGCCGGGCTGGAAGTCCTCTTCCAGCATGTCCTCGTCCAGGTGCGAGTCGCTGCTGGGGTCCTCCTGTATGGTGGCCATTCGCGGTGGCTCCAGCCGGGGCCCGACGGCGGCCTGGGCAAGGCCGGGGCCCGGGGCCGAGCTCGAGCTTGGGACTGGCGCACTCATGCCCGTGGCCTGGAGGGTGGCCTGAAGGCGGGGCCCGACGATCACGGGAGGCGGTGGCTTCAGGATGCGTACGGAGGCTGACTCCAAGCTGCTCAGCATCTCTGGGTTCTGTGAGGAGGCGGTGGAGGGGCAGGCAGGGGGTGAACGACAGCCAATCGGAAGCGGCCATGTCAAGCAGGCACACAAGCTCACCACAGTGCACTCCCACGATCCATCGACAAGCTGCGTTACACACTGGATGCTACGCGGTCGACTCACCTGTCGACAGAGTTCTACTACACACCTCCAGCATCTGCTGCAGCTCCGTGGAGGCCAAAGTAGACAGTAATGGACAGGTCATTTCTGAGCCTTATGCTGCATTTAAATCACCCTAACCCCCCAGCCCCCATCTGAGCTACGCAGAGGTGTCACCAGGTTCAACCCCCCCCGCCCCCCCCAGAACAGCCACAGTGAAGGAGGGGGATTTAAGCAGGCAGGGCAAGGAGACGATACTCACACTGGGGTAGAAGAGTGACTTGTTGTTCTCCTCATACTCCTTGTCGAGGCTTTTGTCCTGAAACAGGGGTCACATGAGAGTCAGAAACACTAACCCTGTCACGGAAGCATAAGCAGGAGCCCTGTAGACTACCTACCACACAGTGCACCAGAATGCTGAGGGGAATCCAGAAGATGAGGGAGAAGACCACGACCGAGCCCACGATGTTGTCCGCCAGGAATTTCCCTGTGGGAGACACGGGGACCTTTGATGCACAAAGCTTGGGCTAAATGGCTCCAATACCACACACCACTAGGCTAAAATCAATGGCTAAAACTTATAATCCTGCTAATCAGCTCAACATCAGTAGCTAAAGACCAACCATCATGGCTAAACAACACACCTCAAGTCAAGCCAGATGCAGCCATGCAAAGAAAATATCTATCCAAGCCTTTTTTTTTTAAATGGCTTCTCACAGAACAATGTTAGACACACAAGACAGTAATAATAAACAAGTACAGTCAAGCAACGCTTAGCGACAGGGATACATCCTGAGAAATGCGATTTCATCATTGTAAGAACATCTTAGAGTGCGTGTACTTACACAAACCTAGATGGTATAGCCTACTACACACCAAGGCTATGTGGTATAGCCCAAATCACATTACATATAGTAATTACGTAAACACAAACCAGTACGTTATCATCAAGCTATGTACTGTACGTACGTTTGTGCTGTAGGTTTGTTTACACCAGCATCACCACAAACACGTGGGTAACACATTGTGCTATGACACTGCAACGGCTACAACATCACTGGGTGAAAGGAATGTTTGAGCTGCAAATAAAATGTTATGGGACAGCCTGTACGTATGCAGTCTGTTGTTGATGGAAATGTCATTCATCACACAGCCGTATGCTTCAGTACAGGCAAACAGCTTAAAAACAGCTTACAACTTAAGAACAGCATAATAAAAATAGTGATTATGTTACATATCTATATACACATCTATAGAAAATTTCGTATATACTGTAAATAAAATAAACTTGTAATACTTAATGAACTGGTGGATATTCTGCAGCGCTGCGGCTCACCGAAAGTGTTGATGTCCAGCTTGTCGATGAAGTCCCACAGGCGCTCGATGACGTCCTGGACCTGCTTCATGCACTTCCCCTGTGGTGACAGCAGAGAACGCCCACGTGAGCTGGGATATCCCCCCCCAGCCCCGGCCAGGCCCACGAGACGGAGCGCGGACACTCACGCCTTCGTCACAGAAGCCCACGGTGCAAGGCTTGCCCTTCCGCAGGTAAAGGAACTTCCCGTCCTTACTGAAAGGCGTACAGGAGCCATCCTTGTTGCGACAGCACACCTTACACGAGTCGGTCGTCTCTGCAAAAATACATCACGTCACGTTTATTTAACGGATGCCTTTATCCTAAGCGACGTACACAAGGGAGAACGGGGAAAGCAAGTCCCAGCAGTAGCTGGGGGGGGGGTTAAGGTTTCGTTTCCACAATGACGTCCTGGCGATGCTTACCATTGCAGGCACAGGGCGAAAGGTTCTCGCTGGCCACACAGAAGGGGACGCACTCCCCTCCACGGCATGTGCCGTTGTCCACGCAGATGGTGCGGTCGGGCGCGTTGACGGGAGGTGGGCACAGGCTGCCATTACCTGGGAGACGCGCCAATGGCATATGGGGGAAGAAGTGAGTGACTAACTCAACCAACGGTGCTGAGACACACCTCTGTCGTCCAACCATTTTCTGCACCCGCTCATCTTGTGCGGGGCTGCAGTACTTAAGGAATTTCGTTACGTCTATTTCGTCCCTCTCATTAAACCCTCCATCTCAACCTAGACTCTCAACTCCCAGCACACCTGAACCAAATAATCAAGAACAAAACCAAACACTCAGAAACACCAAGTATCTTGTACAGGTGTGCTGGGAGGTGGGAGGGAGCAAAAATTTGGTCTGGGGGTGCGCTAGGACTAGGTTGGGGAGCACTGCTTTAACAGAGCAAAGGTTACACATTTCTGCGGTGTCTCTTGGACCAGCCAGGCCTACTGACACTGGTCCAGTCACCTACCTGTACATTTGGACTCCCCCTTACAGGTGGCACTGATGGACTCCTGGCACACCTTCCCCGCTCTCTCAAAGGTGCAGTTCCTGCAGCAGGGGCTGTTCCGGTCACTGAATTGGCCAAAAAAAAAAAAAAAAAGTTTCCATGCTTTAGAAGAGGGCGAAACGCTGAGATCAGGGGTGAACTGAGCAAACTGCTTTGGGCCCAGCAGACACCAGGACCCCCCCCTCCGATCGGATCACCATGGAAAGGGAGATGACGCACTAGGTTAACCAAATTAAGTGGGCCAGGCCAGCCCTGCCTGCGAGTCACTGGGGGTTTGGGTCTGAGGGACGCGGCCTTCCCCGCACCTGCACTGGACGTCGGGCCGGAACTTGCACTCCTTGGTGCAGCAGGGGTCGTGCTGCAGGTGAAGCAGGCCCGGGTCGCAGTCCTCGCCTTCCTCCACCCGCGAGTTCCCGCACACCTTGCTGTTCCTCTCCCGGAAGCAAACGGGAGCCTTCAGCTTCAGGGTTTTCCCGATGGAGATCTTGCTGCAGTTGGAAAAGCGCTGGGGAGGGGGTTATGCAGGTGGGGGCGGGTTCCAGAAGCCTGCATCACGTCAGCTTGACACAGCATGCTCATCGCCGGCGTAATTACCCCTCTACCTATCAAACTTCATTCAGAGCCACCAGTCCCAATATAAAGACCCCAAAAGGACACTCAGATTCAGGCAGGCAGATGGACTGGTACCTTGTTGTTCATGTGGTCCCCGCTGACCGCTATGGGGTACATGACATACTTGCCCCCGTTGTCATCACTGGGGGCACAGTAGGGGATGTTGTCAGGGTCGTGTTCCGCCCCGAAATTGTGGCCCAGCTCGTGTGTGGTCACCAAGTCTGCCTCCTGTTGATTAAAACGGCAAATGTCTCACTCTTCACCTTTGCGTTAGTTTGCTCGTGGGAGTTTTCCTTACACAAAAATGAGGGCATCTTATGTCAGATGTCTGACCAACCAACCAGATCCTGTAGCTGCCTGGACCCGCCTCCTCTACAATCCAATTCTCTCCCTGAACCAATAATTTTTCGTTCTGCCTTCAGAAAAATCGTGTAATTAAATCTCCCATGAGCCATTAGTTTGCAGAGTTCTTTTCAGTTACTTCAGCACAGTTTTTTTTAAATGTCAAAATATTTAATAAACAATTAAGTATTTAAAAGCTACCTTCGTAAGGATAGTTTTCCCATAATTCTTGGTGCTGGTTAAGCCAGTGTTTAAGAAAGTCCGCTTCTTAGTTCCGGGGGGAGTGTACGCTGAAAGAAAATATCCAGGCGAACACCAATGACTAACATTGCTCACATCCTCAAATTGCGAAAATTTCCTGTCCATGCAGTCTGAGCTTATCTGTGACTTCATTCATGGGATGATCAGAGCAGGAAGCAAAATGGCACATGACAAAATCAGGCCTAAAACCTATACTGCAGATAAACCTTTCAATACACTATTACATTACTGGGCAGAAGTGTTTAAAGAAAGTGACCAGTGGATAAGAAGTGATAAATGGATAATTCATTTTCAGAGAAGACACACCCCCTGAGCAGAGGCCACCGAGGCCCTGGGCTTTGGAGTTGCCCGGTCCGTCCGAGGATCTCGAAGGGGCCACGTATGCCAGGCCCAGTGTGCCCTCATCGAAGTCCTGGTAGGTGAAGAGGTGAGCAAGGCACACAGTCGAGGCATTCTCTGCAATGTCCGAGCTGAATTGCTGGGGACAAGGACAGATCATCACCAAGTAAACAAATGTGTGTGTCCATGGCGACAATGAAATCCATGTGGCTACTGACCCCCTTTTTCCAGGGCGACCACAGAGATCCTCCCTTTTATCATTTAGACGCAGCCGAAACAGTCTGGATTCATTGATTCTGATCACTTAGGCCTTTAAATCCATACATAATGGATAAAAATATAAATGTACAAATACCAATAGTTTAATAATTTGCTTTGTAACACTGCATCACACTGAGCACTGAGCAGTCCCTGAGCATTTAAGTGACTGAGTAGCTTATTGTAATTAGATTTAATTGAAATTCCATCCATTACTTCAGCATTTTCATTGCAAATCCAGTTGTTTTAGTTCGTTTTCATGAGTTATTAGATTTTATTTTAAAGATATATTTAGTTTTTTTTTTGAGCATATTATGTACTAATACCCTCAAAAATGGCAAAGCATGTTCCATGTATTATTAATGGTAATGGTAAATGGTAATTAAAGATAAATCATTATCATTAAATCATTTGTTTTCATTTTCTGTTAATTTTGAAAGCAATATTTATACATTTTCGTTTAGCTGTACCATTTCATTTTAGCATCTTATTTCAGTTTACAAAAATACCTTCTTATACTCCTCATTAATAATGATAAACCTGCTCACCTCCAGTAGCTTCTTGACATCCCACACGTCTTTGGCCTTGTCAGGACTGCCCTCCATGTTATAGTGCATTTGTCCATTTCTAACTTTGGTGGGCTCCTTGTTGATGATAATCTAAGCAGGCAGCGCGAGAGAGACGCAGTGTTAGAGTACAATGCCAAGCGGGAGGCGGCGTTTTAATTAAGAAAAATGCAATGATAAATGTGGCGCCACCTGCTGGATTTGCACACCGTATCCCTTAAATTCATCATCCCAGGAAGTGTTCCTGTAGATGTCATCCACTCGATCGATCAGTTCAATCTGGAGGGGGTAAAATAAATAAAAGCATAAAAGCATAAAAAAAGCAAACACAAATGTGAGAAACCTGATGGGTCACCAAATGTAATCCATGTCCAGATGGAATCACTGAATCTCACTTGTAAATTATTGACATTGATAAAAAAAAAATTTTTAAAGTGTTCTCTGAACCCTAGTTCTGCCTGAGTGTTTGTGCCTGGAAAAACAGGACCCCATTTGTACCCCGGTACCACGCCTCCGCAGCCCCATCTCTCACCAGGTAGTTGAGGGTAGTGCTCTCCTCTCGCCGGCCCATGTAGATGAAGAACCGATAGTCAGCCACCAGCAGCAGGGGACATGTATTCTTCTTGTGGCTGTGAGCCTGCCTCTTCTCCCGGTGGAGGTGGCCTGCACAGGAGGACATGTGGCTCACTCGCAACAGGAGTACCCTGCTTCCTGTCTACATCAAGAAAGCCCCCATCATCCAGCTTCCAAGCTAGTAGCTTCTCATCTCATCTAGCTACTTTATTTTGTTAGCTTGGACACGTTTCCCCGGCACGCCGCCCTCCTCACCGTGTGCCGGCCCCTCCTCCTCTTCCCCCAGGGTCCGAGCGCCCTCTGGAATGAGCCGCCGGGCCTCGGCCCTGACGTAGCCGCACACCTTGGGCGAGGCGATGCGGCTGATGTTGCGGATGTCCTCGGAGCGATACACCAGTAGCCGGTCGTCATCAGGATTTTCCGTGAACCTCCACACGGGCTTAGGCGAGACATGCAGCCATGAGGTCCTTTTTTTTTTTTTTTAGTGGATTTTTTTTTTTTTTTTAAAGATATCACTAAACATCTATCAGCCCATACTAAAGCACTGCTTAATGGGCGATAATGGAATGAGCATTTTTAATTGATTCTGCCTGATATTTACTCTTCTTTCAGCTCAAAGTTAACACCACCACAAAGATCAATATGTAATACTGAGATCGAGTTAACAGGGAATGCACCGCAATTGCTAACTACGATCTTATCAGGGTTATCATCATTACCGAGAACTAAATGAAAGCATTTTCATAAACTGAAATAAGATACGAACTTTCAACAGAATAAAAACCTACAATTAATACTATATTTAGCTAGATAATGCTATTTAGCTAAAGTAATGTTATCTGTAATTACCAGTAATAGTACCAAGAACATGCTTTGGCCATTTTGAAGACGTAATGTGCACTGTGTATTCATGTAGGGTTATATAAAAATCAAACTTGTAAAATAACTTGACAACTTTATGTCTATTCTTATAAATAAAATAACGAAAAACAAACCACAAAATACATCAGTTTAAAAAACTATATACACACACACACACTAATATAATACACACACACGTACGCATACACACATTTGAAAAAAAAAACTAAATATAACTTAATGAAATGGAATATAACCACACCGAAAAGTTAACTGGATTGAAAATATAAAAAACATTAATTAAACTAACATTGGATCTTACACATCCCTCAAATGCTAGGAGACATGATGCTAATGATGCTCAAGGATGCAAAAAAAATGCCAGTACCTCTACGTTGAACTCTGCTTCGTCGGTGAGAATGTGGGCCGAGAATTCGCTGCCGTCTATGTGTGCCTGCACACGAGAATGCTCCTCCCCTTCGAAGGTGGGGGAGACGCCGTTACCATGATGACAGAAAAGCACCAGGCACACTCTTCCTGACATTTCCATCACACTACGGATCCTCACCCACGACGTGTCCGGTGAAGTAGTTCTGCATCTGGACATCGTAGTTCTTCCTCCGGCCCCTGCTGTCTAGAAACACCGCTTGGAAGTCTTTAGCAAACAAGTTTCTGTTTGTCGTCAAGTAAAGCTTAAAATGCCTTTGAGGAAAGAAAGGAAAAAAAATAAATGAGGGAATGTTAACTGCAGCAAAATGAATACACGATTGGTCTAGCAACATGTTTGTTTTGTATGATGGAATATCACGCCTTAACGCAACAGTGAACAGAGGTCAACACTTAATACTCAGGCCAGTTTGATCTTGAGCTTTGTTTCAGACGTTCATTTTCACAAAATCAAAAAACTTTTGATCAATTTCGATCCATCTTCAAAATTGAAAGTAAGCCCGAATATTAGGGATAGATACCGCCCAGGGGTGCCACTAAAGATTTTGGGTCCCCTGAAAGCATGTCATATTGGGCCTTCAACCCTGACCAATACAATTGCATTCCAAAACTTTTAGGGTCCCAGTCACTAAAGGGGACTTGGAATTTTCCTAAATTACTCTCTGCCTTTACGGCATCCCTTAATAACAACAGGTACTCCATGTACATGATGCAACTGGCTAATATCAACTGCAATCTTCTGCCATTAAAAAAGAACAAAAGCAGAAACAAGAGACAAGCAGAAGCATGTGTAATGTGTCAAGTTATGTCTGCTGCAAGGTCTCAGCAGATATGCAGAGTGGCTGATCATTAACCACAGGAAGCTGGAGCAGGCCAACGCCACCCGGACGGACGGACGGCATTTACCTATTGAGGGCCGTGAAGCTGAACAAGCGCTCCACCTGGGACTCGACTGTAACGTCCCGCTTCCTGACAGAGTGCTGCCGCATACCGCTCACCGGCAGTACCTCGAAGTCCGTCAGGATGCCGTGGAGGGTGTCTGCGAGGGGGCCGAGGTCAGAGGTCAGGGCGAGTGCGTCGCAGAGTGAGCACAACTCAGATGCCAAACAATTCAAAGTGCTTTTACAGAGCCATGGGGATGCAATAAAAATCAGACATTAAAATCACGTTTGAAAGACAAAAAAAAAAACACAGGGTGGCACTGTCACTGCTCAACTGCACTGTTTGGAGTCCTACGGGTAGCATCAAGTAAACGAGGGTACTGTCAGGTATGTGCATCGTACGGAGGAAAGTGTAAAAACTGGTCCAAAACACTTCACTCTTTTCAGAAATGTCACTTATAAATACATCTTACTCATTCAGCCCGTCAGTGTTATTATGGCTTTCATAAACTGCACTGAAATTAAAGTCAAGACTTCAACGGTTCAGCTGAAATTAGTGGTCAAATTAACCTTCAGTTTCATCACAGAAGCTTACAAAAAGTCCACTAAGCTAAGTTCTAAAAGTCTGCAGTATTTCAGGAGATTCCTAACAAAATCCCAGTCAACAGTAGAAAAAGATAACAGCAGAGTGGGAGTCAAAGACTAAGAACAAAAATTCCAGTCCTACGTTTTGTGTCTGTTATTATGTATATAAAAGGGGCTCCCATCAAAGCAAAGGCAATCTAGACATGACATGCACAAATGTGTTACATCACACACAAATTACGGCAAAGCATCATACTGTAAGCTATGCAAACAGATGGTGACCACATCCCCCCAGAAGACAGCAAGAACTGGCCACAAGCTTTTCAATATCCATCATAAAAATCAATCAGACAGAAACAACTAATTTGACAACCTTTTCTTTTAAAAAGGAACTCAACTGTTCAGATGTTGTGGATCATGAGGACTATTACGGCACTGCTTTATTTATATAAAAGAACATCTCAACATTGCTATTTGTAAACCACCGACAAAGCAAGCACTCGGGTCATTTTATCCATCAATCTCCTGTGACTGGGCTGTGGCGAGCCTGGGACAAGTCCCAAAGAGCACGAGGTAGGATGCATTATCAACAGAATGCCTCTCCCTCTCTCTCTCGCGCACACACAAACACACACACTGTATTCCCATATTAGTGAGGAGCACGCATTGATTTCTATGGGAAAACCCTAATCCCAATCAGGACACCCT
>JAODKL010000030.1:176903-206909 GCA_026780765.1 Petrocephalus schoutedeni | reverse complement strand
GTGGCGAGCCTGGGACAAGTCCCAAAGAGCACGAGGTAGGATGCATTATCAACAGAATGCCTCTCCCTCTCTCTCTCTCTCGCGCACACACACACACAAACACACACATACACACTGTATTCCCATATTAGTGAGGAGCACGCATTGATTTCTATGGGAAAACCCTAATCCCAATCAGGACACCCTTAACCCCTACCCAGTCCTCATCTTAACCATAAGTAACCAAACAAAATACGAGACATTTTTGGCATTTTTACTTTTTTGAGTGCATTCACGGATTTTTATAAAATTTTGTCTTAATTAGTGAGGACCGGAAAATGACCTCGCTGCTCATGTTTTTTGAGGATATCCTGTATTTGTGAGGTCCTTTGGTCCTCAGAAGCATAGCAAAAACCTGTACACAGACTCAGACACACCACTAAGAGTCATTCAGAGCCGCCAGTCCGCAAAGCAGAGTAGCTGGGAGAACCCCACACACACTGAACGGCAGCAACCAAACCTGAAATCAACGCAGACCGCGCTCACCTAAAGCAGGGGCTAAATAACCACAAAGCCGGTCGCAATGACAGGCGCGCAGCATCTCCGCCAGCCCCACCGTAAGAGGACGCGGCCGGGGCGGCTGCTCAGCGGGACCGCCGCAGGCTCCCGGCGCCGCCTCGTCACCGCAGCGCCAAGCGGAGCCGCTTTCCTTTGCCATGATTCACATACTAACAGGTTGTACGCGACCGGAAAGAAATGCCAAATGAGAGAAAAGCGAGACCCGGAGCTTGCCGCACAGCCCCAGGGCGCGGGGCCGGCGTCCGAAGCCGCATTTCGGCTACTTCCCCAGCCCACTTTCGTTTCCGCTCCCAAACTCCGGGAGACACCGACCATGAGCAGCGCTACTGCCGAGTCACTTACCGGCCGTGACTGTCGGGCTCCGCGCAGCCGGCCGCGCCTCGCTAATCCCGTCACCGGATCGTGATTAATAAGCATTAATGGCGGTTAATGTGCCGAGCCGCGCCGGCCAGATACGCACCGAGCGCCGCGTCGCTGCGCTCCGCTCCCGCCGTCCGGGCCTCTACCGCGCCGTCCGCCGCAGACAGAAGCAGGCATCCCAGCAGCAAAGCGGCGAATCCCATGGCGGTGGCCCGGCTCCCTGCGCACTACAGCAGCGTGGGTCGCTGACGCGGCCGCATCCGCCGGACGAGGGGCGGCTCTGCCCGGCCAGCGGCTGAGCTAAAGCGGATACGGCGCTGGCCGCCGTCCCACCTTATGCGAAGTCGCCTTTCCGTGCGCTAAAAATCTCACCCCCCCGTACCGAAAGCAGACGCCGCTAGGCCGGAGCTGCCCCCTCCCAAACACAGGCTCCCACACCCGGAAACACATCCCCGAAAGGAAGGGGAGTCGCCGGCGAGCTGGGTACCGCCCCGGCGCGCCGACGGTGACTTAACGCGCGCACTATCGCGCGCACTGTCGCCGATGGTGCGTTATCGCGCGCACTATCGCCGACGGTGCGTTACAAAGCGTCACCTAATGATAATCATTACTGGGAGAAATGGATCGCTGGGAGGTGTGTGTTTGTGTGCAAAAAAAATGAATGTGCTGCTTTCCAAATATGAGGAAATGGCACCAGCCCGCATCATGCTTCGGGTCCCACGCAGCGTAGTTTATGACACCGCCCGGTAAACGGCGACAGAAACGTAGCATGTGAAAGTACAAATAAGTTACATTTTTTCTTAAATTTTCCATTGATGTAATAAACGTATTTTTGGTCCTTTAGTGTCGCGACGCACTCACAAAGCCGTCTGAATGAATGACGGTACTTTTGGTCCTTACTCCCATATTATTTGTAGTTATAAGTAAAAGAAAAACGTTTTTGCCCATTTTCTATTATGAAGTCTCAGGGATAGGGGTGTCTTTTTGTCTTTTTCGGGCCCCTTTCACTCAGGAATTGTTCTAAATTCAAAGCGATCAATTGGGAATGGATCCAATTCATCCAAGGTTCGCTTGGGCTACCATATTATGGCAAATGGGTGAAACTGTCCGACGCCTGTTTACAGCTATTTACACAATTTTATCTTTTGGATATAAAACTGTACTCAGAAGTTAGACAAAAATCTAAAATTTCCATTTTGAAGTAGAAGGACACACTGATTGATGTACGAATCCCCAGTGTGCTGGGAGGGCGCTTTCCGCAGTGTAGAAACCTCCCGAAACAGTCCGCATGGCTCCAGGGGAAAGGGCTTGTCCCGGATTATATAACCATTGCAGACGGGAGGAAATGGCTCCTCGTCAATGGGGAAAAGTAAGTATTCAGTGAGAGGTAACTGTATATATCAGCCAAACTGTATATATCATTGTCCTGTCTTAACCGTGTATTTATGTCAAGTATATATGTGAGTACACTGGAGAGCCATTAAGAGCCAGAATCAAATCCCATGCGTGTCTGAGAATATTTGGCCAATAAGACGGATTCTGATTTTCTGCTTTGTAACATTCTTGCCGTTACGCCCACCCCCCATACCTCATGGAACTTATTGTACCATTTTGTACATATTGTATTTATTGCATCAGACCTTGCACTGACATTTATCAACACCATGTGCATTGTATACAGTACTGTGCAAAAGTCTGAGACAGGCAAAGAAAATGTTAAAAGCTATTTATTTGGGCAGTAGGGATATATGTGCTCAGAACAAAAACACAGTTTAATATTAGAATACAGGCAAATTAAGAATAACACAATAAACACTAAAAAGAATTTCTTCTTTTCTTCTAAAAGTTACAGATGCCTTGTTGGATGGCTAGGTGAACACCACTTCAGTTCCCAAACCCCTCTTCAGCGGCACCCCAGCTATTCCATGTATTTGTTAAATTTCACTACCAGCTCAATTACATAATGCACTATGACAGACAAAAATCCAAAAAAGTTTTACACCAACATGAAGATCACTTAAACATCATTGCCTTTGACTGTAAGATTTCTGCACAGTACTTTAAGGTAGGTTGGTAAAGGGGGCACGCACTGATACAGTGCATTGCCGTACACCACCTGAGAACCTGGGTGCAATCATGCAGTGGGTGATACCTCAGCACCACACTGCTCAGATGGAATGGAACAGCGTTTTCCCACTGGCTGGAGTGCCATTCCTGCCACCAACCCCCTAATTTTCCCTGAAGTTGGAGGACCTGCTCGCAGGGCTGGATGTAGGTTAACGTCATACCCAGGATCAAGCAATTGCAGGTTAAAGGCCTTGCTCAAGAGCCCAACAGAGTAGAATCACTCCAGGCATTCATGGGATTCGAACCAGCAACCTTCCAATCACTGGCACAAATCCCTAGCCTAACAATGCTGTATACCAACCAAATTGTATGACAACTGTCTTGTGGCAACTGTGCATCTATCGGCTGTATGTGTGAGTCATCAACAACCAGAGACAAATTCCCTACGTGTGAACATGCTTGGCCAAATAAACCCAATTCTGATTATTATACGTACTAGGGGCTCAAATTTGTACAGCCATTGACCTTATTCAGCATACTTTCTAAGAAGCACAAAGGTTATATACTTACATGAGACATGAATTTTCCATGATCCAGTACAGGGTTAGACCAATAAATTCAGTCAAAAGAAGAAGAGACATTACTTAAATAGAAGCAAACTATTTCAATAGCGGAGATAACTGGACATGTAACCAAATGATACAGTGATGTGCTTCGTGCTGTTTGAAGGGTTCAAAGAGAATTGGAACAGGAAGACCAAGAGTGGCCCTTCAGAATTCATCTTCATGTTCCAGGGCTCCGTGAAGCAGCAGCAGCGAGGAGTTCGCCAGCGTCTTCGAAGGTGGCATATTTGTGTATGACACGCATCAGGAAACGAAGTGGAGGCAGAATCAGAGGCCTTTTTCTGTAGTGAAAATCTGACTGCTGACTTTCCCACATCCGAGAGCCCCAAAGAGGGTTGCCATGTGGGTTCTGAGGCTAAACCAGTTGAGATCCACTGGATTAGTGAGCCATGCCCATCAACAAAGAGCTTTACTCACAGGTGCAATTTCGTCACCACTAACTTTACATTGTGGCAAAGATTAAAACCATCACTCTCCAACCCTTAAATTCTAAGTTTTGAAATCACAAAGCAGGTCAGTCAAACCTTTCCATGGTACAAAAAGACAAATTCAAAACACAGAACCTACACCACAGATACCTACCAGTTATACATTAGAAATTGATTTCAGTCTAATTATATTTGTAACTTAAACTTTCTATTCATACATACATACAATTTCACACCTGGGCCAAAAGAAATCACTTGCACTTTTGGTTAAAAAATTCTGATTTTCACCTTGGTCAGTAGCAACATCCTCGCTGTGCCACTTTATTCTATTAAAACAGCCTTTGGAATTTGATTTTATGATTCTCAAAATGCTATAATATACTACAGAAATACATGGTTTTCTGATCAACCTACCTCATCACTGAGCACCCGATTAAAACAGCTCAAGCAGATGTATTTTTCTCCATTTCAGAAACATCAGGTATTGAACACATTGTCGCACGTATGTGTAGGTTAAGGGTGGTTTTTAAGCCTTTTCTCATTCGATATGTCAGTTTAATTCAGACGTCAAAACAAGAATGAGAGAACACACAAAAATACCCGTCACTGTCTGTCATTAACGTGCCTTAAAGCCTAGAACATGACTGACACATCCACATTTTGGTTTACAAAATTTTTTTTTTTTTTTTATTCATGGTACATAGCTGTTACATAGGGCATTAAACATTTTCACAAGGCTTTTGGGGACTACAGTCATGATTAGCAAAAACACAATAGTGGTCCAAATCTCTAATGACGATCACCGAGCTAACCAAGCACCTTCTAACATGTGCACGAACCCGCATGGAAAAGTACTAAAACCAAACACTTAACTTTGTGTGTACGGCACCAATTCCCATTCAGGTGCTGTGGGAAAATGACAACGCTGTCGTGCGGTCACTTCAAAATTATTTTTGGTCTTTCATAGAGCCCCACCTTAAGTCTGACACACTAGAAAAACACACTGGAAAAGGAACAGGAGTGTGATTTCGGGGTATGAAGGAAACATTGCTCATTTGTAGGGGTGGTGTTGGTCACTAAGGTTCTTAAATAGCCGTAACTATCAAATGACCTCATAAATGCGGAAACTGGTGATGATGCATGAGGTCAGCAGAAAAATACCAAGCCATTTTAAAAAACACTGCAAGCCCAATTGCTATGCTAAGTGTTTTCTGGTTTCATTTCTTAGAAGTTTACTTAAATAATTATCAAGACACCCAAGCACTGCTAATTTGTTGTCCCGTTTAAACCAGAAGTTTGACATTAAACACAAAGTGAAGCTATTAATACTTTTCTAGGGCAGACTGCACATATGGAAGGCCGGGATGAAACACAAACCAACAAATGGAGTGTTTTTTTTTTTTTTTTTTTTAACTTTTTAATTTAATTTACCCCCTCCCAAAAGCTGCAGTGTGAAAAGACTATACGATCTGAATTTCCATATATAGCTCTTCAGTAATGACAGGTTCTCATTGCTAGAACAACTTAATGCAGAGCAATAAGGAATGGAGATGTGTAAAAAGGTTTTTTTTTTCCTTCCTTTTACTTTCGGTCTGGAGACCTCCCCACATGCACGGTTAGTTGTCACCACCTTCACCGGCGTCACCTTCATCTGCCGTGTTGTCAGAAGTCCATAACTAGAAGGAGACATCGTACACAGTCAGTTAGAGCTGCACTGTATGGTGTAATTTCCCATAACACATCTTCCTTCTTTAAGTATTCAGATCAGGACTTAATGACAAAGGAAAATGAGAGTTGAGGCTAAACCAGTCAATAACCCCTGGATTAGTGAGCCATGCCTATCAACAAAGAGCTTTATTCACAGGTACAATTGGGTTAACATTAACTTTACATTGTGGCAAATATTCAAATGCTCAATCTCCAACCCTGAAATTCTAACTGTTTTGACATCACAAAGCAGATCAAATCACATCCTTCCCCAACATGAACAGATAAATCCGAAACAGAGCCCAGTAGCTACCCATCTTGCATCATACACTCATTTTTTCCCCAGTTGATATTAATGACAGCAGCAGTAATGGGGGAGGGGGCAACTGAAACACTCCTTACTAACGTAGACAGTCTGGTATACATTGAAGAGGGAGACAAAGTGCTCACTGTTAGGTTGTCTCTTAGCAGCTGCATGATGAGTGTGCTGTCTTTGTACGAATCTTCATTCAAGGTGTCGAGCTCCGCAATGGCCTCATCGAAAGCCTACAGAAGGGCAAATGGACCAGTCACCCATCACCCGAACCCAGAAATCATAAGCGTTCCCATTTCCCAAAGGCCGGTGCTACCCCAGAATTAACAGGGACCCATCACATCAACTTCCAGAGCAGTGAAATCACGATATGTGCAGAAACAACAAGTTATTTGTAATCAAGACTGACAAACACCGTCCCCAAAGAGATTCGGGAGGTTTTAATTATGGAGCAATTGCCCTACCTGCTTTGCCAAGGTACACGCCTGCTCAGGAGAATTGAGGATCTCGTAGTAAAAGACTGAAAAGTTGAGGGCCAGGCCTAGACGAATAGGGTGTGTGGGCTGCATCTCGGCCTTGCTTATGTCGAAGGCAGCCTGGTAGGCCTCCTGAGAGCTCTCTATAGTGGCTGTCAGGGAGGACAGGAGATGGTTTTTTCCCCTGCTTTCATTTAAGGATTACTCGGCATCACATAGAACTCACAGCAACCAGCAGAAGCTCTGACCCAACATTTCCTTGCAGTCACACAGGATCTGAACAGGCAAGCTTCTGGGTCACATTTTTTTGCTTACCTACCTCAACCCCTGTCAGCTGTTCAAAATTATGCACATCCTTTCACCTCCTAGCACTACTGGGGGAAAGGAGATCATCCAGAGCTTATCCCAGTAGGGGGAGATGGAATCATGCAGAGCACAAGTCGATTAAAATTAAGCAACGCAACTAACAAGACAGCAACACAGGCTAGATAAAACCTCTATTTACATTTCAGGTTTTCAGAGTCTAGACGGTGACGACATGTCCGAATGCCTCGACGGAACAAACCAGTAACCGGTGTCTTGGCGCCCATTTCAAAACAGTCTTGTGTTACATTTCTTCATACAAAATTCACCTTGACAAATGCAACCCAGACTGATTTAGTCTAACTGTCCAAAGACCTTTGGGACCTGCTAGTAAAATAAAATTTCTAAGCCTATATTGAGGCTGAGCTTGGATCAGCATGGATACCTGGACCCTCATTCAAAAATGTATACTTAATTATAAGAACAAATCAACCATGAAAATTAGCAATAAACATAAATGGAGTTAAGCCTTATTTGTCAAATGTGTCAAATTTGGTGAAGCGTTTTGTAGGAGAAAATGGGGTGAAACTGACCAATATTTATAGCCAGACCATTGAATTCACGACAAACTGCAGTGCAGTTTTTGAAAGAAATAAGGTAGAGCTTAATAAAGGTAAGAAATATCCTATACTTTTGTGGGGGGGGGAAAAAAAAAAAAAAAAAAAAAACTTTAAAATATGAAATTTCTCAGAAAATAAAATAAATCTAAATCATTTTCAGTCTCATTGCACTTTCCTCCAGTCAATGTGCCATACTGGGGAGTAGGAATCCATGAATCTCACAGCTCTGCTGAGACGGACTAAGTGTAAAGGCACTTACTTGTCTTGTCTGATCCAGAGGCAACTTCAGCCAGGTATCTGAAATAGTCTCCCTTCATCTTCAAGTAGAAGACTTTGCTTTCAGCATTTGTGGAGTTGGCAATCAAATATCGGTCCAGCAGGTGCTGTAGTAGAAAAAAAAGTGGGGTGGGGTGGGAGTGGGCTTTAACAACAACTTCCTCAAAAACTTAAGTTTAAAGATTCTGTGTAGTTTGTTACAGCAACAATAAAATGCTCTACCACTTCTACTGCATAGCTAGTGGGGTGACCCCCTGCTGGTAATACGTGGCATTACACCAAAAATGCCTAAGCAATGGCTTAGACCAGGGGTCTCAAACTCCAGTCCTGGAGAGCTACTACCCAGGTGGTTGTCTGTCCTACCTGGCTTATGATGAGCCACAACTGTTCTCAGGCAAATCCCACGAACAGGTGTGGCTCATCAGAAGCCAGGTATGACAGAAAACCTCCTGGGTAGTGGCTCTCCGGGACCGGAGTTTGAGACCCCTGACTTAGGCAGCACTGGATTTCAACTATATACAGGAGACTTTTTTGTTAAAAAAATTGGAGATTCTTCATCACTAACTTCCATTCATAGATATATCCATCAACCCATATTACCACCTTATCCTGGACAGGGTTGCTGAAAGGTCTAGAGCAGTGTTTCTTAAAGCAGTCCTTGGGACCCCCAGGCAGTCCATGTCTCATGCTTCTCGAGATACAAACAAAGAGCCTAAATATTCCTTGTTTTATTTAAAAAAGGATGTCTCAAGTAAAGCCACTCACTCCACGAAAGCACAGCTAACAGACCAATGAAAGGGCCCTTCAGAAATCCAGGCCAAGGAAGCCAAACTGTTCAGACACAGATTAAAATGGGCCACTGTATCCCCTTCCCCCATGGACATCAAACACTGTAGAAATATGGTCTCAGGGTTACTCTGAAGGGTGATATTTATAGCTGGGAGCTGACAATATAGCCCATGCCTACTCAGTCTGTGCGTTAATCAATTCCTGACCCATATTCTTTGCGGCATGGATGCTTGTGTGCTGCTTGAGCAGGTGTATTTGCGGATGTTACATACCATTCAAAGGGGATAAAGACGAAACTTTTGGAAACATACCATCTGATAAATTCACCTCAAAACAAAAAAGCCAATTCCCAGCTGCAGATCACCACGCTCACAAATAGGCATATCCATAATTATTAATATTATCAACCTTAGATTGTTTCATAAACACTCCACATTAGACAACTTCATCATGCATTTTGTTAACTGACAAGTTAACAAGATGCATGTTCTGCATCTTCTGGATTAAAAACGGCAAAGAAGCTTGGGTTTCGGCTGAAGGAAGTTTCCTTTGCATCTACGGTCAAGTTCCATAATCAGATCGACTACACCCTACCTTACTACTGGGTATCATGACAAGAACCATCCTATAGGAAACCTCAGTCGCTCCCACACACACGGGATTTAACCCATTTCGCTCTGCAGGGGTCACTACAGTGCTGCCTCAGTATGCTGCACTGGGATTGGGCCACTGCACCAACACAGATTACATATTGTCATTTACAGAGACTCCAGTAAACCTGCCACCACTCCTGTGCATCATGGATTCACCCAACATGCAACAGAAAAAAAAAAAAAAAAAAAAATCGCAGCACAATTTAAAAAAAAAAAAGCCTTTGTTCCTGCAGTCATTCAATGAGGTCCATTTACTGGGTGTAACAGTAACACAAAGTGGAAGGCTGCAAAGGCAGGAACACAGATCCAGCATTCAGTGAGTCAGCCAAAGAGACAGCCAGAATGATATGCAGGCTGCTTGTAGAAAGACGGGAAGCAAAGTAGTTTAAGTAAAAGGAACCAAGGAAATGGGCTTCAAAATGTATGGAACACAGACAGGAAGCATGCCACAGTCACACTGCAAGAGACACTGCGATTACAGCATGCCAAGATTAAACACACAAGGCCATGGGGCATTTCAGACATCAGAAAAGGAAACTTTTCAGCTAGCTTTAAAAAAAAAAAATCTAAATTTCCAAAATACAAACCAAAAGTCACAGTAGAGCGGGAGAAAGAAAAAAAAAATTTTTTAAATCAGGTTCTAGGTCACTGACTAGGCAAATAAGTGATGTAATGCTGAAGAGTGGGCGTAGGGAAAGAAAGTGTTTCCTGATACCGCAGTTCTGGCGGGAGTCGCGTCCTGCGGGGAACAAGCAGTGGCCTGCGGAGTAGGCAGGGCAGGAGCGAGCTCGCATGGCTCAGTGACGCCACTGATCAGTCAACCAATACTGTGCCGGGTGGCTTTTCCAAGCGGGCGGGGAATGAAGTGCGCTAGCAAATGCTGACACACACACACACACACACACACACACACACACACACACACAAAACGCCACTGCCCAACAGCACCTCCAAGTTAAGATCCGTCCTTAAGAACCATGGGGGGAGGAGGATGTCATGGAGTAAATGCTACAGGCTTCAATGCTGCTGCCACACAAGTCTCATTAAAATCAAGGTAAATATATTACATTCAACATACACATCTTTCTTCAGTCATTGCTGACTATGCTTTTGCAGAATATAATCAATTTCAGCTTAAAATCATGGCAGAATTATCACTACTCCCAGAAGCCCCTCCAAACCTCGACATTGTTGCCATTTTTAACATCCTCCTTGTCCTTTGTATTGATTCCCAAACCAACAGTTCTGAAGCGGCACCCGGAAGCACAGGAAGGTCCCATTTAGTCAGAGCGATCACTTACGATGCTTGAAGATTGTCGACAGTGCTCTTAATCCATAAAAAGCACCGCGTTGAAACGGACGCAAGGCTATATATCAAGGCTTTGGGCATAATCTCTCCCTCCACCCCCATCTCACTGCCTGATGCATTGGGCGACCTGCGGCTCGGCGAGGGTCACGATGGGGACACTGCAACCCAAACTGACAGCACTAGTGAGGTCTGGCCCTATTCCTCAGAAAGCAGCAAATGAATATTTTTTATATTATATATATATATATATATATTTTTTTTTTTTTTTTTTTTTTTTTTTTTTTACATAAATATATAAAAAAATCAGGCCGAGACACAGCAGTACATGTACATGCACCTGCAAGCTACACACAGGAAATCCTCAGTCCTGACTGAAGTTTTCAGAAATATCAGACAATAGCAGAATTTGGATCTGGAGAATCCTTTCAAGAAAAAGAAATGCATGCCAGGGAGACATTAAACCTACATTACCAGATTCTCTAACAGTACCAGACGCTGAGAATCTGAGTCAGTTTCTAAAGAGAGGCAGGGAGGGAATAATCTTAGGAATATCACCTGCAATGCTATAATGTACAATAAAATGTGTTATGCAATGTTACACATTCTTGCTAAGCAACACGTACGTCACCCAAGTTCCTTAGAAAAATCACCTGTGCTTCTCTAATCGTATGAGGGCCTCTGCCCAATGACACGGGCGTCTCGCTCACTCACTCAAATGGCACCCGACCGCAACATCCTGGACATGAGTTCTTCATGCCTTTTGGTCACACGGGCCTGAAAAATGTCATCTGGATGAACATACTGGTGGGGAACTACAAGACCGGCCCACACATGGCGTGAATTTCGGCAGACAAAAAAGCAAGTGTTCCACCCAAGAATACCCACAAGACTAATGCCAGTTAATACTAATTCATTTATTCTAGTCCTGAATATGCGTTTAGAAGGGGGCCATAAATACACAGCTGTTGGCAGGAAAGAAAAAAATATTATCAGGACCCCCCGCCGGCTACCAAGTTCTAGGCAACGAATGCAGATGTCGACCAGGGCAAGGTGAAAGATAATCGATAAAGGCAGAGCTCCGAAACAAGGTTCAAAAGAATCCTCACACCATGAGACCATCAAACGCCACTAGTCTCATTCAGCAAGGCTGACAGGCTGCAGTCTCTACTGGTACCACAAGCAACCCCCAATCTGAATCACTGCATGGACATCAAAGCACAAAACCAAGAATGCACCGCCACCCCTGCACCCCACCCTCATCAAAGGATGCATCTTAGGAGGGAGCACCCATCCGGAGGGCAGAAGGCTCAGGTTAACCTACAACCCCCCCACCCCCATGTGGTCAGGTTGGATGTACAGGGGTATGGATCAGGTGCACTGCAGGGGACAAACACAGGGGCCAGTACACGCATGCATTTCGGCCTGTAGTAAAAATATAAAGTTCTTTCAGCGCTTGACAGACACCTGCAGCACTGCCGGCGTGGGAAAACGCGACTTATGCACCCATTTGCATGGGAAGGATAGCAAATGTTCTGCTCAAACTGATCGGAGCAAAATAAGCCCGATACTGCACCCGCGCCAATTTAAGGTCAGACAGGCACCTAAAATGAGCAAGCGTTAGGACACCCCCCACACACACACATATATACGCACCAGGACGTCACGGCAGATTTCCCGCAGCTCCGTCTCCACCTTCTCGCGGTACTCCTTCACCATCTGCAGCTTCTTGTCGTCGCCCTCGGTCTTCTGCTCGATGCTGGAGATGACCCTCCAGGCGGATCGCCGCGCCCCTACCACGTTCTTGTAGGCGACCGAGAGCAGGTTGCGCTCCTCGTTGGACAGCTCGGCGCCCTGCTCCGTCACCTCCTTCATAGAGGCCGCCATGTCGTCGTAGCGCTCGGCCTGCTCGGCCAGCTTGGCTTTCTGAATCAGCTCCGTTTTATCCATGATCTCTCGCTTTTTTTCCCTTTCCTTTTTTTAAATCCTTTTAGATAAATCTGAGTGAGGCTCAATAGACCTCGGCTATTCCTCACAGCAGTTTCTGAATACGGCGGACGGAAAAAAGAATGGGGGGGATGTAAAAAATATATTTATAATCAGGCGAGGTGGCTCGAAGGAGGGATCAGACGTTATCCTTATGAAAACCTGCGGACATACAGATAAATTAGGGCAGCAGACTCACTCGACATTCGATGCAGATTTTCTCTCTCTTTAATTCACACTTGGGGCAAAAGGGTCAATCAGCTACTTAGTCCGCGAGTAGTCATTACTGACCCATCTAGGACGGCTCACGGATGTAAAGGACTGGTTAGGGTAACAAGTGCGGGCAGACAGCAAGCCCACACTGCGGCCAGTGCCCCGATCCCCCTTCCCCTCCTCGGCAGCGTTATACTGATGAGCCAGGAGACACCTCCCCCCCCCGCCCCATCCCCCACACCCCCCTTTTCACCATCCTCACCCGAAGAGACTACTCGTCCCAGTTTTTGGACCAGATAAATAAGGCAGTGCCGGAAAGACAGGGCGCAGCGTGGTGCGACACACAGACACCGGGGGAGGCGAGCCACCTATGCTTGTACACCACCCCAAAAAAAGCACTAATTATATATAATGTATATCCAGGACTGACACGCACAGCCATAGCGACGCCCATTCCGCCAAGCACTGCCAACACAGCCGGGAAAAAGGGCGACTTAGAGGCGGCTGCCGCGCCGTTACCCGGTCAGGGGAGAGCAGCGAGCCGCCAAAATTCATTGTGTCAGTCACCGGACCGCACGGCTCGATCCAACCCCCCATTCAAAAGGCGACCGACGGTATTTCGCAGCGAGCCGACCGCGTTAGACACCCGGGCGCAAAGTGACCGCATGACAGGTACAGGACGAGGAGAAAGGGGGCGAGAGGCTCGGCTTCCGCGCGACAAGATGGATGCGCGGAGAGCCGAGCGGGCGAGCGAGCGGCGCCCGTACCCCCTTTCTCCGCCAGAACAATGGGGGCATTAGCCGAGCCGCCGCTTGGACCGCTCGAAGCCGCGCCCCGCTCCATCAACGCGACCGCAGCCCGGGGAACCTCGCACGCACAGTATAGTGAAATAAAAAGCCGGTTCTAACCTTCTAATGTCCAGCAGAGCTCCTTCGACTCGAGCAGTTTTCAGGGTAAAGATAGAAAAAAAAGCAGCAGACGTCCCCCCCTCAACCCAAATTGATAGATGGGGCGTTGCTACGTTACCGTGATCCCCAATGAGAAACGGATCTGTCCGCCGATCGAACGCGATTGTGCCGACAATGGACCAATGGGCGATTAGCGCGGGGAATGGGGGCGGGCTCTGAGGGGCAAGTTCGACTGGCCTGTAGGCTGCGGCTGGGGCCACGGGGTTTCCTCCAATTAGAGCACGGGAGAATACGTCACCATTGCTATGGTTATCGTGCACCCCCCCTCTCTCCCTCTCTCCCTCCCTCCCTTCCTCCCTCGGCCAGCACCGCCACACCGACGAGTAGCATCCGCGAAGCCCATGGCGGGCGTGGCAGCGCGAGATTGAGCTTGGATTCGGCTAGGATCGTTGAAAACTGCCCTTCTGTCCGTGACTTCAGGTTAACAGATAGTGAGCGATTCAGTTATAGAAAACATTAATACATTAGATTATATTTAGCAAAAAAATATCCAACAATTATTGTGCTTAAAAATCCTATACATAATATGAAAATATAGATCCCATTATGTCATTTTCTATTTATGCTGCAACACCCTTTTAAAAATAAAAACACAATTTAAATAGCCATAAATTAAACTAAATGAAAATTAAATAAAATCAAAATTTAAATCCATGTAATGTCCAGTCAGTACTGAAATTTATATATATATATATATATAAATATATATT
Organism: Petrocephalus schoutedeni; assembly: GCA_026780765.1. Lineage (NCBI taxonomy): Eukaryota > Metazoa > Chordata > Actinopteri > Osteoglossiformes > Mormyridae > Petrocephalus > Petrocephalus schoutedeni. The sequence goes on along the minus strand of JAODKL010000030.1, from coordinate 192,553 downwards.
ATATATATTTTTTGCATTCTATTTACGGGTGGCAAGGTATACAGTAATTCAGAGCAGGCAAAGCGTTTGCTGTGAGATGGAGGGAAGTTTATCCAGTTTATTGGGGTAACACACCTCTGTGGGATTATTTTAGGCCACTGCATATGTAGACAACAAAAATCAAAGGACAGCTAAAATGACAGAAAACCACATTTAATTTTGAATCCCAGTATTGGCAAACTGACTGGAGTCTCTACTTTTAACAACAGTTCTTTTTTGGGCAAGAATGGTATACACACATAAATACATTCACCCATCCTTCAAGTGTTTATCACAATTTATCCAGTGTCGGGTTATAGGGGGCTGCTGCCAATCCCAGGCGGCACAGGGGACAAGGTAGGCGGCAGCCACCCCCCCTCCCCCCCACACACACACACACATTTCCCATACATTTTAGACTAGAACCAGAATACTAGGAGGAATCTCAGGCAAAAATTATGAAAACTCCACATACATGCATGGGGTTTGAACCCACAATTTGTACCCTCTTAGTCACCATCTTTGTTTGATGTTTTAAGAAACATCAAAAAATGCAAATTACTTGACGATTTCATTTCACATGTAAGCTCCCGGATCCGATAGTCACCATCATTAGGGATAATTACACTGCATGAAAGTGTGGAGAGGGCAGCATGCTTGTCACCGAGCAATGTCACAGTGACAACGCGGGTGGATCGTGTCTGCCAGGCCCTCCAATCAGCAGCGGGGTTCCGGCATTCCACTGCCTCAGCTGGGCCTGCTGTCAACCAATGAAAATTAACGTCCTCAGCCCGAGGATGCTGCTAGGTGATCGATACACAGCAATCGATGTTTTAGAATAAGACAAGGCCAACTGGAATGTGTTCAGTTTACTGGAACCTATTTCTGGACAGTATTCTGCAGAGCAATTTAATCAATCCTCGGGCTTCTGGAGAGCAGAATATGTTTGTTCCGTGGGTCACACGGCCAATGACGTTGATGATTCACAATCTCATCTTTTCAGAAAGTGTGCAATTTTTTGTGCTGTGTCTGACTCAGTGAGTAATAATAAAGGAAGAAAGCAAATCATCGAGTCATATTTCCCGTGACAAATATGGAAAACACACCAGTGTACCCAAAATCTGGCTGGGGGGTTGAGTGCTAGATGCCAGGCTGCTGCAAAGGCCGATTAACCAGGTGTGACAATAAATAAATATGAACCAGCAAACAAAATACGTCAATTTAAATTTGAATGGGTGGAGAGTCCACCTCAGTGCTGCGCCTTTTCAGTGGAACCCTGTGATGTCTTCATCTCACTGGGTACTGGCCGAAATCCCATTTCCTGTTGAAAAATACGATCGCCCCTCCCTTGTTTGCTCTTAGATGAGGCAGACTGGGTGTTGAGTACACAGCAATATCTAGACAGGGTCACGCCTTGGTGTCCTTAAAGTGTCTTTGCGGCTACAGATGCGACCAGGGATAAAATAAAGAAGCAAGACATCTTCCCTATGGACCTGTGAGGGTTCATTATCCCACCTTGTTAACTGGAAGCACATGTGGGTTTGGTCCTACCTAAGTGCTCTTAAACGGCATCTGTTCATGAATTTATTTTCTAAGCATTTACTGGGTATTTAATAACATCACTTCTGAGTAGTATGCTAGAATGCAGCCTCAATCTAAAGCAGGAATACATGTTTATAAGAAGCCTATTGAGATGTTATTTTGCATGAGTTCTGCTCACTTTAGCAGTTGGACACAGGCAAAGGCTCGCTCAGCTTTGCATACAAGGTGTGGCAGGGCCAACACCTTATTCCTCAGATTTCCGCTGGTTATTGTGTCACATGGGGAAAGGATCAGGGCCAAAGGGCAAAGGTCAGAGGACTTTCAAGCTACAGTTTCACTGTGGTTGGCTGGGCTGTCCTGTGGATGATTGTCAACAATGGACATATGTGAGTTTGTGAAGGAAGGGAGGGGATTTATGTATATTAATGTAGTACATTAATATACATAAATAATAATATAATAATATTAATAATAATTCATAATAATATAATAATACACAATGAAATGCTGTGCCATCGCATGTGTCACAGAGAGACGCAACAGGGTGTTTTCATTTGAATTGCAAATATGGTCCCTGAAACTGCACAGCAAGAAGTGATAAGCCTCAGACATCATACACCAGAGAGTCAGACAGGACACACTGTCAAGCAATAATGAGAAAAGCCATGAAATAAACAATGATATCTGACTCCAAAAGGTGCACAAAAGCAGAGCAGTAACCGAGCAACAGTTGCCACGGTATTGGTGACTTCCTAAAGCACCCCTAAAACAGTCCTAGCAGGGTGGTCGATGTCTCCTTCACGCAGAGATATATCCCACTGATGTAGTCAAAAATTCAGCCATCCGCTGGGATTTAGTTATGAATATCCAAGAGATTCTATGTTCTGTGAGGCCTGGGGGGGGGGGGGGGGGGGGGGGGGGGAGGGTGCAGAGATGGTCATAGAAAAAGAAGCACAAACGGTGGCTTCTATACAGGTAAAGGTATGTGTGCCATGTTAGTAGTGTACAGGGTCTGAAAAACCAAAATCACCTTTCATCAGCAAAAAAAAAAACATCTGACCCCACCCAGTCTCACACACGTAACCCAGTCCACAGAGCTCTTCCCAAGTCTCAGCATCTTAGTTTTCCTATACGGGCTTCCTTTCGCAACTTGCTCCGTCCAAAGACGTGGAGATGTAGGGTGTGGCCTCTGTCGAAACCTGCCCGATGACAGTGTGGACCTGGGCATGCACACACAGACCCAGCACCCGCATTCCTGAGTTCACAGCCCTCCAGGGCTCCTGGGAATGAGTCAGGTAAGGGGAGACAGAATCCTCCTTCCTTCTCTTTTTCGCAGTTTAATCAGGACTGCCAGGAAGCAATACGGTTCTCCTTAAAGTGAATCTCACTCATTATAAACACATTTGTTACCCTTCATGTGAGCGGCTAAGACATATTCTACATTTTCATCTTATGTCCTTTTATTTGTTTTACAATTTTTCACAGTTTCACTGAAGCCCGTATGTAATACGACCTACTGTGCAAAACTTTGCTGGGAAACTTTGTTTTTCAACATTTTACGGCATTTGTTTTCAGGAATAGAAAATATAATGGCACATCCATGTTAAGAACTGGCTTCACATTTAATTTACTGGATATAAAAGTGTGGTTTGTATACTCTAAAACAACAAACATCAATAATTAATTAAGCAAACCATCAAGACCTTTAGACCATACACCTACCACCTAGATTTCTCTGCACTCAAACATTAAAAGCGCTGAGTCAGCCTTAAAAATCTCTATGACATCACTCGGTCTCCTAGCAACTGTCACACCAATCGCCTTAGTCATGTCTTTTAAGCTAAGCTGGTTGAGATTGGTAGTTTACCTTATAGCGACTAATGAACTGATCTTGGCACTTAAAGAAACTGGTTGAGCTGCCTCCGTAAATAAACAATCATAATACATTACATTGTTAACAAAATTCCAGTGGATTCACCTGTGATATTTGTATATTTTCTCACTAATGATAGGACAAAGGGCAGGGACATGTGGCTTACTGAAAAAATACATCACTTTGCAATTCATATTACCTGCTTTCTTACCATAATGTTTTATTCAAACCCACTTACAGTACAATGGCTGTCATTTCAGCCTGGATCTGTCACTCAGAGCCCAGGGTGACTGGATTCATTTATATTCTGCTTTGTCTGGGGTGAATATGTCATTCTACCCATCGATTCGTGATTCGTGTTTCTGGGGCTGAGGCTGAAACGTCTTAAATATCTGAACTAAGGGGGAAATTGTTGGGTGGGCAGAAGGCGTGGCGCTTAGATCAGTTACACCGAACACTGCTCCATCTATCACGACTCACACCTTGCTTAGAAGCTCTTTAAGCTATGAGTACAGTAATGGTAATTGCTAACTGCAAAATAATAAAAAAACCCTCTCTGGGGGAATTTACAGAAACATAGCCAAAAAAACAGTCTGGCCTCTGTACGACATTCCACAGGTCCGTCTGTGAGATTGCAGCGGATGCCAGTTCAACTGCAGTATGACGATAGGGCTGGCGGCCCGGCTACAGTGAGGAGCACATGTTCACGGTGAAGCCGCCCCAAGCCTCATTCTCTTCACTGTTATTTCACCTCCCTTCACATGCCCATGGTTGGTGGTGTAGAGTTGTCAGCCGGATACAGCGGTTTGTTACAGGAGCTGCTGGAGCACAGCACTTTCCCTAGAGATTTAGTGACCTCACAGGAAGTGGTTATTGGAAGGGGGCGTGGCCATTTCGTGGTGAAGTCAGGTGACGATGGACTAGTTCAGTTTGCCTGTCCCTTGCTGTCATTCTATTTGGTTTGGCTTTCCACCATGGCTTGGCTTTTCCACCCCCAGGAATGCATCTCAGAGCTTAACACCCACCCATCTCTGTCGCCCCCTGTGACACAATGCATTTAAAATGTATTTATTTAACAGTCTTTCTTATTCAAATCAGTGTTCGTTTTTGAGAAAGTTGAGTCAGACGTTTTGGGGTCAAGGGTCCTGCTCAGGGGCCCCGACAGTGAAGTCACGCTGCCGACCACAGGATCTGAACCAGCAGCCGTCCCGTAACAGGAACAGTCTCCTGACATGCTGAGTCGCACATCACCCCGATGCCCGTATTGTTTTGCTTATGTGCCTTTCCCACCCTGACACCTAAGCTCTCTCTCTCTGCGATTTGGCAAAGCCCGTGGCTTAAATATAGAGCCGTCTCCTCATCACGTGATCGTGTTCAGCCACCCCGAACAAAAGCCATTGGAATAGGGGTGCTGAGAAGCAAAAGGGCACCCAGAGCACTTGTTATGTATTTCGCCATCGCAATGGATACTGTCAGAGCTAAAATGAGGGCTGCCGTTGCACACAGCTGATAATTATCACCGTGAAAAGAAAATTCCGCTGCTTCCCCTGGTGCTGTGAATGGTGTTGTCAGCCGCTAGGGCCCTCCCACTGCATGACCCCAGCCTGAAGCTCTATAAGCGCTTTCACCTGTACAGATTTCTATTCAGATAATTACCGATGGGGACTCGAAGGTGGACGGGCAGCATTATTTCCACAGAAACACCCAATAAGTAGCAGAAAGTCGGTACAGACACTTTAGCAGTGTTCATGTGACCAGTAAATCAGGGACAGAAGCACCTTATATAAGCTGAATATTTCAGAAATTTGCCCATGGTATTTTGTAAGGGCATATAGTGGTGTATTATGCAAAATCTGGGGTGAAGGTTTCAAAAATAATTTTTATACCCCTCTGGTGTATAGAACTATGAAAGGTTAAAATGCTTTGTTTTTTTTTACAGAATAACTGAAGAGCAAATTTCCAAAGCTCACTCAGTCCATGACCAAGCCAGTCTTTTTCATCATATGTTACAGTTTTAGGAACAAAACCTCACTCAGTCATCATGCAATCCAATTAAGTACTTTTGTTATCCAGCCAGGGAAAAATTAAAACACCACAGCACAATTTTTTGTTTCACTCATTTCTCAATTAATGGTTATGCATCTGTGTAAAATATACATTTCTTTTGCAAACTGCAGCCTGGTTCTTCTCTGTTCCTCTTTAACTAAGGGCTTCTTCCTTGCTTTATGGGACTTCAGTCCTGCTTCTAGGAGCCTGATAGCCTTGTGTTGGCTACTGCTGTCTTAGAAACTTTAAGCCCGGAAGCAACCTGCCGCTCAGTGTAGCCTTCTGCCAGCAGAACCAGGCATAAACCAGGATATAAAAATGCAGATTTTTTTTTAATTGTGCTGTGGTCTCTTAATTTTTCTGGAGCTGTATTTCCAAAACTACACTTGAAAACGTATCCAGTGGACTGAGTGAGTCTGGGAAATTGTTCTTCAATTATCCATCCATCCATCCATCTGTCCATCCATAAATCCATCCATCTGTCCATCCATCTAACTAAATAACTATCTAACCAGCATGACCCCAGCAAGCCATTCCCACACGGTCATTAACACTGTGGGCATGCCAGAGCTATCTGTTCACCTAAACAGGTCAGCAGAGTAAAAGTGGCAAGTGATTTTTATTACCGTACCAAATGCAGACCTCCTCCGAAAGTGGGATCAGTCCCATGGAGTGCTCGTCCCTGCTGCTTTAATGGTGGGATACAGAAACAGAGCATGTAGCTACCTGCAAAGGTAACCTCCTGGTGCATCTCTGCACTTGCCATTGTCGTGTCCCCGGGCAGCATGCGAACAGCACCCCGACTTCCCCCTCCAGCCAAACAGGAAGTCTGCAGACTCGGATCCTTAATGACACTATTACACACTCATGTCACTTCAGCTTAAAAGGTGTAAGATGAAGCCTATATTGAGATTACCACGGGCTAAATTGCTAATTACTGCTCAAACAAGGTTTATTTCCAGAAAACTGGGCCTGGAAATTCCCAGATGGAGAAATACTATCAGAGAATTGTGAAAAGTTGACGCGGTGTCTTAAGTAATGCAGCTGTTGACAATTGCGTGCGGTATTTGTTCACTGGTTTTGGAAGCACTGAGAAAGTTTGTATGAATTGTTTGCCTCTTGCTACTGGACCAGACAGCAGTGTTCATTATGGGTCGACCCCACCGGATGCGATCCCCGGCCTCGCACCTGGGTGTGAATCGATAGCCATTTCCCCCCTGACTCAGGTCTTTACATTTGGGATCCCTGGGGAAGGGGACCAGCTAACACAGTGCTAAGCTATTTGCCTAAAGACTTCTTGTCACTCACTGTGGCACCATAACCCCACCACCAGACCCCCCCCCACCACCTTAAAATGGCCCGCTCTGATGTAACACTTTCTGCTCACCAAGCACAAATGTCCAGCAGCAATGTGCCACTATATCCCCCGGCCATAACCCTGACAAAGATAAGTGGCTGGAAGGTAGATGGATAGATAGAAAATAACACATATTTACCGATCACACTGGAGCCTGAACTACAACATAACTGCTCCATCCACCATCTCGCTAATTCTTAGCTAATTAGCATTCTTGTACCGTTTCTCGATCAGAACAGGTGATTAATAAATGGCTAACACCGAATGTCTTGCAAGGACGTCTTGGGTGAGAGAGAGCACACCATAGCACACCACAGCACACCACAGCACGCCATAGCACACTATAGCACATCATAGCACACCACACCATGGCATGCCATAGCACACTATAGCACGCCATAGCACACCATAGCACACCACACCATGGCACGCCATAGCACACTATAGCACACCATAACACACCATAGCACACCACAGTACCGCACACTGGCCGTGTGCATGCCTCCAGTCGGCCACTTTAGGAGCAGGGTAGGAGTTCTTCTTGTCAGAATGGGAACAATTAGATTGGCATAATAGACGCACAGCGAGTGCAGAGGGCGGTACAAATCGATGACACTGGATCTCTGCCAACGGTGTGATCCATTAGTCCATAAAGCACACCTAAATTATGTAACTATTACATACAAATCAATATATATGATGTGGGTGCGTGTGTCAGTACAGTGACTGATGGGCGAGCTGTTTGCTCTAGCTCTCGGGCACTTCACACATTGCTATGTGTCACTGGTGGGGGGGTCACTTATGTCACCATAGGCGCAAGGTATGGGTCCCCACAATGCAGGATCCCCCTGACATACACACACACACACATCATTAAGGTTACATAAAAGAGCAATATAAGGAAATTCAGTAGCATATTTGCTTCATATATTATTCATAGTACTTAAAGAGAAATTATATGCCATCTGCAAGGATTATTTTCATGTGGGTAAGTGCACACAAGGCACATCTTCCTGTCCTGCGTGAGACCGCCTCAGTTTTCTTTGGCAGGCAGACCGAAAAAACATTCCCCCCGTTCTTCTGCAATTTCACAACCTTCACGGCAGCAAATAGGGAACAAAAAAAAAACACATGACGACGGAGCAACAGACGATTGTGGGGGGGGGGGGGGGGGAATTTTTTTTACTTCAGAGGCACGCTGAGAATATCTCGCCTTCTCAGACTGATAGCCCACCACTTCAGCTCAGACTCCAGACTCTCCCTGACAGGCCCGCAAATTTTTATGGCGATAAAAATGTGGTAAATATTATTACTTGGTTTTGGCAAACACAGAAACAGAAGGAAGTCTGAAAATTTATAACAAACTGCAGGGAGCTTTACCTGTGAAAACAACCTTTTTATACATCTGCTAGGTACAGATTATTTTTATAGTTGCATTATTATTATTAGTATTCATCCCTCCATCCATCCATCCATCCATCCATCCATACTGTACGTCATCTTCCAAACACTTATCCTGGTCCGGATTGGCAGAGGGCACAGGGCAGGGGTGCCCCCTGGACATGATGCCAGTCCTTCCCAGGACACATGCACAATCATAGCATACAGGCAATTTAGAGAAGCCAGTGAGTCTGCATTAGGCTTTGGACTGGGACTGGAAGTGGACTAGCAGGACATAGCACATGGAGAACATGCAAACTGCACACACACAGCAAAGGTGGGATTCAAAGCACCAGCCACAGCGGTGTGAGGAAACCCCTGTTGTGATTATCATGATTATTATTATTGCCACATCCATCTTATACTTGCTTATCCTGGTCCAGGGGCCAGTATCACTTAACTGGATTTCTTGCTGAGCCGTAGAAACAACAGCAGACCCAAAAATAATGCTAAAATCAGCAAGAACAAGACTGTTGCAGTTGGCTTGTTGGGTTTGTAAAAACAAACACAGGTTGTCAAGCAGAGTTTGTTGGCTTTGGAGCTAAAGTCAAGGTAATATTTACCATAAATGCACCTCAATCCATATGAAGCATTATTACTGAAACACCAGGGCTAAAGGAAGAGAACAGAGAAATATGACCTCACGCCGCTCTTTGCTGCTACATGTCTACACAACATGTTGGAGAAGTCAGCGGATTACCACTGGCTGAAGTGTTTCAAGGAACAAAGCCTGTGATTGGCTGGGTGGTTTATCCACTCTGACTAGAGTTTTAAACCAGGATTTTTGTGAAGCGGAAACCAGAAAAGCTTCCCAGAGACAGCCAAGTGACATCAGGTGACCTCTGCGCTGAAGCTGGCCTCTTTGTCCCTGATTCTCTTGGCTTAAAGTGGGTCAAAATTAAAACTTCAAGTGACCTCTTCAGACAGAGAGTTTGGAAGGATTTTCATCTTTAGTACCTAGGCAGACTATAAATAGGGGCACTAGGTGGCTTGTAAAAACCTAAAGGCTACACACTGAGCTAAACATTTTAGGATCCTTTCTGGCAAGACAGCACATAAATAACTGCAGCTTTTATGGAGCTAAAATCTATGCCTCTTCAATTAGTGTGGATTGGACCAGTCAAGCCTGTTAATTAAAGGTGTAATTAAAGCGGTCCTGCTGGGTGGCTAGGAGAGCTGGTAGGAGAAAGAAAGAGGGGAAGAAAGGATGAAAGATGAACAAAGGAAGGAGAGAAGATGGGGTGGATGGAAGGAAGGATGGAAGAAAGGGGGAGCAAAGGATGGTTTTTGGTTTTGGAGGAAGTATGCAAGAAAGAGGGATGAAGCAATGATGGAAGAAAGGCAGAAGGGAGGAAGGAAGGAAGGAAGGAAAGAAGAAGGAAGGGACAGAAGAAGGGGTAGAAGGCAGGGTGGAAAAAAGGGGGAAGGAAGGATGGAAATGGGATGGATGGAAAGATGGGATGAAGGAAATATGGGAGGAAAAGGGGTGGAAGTTGGAATGGAAAGATGGATGGAGAACGGGAGGGTGATGTTGAAGGATCCTGGAAGGATAAAGGTAGGAGGGATCAGGGAGGAAGGCTGCAGCAAAGCTCCTGTATGTGTGCAGTATTACTGATTTATCATTAGAGTCTCTATGACCCCACAACCCTGTGCAGGACAAGCAGTTAGAAGATGGAGGGATGGATGGATGGATGGATGGAGGGATGGATGGAGGGATGGATGGATGGACGTCACTTCGGATAGGGCCTTGGCCCTGTTCTATAATAATGCCAGAAGATGATTAAATTCGGCTGCCCTGTTCCTCATTCCCTCCTCCCTGACAGACCATTGTTCCACAATCCACCACAACATTAGCTTTAATTATGTCTTAATTATTAATTGATTGCTTAACAATGTCCCTAATGTATTTCCTGTTAACGTGTAAGTTATTTGTTAGAATTAAGGTTAAGATTTTAGTGGTAGCTGTGTTGGAGAGGGTGATATATAGAAATAAAAAATAAATAAATCAAACAGTAGTTGTAAAATATTTAAAATATGAACCTTCGGCAGGTGTACAGGGTGGTTTTCTTATCTGGTTCACCCTCAGTTTGTTGCTGCTGAGATATTATCATGGGTTGCTTTTTGTCTGGTATCTGATGCCAGTAAGAGGACAGCGTCACCTTGTACCAGATCGACCGACTCAAACAATACCAACAAACATCCCAACAGCATTTTAAAAATCTACTATTTTATTTTTCTTTTTTTGCAGTAGTCACTTAATGACCCATTTCTGAAGCTTGTGTAACGTTACTTAAGCAAGGTCACATCGAGCTTGAGGCTATGACATCCTGCTCTGGAGGAATGTCCCCTACCCATAATCCTCTACAGGAAGAGGAAGCTATCAGAAGAATTTGTGCTCTGTGCTCTTCTTCCTGTCTGTTCAGCAATACCTTCAGCCCAGTAAGCCACATGGAACATTTTTTTCTGAGAGAACCACTAGACTCCCATCCTGGGGGGGTGGGGGAGGGGGGGTTACACCCTAAAATCCATGGTGGCAGCTAAGGAATGAGGAGGTAGTGGTAGGGCAGGGGGGTATCAAACTGACCTATCAGGTTGTATGCCTTCATAAGCCTGGGTGTAAAATTGGGTTCTCATAGTAACTGGCTCATTTAAAAATTCTAATTCAAATTCCAAGATCTCCCCTACAAACAAAAGGCAAAAAGGGACTTTCTAATTCATGTTTAAAACAGTATTTTTTTCATTTGTGTTCTAGATCCGAGGAAGACTATGACTTAGGTTAGATTATAAAACTAGGTTATAAGTTACAAAATTAAGTTTAAAAATTAGATAAATCACTACCTGTCTTTAATAATTCAGATTTCTTTATATTAAATTTTATGGGAAATTCATTCATTTGTGAAGATCGCATTATCACAGTTATAATGCAGTCGTTTTGTTTTGTTACCCATTGTTCTGGAGAGCATGTTCTACTGTGTTCTAAGCTCTAGACATGACCTTAGATGGTGGGTCACCAGTGGCAGATCGATGTTGCCTTTAATGATGTGGTTGATGGAGAATGTGTGCATTCTAGCCGGCAGGAAAGGGTCACAGGAAGGTGGATGAGGGCAGGTTGGGGCAGAAAGAGGGCGGGATGTCGCTGTGCCCCAAAGCCCTGGGAGCGACAGCGATGGCTGATGGCAGCCCATCCTGATGTTCTGCTCTCCAACTGCAGGCCAGATGGTAGCTTCTCACCATCCTGCTCGGCCGCGACGGGACCCTCCAGCGTGACTCTCTAATTATGGCGTACAGCGAAGGCCCCGCAGATTAAAGAAGGTTCTCACAAGGAAGCAACAAACTATCTATTTGTGACCTGAAAGGACATCTAGCCAAAAACATCTATTGATTCTGTGTCGGCTGACTGGTGCAGCCGCCGGAGACAGGAATGGAGTGGGCGTTATCAATAATGCATGCTGTCCTCTCCCTGCAGGGGAGATTAGCATTAGCATTAGCATGAGCAGCATGCCTGCAGGACTAGGACACGCCTCTTTTTCTTTCATTCCTTCCTTCCTTGATTCCCCCCTCCCTGCGCCCCCCCCCACACACACACAAATGGGCACACCCCCAGACACAGGCATCCCCTGCAAGCCCAGGTGGTCTCCAATCGCATGACATCAGCCTCTTGGACTCATGCCAAATCAGGAGCCTGGTCTGAGCAGTAACCTGCAGCGACCTCTGGCTCCGGGAAGCCTGGAGGGACCCAGGAGGCTCACATCGCTGCTGCAGAGCGCTGTCGCTGAGGGAAGGCTGACCGCAGCGGGGGTGGGGGTCATAACCGTTGATCGACGCAGGTAATCAGGGACTCTGCTGATCCATTACAGACATTACACCCCTCCTCCATCACGATAGGAGAGGGGTAGTCCGCTCTGGGAGGGGGTAGGGTCCCTGATTGGCAGATGGCTGTCAGAAGGAGAGGGGCCACCCAATCACACAGCACGACTGCATGAGCCAATGTGAGGAAGTCTGGTGATTCTCCTCCATGTCCAGGTTGTGGGTGGGGGGGGGGGGGGTCCTGCAATTAGACCTCTGTGATTCAGCCCACAGATTAGTGCAGCTGTGATTAAAGCTAATTAAAGTGCTCCAAACTCGACCTCTGGCAGTGAAACTGACACATAAAGCATCCCCCCATATGCTGCCCGGTGCCGGAGTACCATGATCCTGAGGTTAATTCCTCCGGGGTCAAATTCCAGACCCTGTCCCACCTTCCACTCCTTTGTTTGCTCCCTCTCTCGCTCCGCCACCTGTCTTCTGCGGCGGGACACGCCTCGCGCCCCACGGGAGGGTGAAGCTGCAGTGTCTCTGCTGTGTGCTCGGGTTGAAACGGGGGGGGGGGGTGATGTGCAATGTGTGCGCTTCTGATCCGCTTTGGACATTGACCGCTGCAGGTGGCTGTGAGGCTGCCTCCGGCGTGTTGGGGTGCGTGTGGGCCCATGTGGAATGTCCGGCCACAGTGCAGAGATTAATCCCCAGTACACACTGTGAGACTGTCTGTCACTGGCTGGATCAGTAATTAGTTCATTCCGCCTGCTAAGTGTGCGATTCTTGTCGGCGCAGACGTCACTTTGAGAGCTCCCATCAGCTTGTGCGTGCGCAGAGTGGGCGTGATGCGTCCTCGCGACCTTCACCAAGGTGGGCGCAGTCTCCGCTCCTCCACACCTCCTTCATCTCATCTGCTTCACAGCTCTCCCCTGCCCTTCCTCCAACTTCCCCTCAACATCTCCATGCCAGCGAGAGCTTTCTGGCCGGCTGTGAGGTCACCTAACTGGATGTGACCTCTGACCTCGGTCCCCAACCCTTACAAGCAAGTCCTCACATATCCACCTCCCACTGGAGCCCATACAATTAACCAGAAGCTTCTGGAAAATATTTTTCAGCCAGCATCATAGGCTTACATAACCCTCCACTTCACCCAGGAGAGACACGTGATTTGGTTTAATCTTCTGGAGCCGTGTGAAGCAGCCGGTCCTTCTGGGAGAAAGGAGCCTGAGGACTCTACCTGAGAAGAACTCCATAGCTCCAATCCAGCGCCCACATCTCCAACCAGGATCTGCCTTCCCAGCTCCCAGACGCACCTGCCGCAAGGAGACCCTGGCGTACAGCTCTAGCAGAGGCTTTCGGATTGCATCGCCAGCTCCAGTCGGCGATTAGTGCTTCTCGTTCATGTTGAATCTGTTGCTAAGCTCCTGCTGGTGATCGACACTTGTCTGCCTTCTGGGGGGGGGGGCGTGAGCTCCTTGTAGATGACCTCTACCAAGCGCACCACGGAGCAATCACGCCACAGAGGGGCCTGCGTCACATTCTGGCCAAAGGAGGTGCCAGGCCATCACCCTGGTAAACCTGCTGGTTAATTCTGGTTAATGGCCTGACATTATTCAGCTGTCTGCTGGCAAGACTCGGCAGAGCACATGTGACACACTGTGAAGGCTTAAAACGCTGACTCTGCCCGCGAGCACGACATCTTACCGCTCTCCTCCACCACCACCACAGAATCGGTGTCAAGGTTAGAACGTCCTGACACAGAAGCGCGCAGGACCTCCTTCGGATGTGTCCTCGCACGCCCATGTATTCTCGGAGGAGTGTGGAGAAACACAGACACAATGAAGCGATGCCAAGCAGCTTGACACAGCGCCCCCTGCTGGAATGGAGTCTCCTGTGTGGTCGCCATGGAAACGCGTAATATTGCCCTTGGTGCTAATAGTAGTCCCTGTAGACTTGCCTGCCCTCCTTACTACATGACCCACACAATCCATACAGGACCCCAAACTTCTGACTCATTTCAGCTAGCCCTGTCAATGGCCCTCATTATTCTGTCAAGGTCAGTGGAAGAAGGTCAGATGAATCACTGTGTTCAAAATGAGAAATCCAACCCAAACGATGTCTGTTGTGTGGCCCATCGTTACCACCAGTGATAAGGAATGTATGTATTTTTCTGTGCTGGTTGTAAAGGCTCCTGTCATACCAATGTATGCTGAACATATCCTGCTGATGCTTTGCATCGTGACAATGCATTTTCAATCAAGGAATTTCCAATACTGAAAACCATCACGGTACATTCTAAAAAGTTTGCTAAGTTACATGAAAAATCCAAGTCTTGACTCATTGTGTCAGACTTTTTGGGAAAGGCTACATGCTCCCCAAGAGCAGAACAGTGCTCAAGTATACAGTTTCAGTCAGAACTCAACCACACGCATGAATAAAACACAGAAATATAGGAACAGGGAAATCCAGACTCATCAGTGAGGTCATGGAAAGAATTTGGACCTATCGGCCTTCTGGATCCCCCACAGAACAGCTTCTCTCCTTGCCGGTTCAGGCTGTGACAGCTGCCTGCGTTTCCACTGACATCAGCTACACTGGCTGTCTCTCGTGAGCCAATGGGATGCCTGGATCCCTGTCAGACACGCTCAGCAATTTTTTTCTTTTGTCGGGGGGAATCCCCCACGGGTATCGCTGGCGATGCTGCTTTTCTCATGCTGAAAAAGCTACGGTGATCTCATGGATGGGATGAGACATTAGACCAGGAAATCAGGGCCATGTGCATGGCTACAGAACGGCAATTACGGCATACCAAGACAGGGAAGAACTAGAGTACTTAGCATCCAAATATGTGAAAGGTGTTAAACTCACAGCGGTCGAGTAGGGGGTTGGTAAAGGCGTCAGGTTGTACAGGTGTACACCTGGCATATCATATTTTGATATCAGCTGATATCAAATATCAGTATCAGCTATAGAAAAATAAGTGTAAAAAGACCAGGTAAGTGTCTTTCGCAGCCATGCTGTCAGTAGGTGCTTTGCCCTGCGATGGCCAAGCCCGAGCGACTGACCGGCTGCAGGTCCACAGCCGCAACGTTGCATTACCGCATCAATGTGCTCACAGAGAAGGAAACCCGTGTTTCGCTTAATCTACCACCAAATAAAGCACCGTATAAAAACAGCAGTACAGAGACACATATCAGTGCACCATAAGGAGGAAATAAACAAAAACATGTCACTCGCAACGGTAAAGCGTAGCGGAGAAATGCAGCTGGATGATAGACGGGCTTGATAAACACGCAGGCAGAGCCCGCAGCCTCAGGAAGCAGCAACACCCCCGCCTGGATGTGCAGTGTGCGGAGGAGGGGGGCGGAGCCAGTTACACAAGAGGACAAATGGGATTGGACAGCATGGCACGGGCTGTAGGCCGTTGGAGTGTGCCTCTGTTCTTCTGCTGACTTGGTCCCCTCCATCATTCGATCCCCCTCCCCTTGTCGAAATGCAAAAAATCAGTACAGTATGGTGTCAGTGGTGTAACAGAACACGCTAACAACTGGGTGGGGGGGGGGGGGGGGGTTCCCCCAG
>JAODKL010000030.1:165835-176893 GCA_026780765.1 Petrocephalus schoutedeni | reverse complement strand
AGGCACATGGTGGGCGGGTGGGCAGGTTGGTGGGAGGTCTGGGCCGGGGGGGGCGGGGGGGGGGGGGGGGGGGGTGGTTCTCCCAGATCGTGTTGTCATATATGTACCTCCTCTCACGCTGGGGATGCATTCAGTGTATTAGCCTTTCATGGTTTGCCCCGGTGATGGTGTGGCCCTCCCGGCCAATGAGAATGAGGCCACTTAGGACAGATTAGAGATATCTCGGCCACAGCTAAGCCCTGCCCTCCCCCACTGCCGCCCGGACCTGATTGGTCAGTGTATGCCTCTGTTACATGTGGTCACCTCCTAACCCAACCAGTCATACAGATTTGATACAGGCCAATTCACATTTTTTTTTCTCTTTTCCACCAGCGACCTATTCATTGTCATTCCCCACCGTCTCGTCCCCTTCGTGTAAATGCTGTCAGGCAGACAGATATTGCGAAGCGGCTATATCTGGAGAAGACAACCTGCTGATCTTTTCCCACAGCTCATGCTACCCTGGAAGCCAATCACAGAGGCCCAGGGTCCTCAGAGTCCTAACTGTTCCGCTACCACAATTAGCCCCGGTGCCGATGTACCCCCCAGCCTCTCACAGTCATCGACGTCCCGGCAGAATCACGCTGCACTCAGCTGCTGCTGGGAGCTCACAAATCAATGACGGATAAATCCGGCATTCTGCCTTTGCAGGATGGCTCTGTCCCTGGTTCCCCAGCACCACCTTCTCTGTGCTAACTAAGCGGGAGAAATTCAGGAAATTCTTAAAGCACTTATGTAAGTGGCTCTGGCTAAGGGCGTCTGCCAAATGCTGTAAATGTAAATGTAAACTAAGCGAGGATCTTGTGGTTAAATTCGGGGTCTCTCCCATTTGCCAACAGGCTGCTCACGATGTCCCAGGATTCAAAGCATCTGCGTGAGACAGATGTTCCAAGTGACAGCTGGGGGCAGGTGGGAGGGGACACTGGCGTGGACAAACAGATATTTTAGAAGCCCAAAATAGAGACTTTTTTTGCCAAAATACACTATGCAAGACATATTTCTTCATACTGTAATCATATTTCTGTATTCGAAATATTCATTAACCAAAAGACTTTCATAAAGTCTCATTTGCATATTGCTTAACAGAGTTACGTTTAAATATGATTGCCACACAATTGCCGAATCACTGTTTCAAAATGAGATTAAATTAAATTTAAGGGCTCAGTGGTTTCACAAAAAAAAAAAAAGAAAAGAATCATTAGTCTGTTGATCTTTAAAGGGAATTTGTGCTGCAAATAATTAGCTACTGGTTTCCTAAGCCTGGTTCCTGGCTTACCTCACGGCTGCTCAGTAGGTGTGTTCAGTCCAGATGGCTGTAGGAGGGGTCACCATAGGAATAATAATCTGCAGAGTACAAGGTGAGGAGCATTCCCACTCGCTAGTCACATAAAGGAGATGCTGATTTCACCCACGGCTCCTCTGCGCATGTGACCTATCTGCTGGAGCAGCTAGTCTAATCCCTAGTTTATTAACAGAAACCTATCCACCGTGCGCTTTGACGACTGGGGAGACACAGGAGATCAGTGTCAATCACCCCCATAGCCTATGGGGGGCGCCACAGTAGCCAGAAACACATTAAGTCATTTGGGGGTTTTCATTGTTGGATAAGTCGCCTGGTAGACTGTGCAAGCAGCAGGTGATGAGATTTGGCATCACCGTATTGTGCTGTAAAGTCCCACGTGATACTGAGGCAAATATGGCGGGCCTAGTTTGAGCGGCGTGGCTGGCAATCAAGTCCTGAGCGCGCTGTGGCGAAGCGTGGCCGCCTGTGATGTTCCGAGAGCCCCCTACATGCTGGGGAGCACGTCAGCATTCCTCCACTTATGTAAGCGTAATCACAGAGGAATGAAAGGCTTTTGATTGGGAATGAATAGGCCTGGCATGGGCTGCCCTTGATTCCTATTATCAAGCATGTGCTTGGGCTTGGCTGCCGCGGCCCCCTTAGGGTCCTTCTTGCGAGATTGACGGAGGCCCACTGCACACATGCACTTCTCACCCCCAGTGAAAATAACACAGTGCTCCTAGTGCTCATATCTGGTACTGCATCCTGGCTCAACACTGCCATAATTTGTTGCCCGTGACTGGCTGCCCAAATGCCTATCATGCCGCAAATGTCACTCTCATCCGACGGCCAACAGAGCACCTCCCCGAAATGACCTCCTTCTGGTCACGGAATGCATTTTTTTGTGCTAATTTTCCATCAAGATCCAAAGAGTGAAGAGAACACATATTTCCATCCCTTTAAAAAATGTCCACAAAGAGCGGCACTGGAGCTGTCGATCCTCACCCCCCCACCCCCCCCCCCCCCCCCCCTAAACAGCTGCTTGGCCCCGGCCGGCACCATCGTAGCCACAGAAGCATTTTTCTTCTGTCTTGCTCTCTAGAAGAACCTGGATTGCAACAGCTTCTGCTGGATGGATGAGTTTAATTCCACCCCCCACCTCCCCCACACCTAAGCTTGAGTGCTGAAACTGACCAATCCCACGTTCTCCACTAGGGGGGAGACACCATTTTTTTTAGCTCATTTCTGTGACCGTGACATGCTACCCTTAGCCTCATTATTGCAACAGACTGAAGTGGCTCTTGCGTCCTGACTGGCCCTTGCTCCTCCCAGGGAGGCTGTCACCCGGCTTTAAACAAGCTCTGATTTAGCGTCCCTTTGGCGGCCGCGATTACATTCTGAGGAAGCGGGTTTAATATCGCCGGGGGCCGTTTGTTTGGGTTATTGAGAGAGGCACGTAATCGACCCGCAACCCCTCTGATGATATTTGAGAGTGCTTTGGCTGCACGGGCGTTTTGCTAAACAGTTTGTCTGGGAGATGAGCCTGCCGCAGATGAAGTGTCTGGTCCACCCCCCACCCTGGTTTCCTCCTTCCTTGATGCATGTGTCTGAGGGCGACATCAACACAGGTCATATACATTGTCGCTGTGAACGTGCTGGGTTAATTTGTTAGCATATGCATTCAGCGTGGCGCAGCTTTAATCATCGATTAGTAATGCCTGCCGTGAAATTTCTCAGAGTGCCCCCAGATGAACGCTAGTCCACATGCCCCAGGTGTCTTTGAAAGCTTATTTTTCGCTCAGGTGCTGCTGGGTTAGCATGCTAGCATTCCCATGCAGCGTAGGGACAGCCTAAATCGACACTCTGTGTCGACTAGCAATGTCTGCCGCAAATTTACCAGGGTGTCCCAGTTGAACCCTAGTCCACGTGCTCCAGGTGTCTTTGCGACGTTTATTTTTCGCTCAAGTGCTGCTGGCGACTCGGATTCGCTTCCTGCCTTCCCGCTGGCGCCTGGAAAATCCATCGGCCTGGTCCCGTTTGCCTCATGTTTGCTGCTGCTTCTGTGTGCACAGCTTTTGTTTGCACAGCAGACATTGATCGAGCTGCGTGGATCATCCGCCTAAGACCATAACAGGCCGTTCTTAGCCTGGGTGTCGTCAATTCCATGGATGCTGTCCCCTCACCCCTCTATAGAGCCCACACGTCAATAAATCTCCCTTGACATTCAGATTTTTTAACAAGATTTCTTTTTAAGTATCCTCGTTGAACTGCCCATATGTGAGCCTTCTGCTCTTTTATCAAAGGTTGTAGGTGGGGGGTTTTGTTTTGAGACGAAGGCTGGCAGCTTGTCCGGTCCCCTGGACATCACCCCGGACCAGTGCACCCAGATGGGGGAGTCCTCGTACTGGGGGCCGGCCCCGCCCTCTAATCTGCCTTCCCCAGCGCGATATCTGCCCCCGGTCAGTTGCTGCGCTCTGGTGCGTCTGAAGCAGAATAGGCGGCGAATTCAGGCAGATGTCTAATTTGGCAGCTTTAGGGCTGTGAAAAAGAAATAGCCAATCAGAGAAGGGCAGTGGGAGGACAAATGTGAGTCCTGCTGTCACTCTGTGCCCAGAGCGGAGCCCCCTGTCAGGCCCAGTTAATGAACAGACTGGGCAGTACAGCAGCGATGCCCACCGTCCTATCAGAGGCCTGCGATAGGCAGCGTCTCTCTCTGGTGGACCACAATGCTTCGCCTGCTTGGGAACCAGGGGCCTTATTTTTTGTGGGGACATTATTATCTCTATCCAATCAAAAGCACACATTGCCAAAGAAATCTATTAAAAATCTATTTTAGAAGGCCATTTTCTCAGAAACTTTGCACCACAAATAGACAAATAGCAGTCAGTGAACAGTTTAATGTTTTAAAGGAACTTATTTGTATTGTTGTCAGTGAGGCAAGGCACAAATTAATCTTGCTTTATACTCACAATTAACAATGATGTCAGTTAGCTAGTTATCTTACTATTGACTTACTATTCACTGTCAATTACATGTCAAACGCTATCAGTAGACAGAGGATAAGAAGTGCAAAGAGCACATAAAGATTGCACAGAAGTTATGTTAATGCCACTTATAGTGTGAAATAGGCTGAAAAAATCTATAACCTAGATCTGAAACACCTGAAAAACTAAAAAAAATGCCTGACGTGCTCACAAAAATTCATGCACACAAGTGCATCCAGCTGTCCCAATGTAATTTTGTTTCATCCTTGACTCATTCCATCCATCCATTCATTTTCTGACAGCGCTTGTCCTTTTCAGAGTCGCGGGGGGGTCCGGGGCCTATCCCAGAGGCTATGGGATCCTTAACTTATTCTTCTCCAAAAAACATGAAGTACACATTATAAACCATAACCCACCATAAAGGAAGCCCTTAAGAGGGAATGAGCCCGGCAGTTTAAATACTTTGACAACAGTGAGTCCCACAAGCATGTAACATGAAAAGCTTTGCGGCGTCATTGTGAAAGCTCATAAAAAATGGGCCCGGGCTGGTTTCTCACTTGGCTGTGCGTAATATATTAGTGCGTGTTTGTTATTTTTTGGTGTTGAGGGGTTTCAACATTTTTCGCACCTCTTTCTGACTGTAACGCCTTCTCTTAGATGACCAGAAACAACACTCTCCACAATATTGTCCCAAGACTGGTTTGCTTTAATATCACAGCTGTACTGTTGCAGTAACAAATAATAATAGCAACAAACAAAGCGGTACAGTCAAGCGTGGGAGCCGGCACACCGGACACTGAGGCCTCATACTGTCAGTGTCCAACTTTATTAAAATCTTTCATAAGA
This sequence comes from Petrocephalus schoutedeni, assembly GCA_026780765.1. NCBI lineage: Eukaryota > Metazoa > Chordata > Actinopteri > Osteoglossiformes > Mormyridae > Petrocephalus > Petrocephalus schoutedeni. Next base: position 171,742 of record JAODKL010000030.1, on the reverse strand, counting down.
ACTTTGCTGTTTGTTTGCTGTCCAACTCTGTGGAATATAACACACAAACAGGAAGTGACATATTTCTGTCATGGATATCAATGTGGACACGGTGCCACACTGGGTAGCACTGTTGCTTCCCCAGATCTCATATCATCTCCCAGCATCATTGCAGGCTGCCTCCTGCAGTCCAAAGAGATGCAGTTAGATTAACGTCCCTACATTGTCCATAGAATGCGAGTGCATGTGCCCTGCCATTGATCCGGTGTTCCTTGTGCAGAGGTGGGTAATCCAGGTCCAAAGAGTAACAATCCAGACTAGGATTTAGTTTCAACCAACCAGTTAAGCATTAAGAGTCTCAGTCACAGAGAGCTCAACTGGTTGGTGGAAACAAAATCCTGGTCTGGATTGTTACTCTTTGGACCTGGATTACCCACCTCTGGCCTTGCGCCATGTACTGCCTGGGTGAGGCACTGGACCCCACACAACTCTGACCAAGGTTAGACTGGAGGATGGAAAAAACCTGCACCAAAGATCCAGTAAATCAGTAAATGAACTATTTTTACTCAATGATGCATATTGTAGTAAATGTATTTATATTTTATACATCCACATAATACTTCTTTGAAACGAACCTATATTCCTGATTTTGATATATATTTCACTTTCTCCTATGGGCCGGTGGCCAAACCCCAGCTACGGTCCTGAGATACATTACGAGGCCATGAATTTAAAGCGGCACCATTTCACATTAAATTGCTCCATTTTTAAACTGTTTTCGCTTTCTGGGACATTTGAAGGGAAGATGTACTCCTTTGGAAAAAGGTCATTATTAGTGTACACGTAGTCTTTGTCAAGAGTTCTGTAATGGCTCGGGGGGGGGGGGGGGCTTGGGGAAAAAACAAGTTACGACGTCTTGCCGGTGTTAAACGTCGAACGTGCCGACTGCTCTGAACCCGTGACGCATGGTGGAGGAGGGGTTTGGACTGAACTCTATAGGCATCGGCCGTTTCGGCTAGCTAGGCGCCGAGACCAACTGCTTTTCCAGAGAACGAGGTGATTTGTGAGCAGAGAACAAGGACTGGGGCTGTCTGGGGAAGCCCCCCCCCCCACACACACACACACTCCCCACCCTGCCGCACCTCACTTCTCGCCTCGCCCGCCTCCCACAGCATGACCTTCATCTCTACTGGTGGCTCCCCGTCATCACAGAGGCGAATAACGAGTCCGTGCGGATTTATAGCGAGAGTGATGGGCGATGCATCTGTGCCAGCGGTCGAGCCGGGCTGGCGCGTCGGTGAACAGAACGAGCATATAGAGCATATATTACAGGGCCTCATCTGGCGGCTGCTGGCTCCTTAGCTCCATCAAACGGCCCTCTGATCTTTAGCGAGGAGCGATTCCTGAAAAGAAAGGACCAGAATCCAATCTGCGTCTGTGCGTGTGGGAGAGCAGAGCCGGCATCGCCGAGGCCCCATATGGCCACACTTTCCTTTAGCGTCACTTCTTAGCTAATATCATTCTCAAAATTAGAATTCCTTATGTTCGACTGACAGGGGCGGGGCCACAAGAGCACTGGCACCATATTAAAGCTGATTGGCCCCCGGAGTGCCTCCTCCCCTGTCACTCACTGATTCAAAACATATCACTGGCTGATGATAAGGTTGCCCCCTCTTATGCCGCTATCTTAACAAAAATTTAAATACAATCTCCCCGATCAACAGAAATGGTGTTTTTGTGGTCATTTCATTTCATTTGTAGCTATTAGGCACATCCAGGTGTGAGGGTGCACCAGAAATATGCAGTAACGAAAACCACCTCACAAAAAAAAAAAAACACTGTTGTGTTTATAAGAAAATGAAGTACATCTAAATATTTATGTGCTCTTTTCAAAGCATTACTACATCCTAAAATGATGATTGCAGCTAGTGTATTTCTTGCAAAATGCCATAAATGTGTGCTTACTTCATGGCCTAACTACACTCAGCTAATACCTACAACGTCTGAAATTTATTCCTGTTGATGCTGAAATCTGTTGCTTTTCTTTGCTATCCCTTGCTTTTTTCTCGACATCAGGGTTGTTGTGCAACTAACTATATAATTTAACTATACAACTGTATTATGGAACCCTGTCTCCCTTCCAACATAAAGAGTGCAGTGTGTTCCACTTAATCTAATCTTAGTCTAGTCAGCCCAAAAGGTTAGGGATATTTGCCTTGCACATTTATGGCTATAAATATTTATTAGCTTTGAAAAGTGGGGCCTTGATTTGATTCTCAGTTGGGTGACCTGCCAATCACCAGTCCCCTTTCTCAGGATTTGCTTCTAAAGATCCCACAGATGGGCCCCTCAATAAGTGTCGCTGCATAAATAGTTCCTTGGACACATTCTCAAATAGCGGATTGTGTTTAATTACCTTGCAGCTAAATTTAGACTGAGGCGGTCTGAAATCACCCCTATTTTGGTCTTGCATGGAATTAACTTCTACTGACCTTCATTCCCTTTTTTATGGCCTCCAGGTTCCTTTTAAATAAAAAGGAAAGGCTAAGAGTAGCTCTTCATGCTAACGACACGATGGGACAGTTTCACTGTGGGTTTCCCTGCTGTAATCTAATCCTGTTGAAAAAAAAAAAGCTATCCGTAAACTGGAATATATTTTTAATACCCAGGAACAAGCAAAAAAATAAATAAATACACAGTCCTGTTCCCTGTATTCAAGGACACTTCTTTTTATGCATGCCCGGTACCGTTATGATGGCTCTAACAATAAGGCAGGGCCAGCCGTGTCTGGCTCAGCGGCCTGTAGGAGATAAACCCCTGAAATTAATAACACAGATGGCATGCAAGGCTCTGTGAGCCATGTAATAACAAACAATTTACAGCACTGCGAAACCGTATACCCAGTATATGGGCTTTCTGTTTGTAATCTCCACTTCCACATCGGCATGTTCATTTGTTATCCGAAACTATGACCGTGGAATGCGATCCGCTCCCTCTGTGCTTTTTTTTTCTTTCCCCCCCTCCCCCGTTTTCTCCACAGATGAAATTTGTGGGCGCTCTGCTTCAGATTCACCCATATTTTCATTTTCCTCCTCCAAAGACGTATATCAATAACGTAAATGCATATGACACTGAATTAATTGGGTGACATCAGCCACAACAAGATGGTTATTGGTATTAAAACACCTCTAGCAGCTGGTATTACCCAAATCTGCTCTCAGGCTGTTCTGTTTTTTTTTTTTTTTTTTTGGTGGCTTTTATTTAAATCCTGGAAAATACTTTCCCAAGTTTTTGAGGGAAGCATCATTGTTTGTGGTGGTTAAAATGAAATTAGTGTCCAACTTCTTCACAGGCTTAAAACATAGGCAAAGGCAGGAGTGTAAGAGAAACTGCAGTTATGTCCCACCATAGAGCCCAAGGGGCATTCACACGAAACCCTACCAGCCATTTTTTTTGTTTTTTTTTGGTAAACACACTTCATCAACCCATGACACCGGTCCATTATAAACAATCTCAGCACTGGGGGTCTGTTTTCTGTCACTTAACAACCCATTTAGGTTGGTACTGCTGAAAGGCCTCAGTACTTAGGCCTGCAGTGGCCCGCTTCCCGTTCCTGGCATCCCGAAGAACACGTTTCGAGCGCGTCCACATCGAAAAGTTCCACAGATGTTCTGCATGCGTGCAAAATTTTTTTATCTGACCTTCCCAAATAGCTTTCATTATCGGATCCTTTCATTTATGTTTTCCTCCAAAATCCCAGAATAACTTGCCGTCTTTCCTTCTCCCTCTCTATCTACCTACACGTTCCCCTCTGTTGCACGCTGCTTCTCCCTCTCTGTCCTGCAGCAGTTTGATCTTTTAATCGCTTCCAGCTGTGAACGGCAGAAGGGAAAGATAGGCCCTCGGAGGAACGGTACAGCCGGGGCGGAGGCAGGGAGCCAGGGGAGCGGGGAAGAGGCCCAACCCCGCGGCCTGCCTGCACTCGGCGGCCTACTGCCGTTACGCCTCTTCGTAGCACTTTTCGGCCTCTCTCTTTTCACATGCCAGATGTTTGCATCTGTGAAATTTACCTGCCACCTCTGGTCGCCAAAGTGTTACGAGACTCAAATAAGTTGACGGTGTAGCATTTTGCATTTATTTTACACTTTTTTCTGTAGTAACAGTAGAGGGAAAGTTTACAATTTATATGTACTCTCAGGTATTCAGAGCCACAATATATGTTGTTAGGGCAATGTATGACTTCAGAAGCAAGCAGGCAGAGTCGGGGTGTGGGTGCTGGGGGGAATAGTGTGGAAAAAAAAGAGGCACCAGTTTTCCAGGCTCTCTCAGGCATGGATCGTGTTAGTCCTGAATCAACACTTCTCAGTCACGCCACCGGGAGAAATTCTTCTGCAATTTTCAGTTAATTGAATGAAATGTACCACTCGATTGGGTGTTAATTGAGCATAAATTCAATGTGACTGTGCTCCCTCTGAGCCCCCCAGCTGAGATAGTTTCTCTTTTCTCCAAAAGAATATCCATCTAAAAGAAAAAAAAAAAGAACACGCAGCAGGAAACAGAGCTGTGTAATTTGAGCTCGTCTCTGAAGAAGAGCGGCGTATTGGATGTTAACTGCATTTGTGTCGGATCAATTGCCTGTTTGCGATGGAACAGTTAACGATCAACATAGATACCGACATATCGACCGGTGGTTGTATCAGCTGAGGTGAAAAGTGTCGAGCTCAGTTACCATTTATGTGGCTCTGTGGAACTAGCTCAGTCGAAATACCTGACCATACAATACAATTTATTCATTTAGCAGACACGAAGTAACATACAATTGAAAGCAGGGTCAGTCAGTTCCTGGATCAATTTGGGATTGAGGTCATTGCTCAAGAGCCCAATGATAAAAATCACTCAGCCGACTCTGGGATTCAGAACGGGGACCTTCTAAGCAGATGGACAACATCCCAATGCACTGAGCAACACACCACCCATCAAAAATAAAGCCTCGACTATCCGGCAGTGCATAGGCTTATTTAGGATTTGAACCTGGGATCTCTTGTGCCTGAAATGACGGTTGTAGTCCTAGACCAAAGAGCCTGCAGCAGCAGTTGTACAGCAGGAGGATACAAGCTTCGGGTAGCAAAAGAGCCGCATCTACATGTGGAGCGCGTCGCTTGTACGTTGACTGTGGGTCTTTGACTCCCGGAGCACCAGGTGCAGTATATTTGCTGCAGCACAATCCCATTGACTCATGTAGGGGCACAAGTTTCGCGTGCGCCTGACCTCCAGAAAAAGCCGTGGCCAGCCTTCTCTAGAGATAAATAAAGCTCTGAAAAGAGAGGAAGAATTACGAGGCTGCGCTCACACTCCGCTTGCCAGAGAGCAATTGTACGGCAAGAGCGATGGAGTACAGATGGATGGCTCTCAGAGGAGACCCCTGGCCCTTTAGTTTGAGCCGAGTTCCTCTGTAGTTTCATCAGGGCTGGGTAACAGTGTACAGTGGAGGTGGACAGCCGGAATATCTGTGGATCGGCAATGGATGCACTTGTCTTGCTTTTTGGGGGAGTTGGGGGCATAAGAGGACCCATAATACATACAGAGGAGCCAACCTTTTCATTAGCCAATGGTATGTTTTGAATTGGTGAGTGACAGGGGAGGAGGCACTCTGTGGGCCAATCAGCTTTCGGATGGGGCCGGAGTTCATGTGCCCCCGCCCCTGTTTGTTGAATGTAAGAAATTCTGCTTTTGAGAATGATATTAGCAAAGATGTTATGCTAAAGGAAAGTGCGGTATGAAGCCTTGGTGATGCCAGCCCTGGTCACCCACACAAACGTATGTAGTCTCGACTTCTTGGTGCTTCTTAAGGTCTTATGAAGTTAAGGAGCCGGCAAGCGCCAGATGAGGCCCTATAATATATGTCCTGTATGCACATTTTGTCACCAA
>JAODKL010000030.1:142906-165735 GCA_026780765.1 Petrocephalus schoutedeni | reverse complement strand
TATTTCCATCCCTTTAAAAAATGTCCACAAAGGGCGGCACGGGAGCTGTCGATCCTCCCCCCCCCCCCCCCCTTCAGACGGTCCCACAAGGCCCGATACGAAACACAAAGATTTCCTCGACTGAGTCCTGCTTGCTCACACTGAGCTCTGAACCGCAGCCAAAACACACACATCCTCGCTGCCCGGTAACCAAGGCAACCCATCGTCAGCTGCCAGTCACTACATCCCGTCACCCCCCCCCCCGTCTGTCAGCTCCCTGCTACTCTGGCCCGCTCCCCCCCGTGGACACTGCACCGCTGTGTCACCAAGGTCACAGAGCAGAGGCGGGAGCAGCGACGGCGCGTCACATGACTGCATCCCGCTGTCCTCTGCGGTGTTCTGGCTGGGTGGAGGGGGTGGCCTAAATCCACATAGCACTCTGTGGCACCAGTGAAGAGTCTGCTGTGTACACGTTACCGTGACAACTCCCGCAGCACTCAACCCACTCTCGATGTAACGCGGAGGACGAGAGCCCGCAGGGGAAGCGTGCATGGAAAGCCGATTTATGAGAAAAAAAATTCCAGAATAATCTAAATAAATAAGATATGTAAAAAAAAACAATACACTAACAAAAGGGGGGCAAATAATTAGGGGAGGCTGGGAACCCTGACGTCACTGGCACGTGGCGTCGATGATTCTAAAAACCGCCTGAAATGGAAACAGGCTCTGTGTTCTCTCCTGAGCTAAAATCTCACCAGTTAAGCGGAATAAGCTCTGGTGCCTTCATATTTATACTCGTCTAAGAGAAAGACCTACCAGCCTAAACATACAGCTACTCACTTCTTACTTTAAGTTAACAGATTTGGTTTCAACACTGGTAGGGACCAAATCAGTCCCAAACCCCTGCCCCCTAAACACACAAGGTACTCACACAATATAGTTAGGGGTGTGTCTCTACTGTCCAAACCCAAATCCAGGGGTGGTTCTAGCACAAAGGGGAACTCCAGGGCTTAGCCCAAACCCCGCCGATGGGTTACAGTTCAACATTTAAAGGTGTAAAATTCTGTCCATCAAAATACAGTACTCCATTGCAGCTCCCCATTGCATGGCAACGAAACACCAACAAAAATTATGTGCTATATGTATAACGAACAAAATGTGACTTCGGGTCTTTGCTAAAAACGTCAGGCCTTGAGCCCCGCTAGGCCGACAATGGGGCCTGCCAAAATCTACGCCCTCTCTTCATTCCATTTCTATCAGGGCATTTATATCCTCAACAATTTTGAGTTTTTTGCAAAAAAATGACACATTTTTTGACATGACATAATGTTACACCTGTAAAATAAACCGAAGACAACTAATGGAGTTGCTAACCGTTTGGCAAGTCAGCCTAGCTGCCCAGAGCACACTTTTATTTTGAAGTGGGGCAGATACCAGCACAGTGGCAAGGCCGGACCGCGGTACAGCATCCCTTGGATGCACCTTATGCCACATGGTCAGTTTCCAGCATCCCATGAACCTGTGTGACCGGTCTGCAAGGACTGTCATTGGCTGCTACTGGCAGGAGGGCGACGGCAAATGTGAACATAAGCGAAATGCTCACATATTCTTTGCATATGGTTATTCTGTGTCTGAAACCACCCCGTGTGGGCGTTTGGTAATTACATACATGTGCGACATGGCCGTTTTGGATTCGCAGCCCTAAACTCAATTTAGTGGGCAATTTGCCGGTATCCGTTTAGTCAGCCTCCCATCAAGAGGCTGCTGGGATACCGCTGCATTCTGATTCTGGAATTTTCTCTAGAAAACCCCAGCTTTTTCTTCAAAAGGCAAAGCCAGACATCTCTGAAATGCACAAGACGGTGGCTTACACTGCAGTCCTGGACGTAGCCATTCTATTCCAGCCATTGGAGCAGAATGTGCACAGCCCCCCCCCCCCACCCACTCACCTTCATGTTATGCACTGTGGCCCCGAGTTGGGGCCCCGAGCTAGGGCCCGCTGATATATCACTGCTGCCTAGACCCCGACTTAGGTCCCCATCCTTTAGATGTGTAAAGACCAGTTACCCTTGACGACTGGGGGAAGGGTCTACTGGCAGAGAAACTTCTCGACCGGGGGGGAGGTCGGAATGATGGTGACAGATTGAGCAACATCTAATCATTCCCATTTTACTTTGTATGCAATGAGATCTTGTAACTATAAGGGTCGTTCAAAAAAAAAGGCATGGCTTGAAAATATATTGGATTTTGGAAATTACCCAACCCCTCCCCAAACCCTTAGTGTAAGGAAGCAGAGTTTTTTTTTCAAGATTTCGTGGTCAGCTGAGCCTGAGTCAGCGAGACTCAGAGAGATGTGTGAATTGATGGTTAGGTGACGGGCCAATGTAAAGCCAGCCAGAGCGCCTGAGTCATGAGTCTGGCTCTTTACCTCCAGCGAAAGCACCAACCTGTCACATTTTCGCCACGCTCCCCGGAGCCAAGGGGCTGACCCACACCGTGAGGGCGGAGTCAGCGTTGGGCGCAGAGAGACTAGAGTGAAACCATTCAAGCTTGTCAGACTGCTGAGTCAGATGGGAGCTTCCTCATGGTGATGCAGAGAAAAAGACAGCCCCTTTAGCAAAGGTCAGACTGCCATGGTGGGCAGGTACTGCACCATCAAAGACGAGGCCAAATCCGGGCATGGGCGTCTTCAAAGACGGGGACCGGATCCCGGCATGGGCACCTTCAGAGTCAGTTGCCGGGTCCGGCAAACTAGGCAGCAGTCTAGGGCCCAATCAGCACAAGGACCCAGAGTCCCAACTTGTCTACCAGCTCAGTTAGTTAATTAACTTGATTTGCTGAATAACTCAGTGGAGTATTGATTAGGCAAATAAGGTGGGGCAGTGGACGAGTCAAAAAATAAATGGGTGTATTAGACGGTTGTAGCAAATTCTGTGGTGATTTGTGGCCCACTTTGACAAGCATTATATCATAGTTTTACACCAACATGCACAGTATTCAGACATCATTTTCTTTAACTGCCTAAACTTTTGCAGAGTACTGTATTTACATATGCATACATACATACACACATATATATAGACATATATATATACACTACTGTGCAAAAGTCTTAGGCAGCCAAAGAAAGTGATGTTTAAATGATCTAGATATTGGTGCAAAACTGTGCTATTATGCTTGTCAAAGTGTGTTAGGTTAGCCATTTCCAATCTACTGCTAATATAGCGCCATTCCTTGCAGCAACCATCCAATATACCCATGTATTTTTTTAATCGACCACTAGCATACCTCAAATAGCTAATAAGTATCTCATTGACTTGTTTAATGATGGTAATCATTGGTCTCCTCACCGATTGGGGCCTAGAACTGTCAGAAAAATTACATTTGGTGCCTCAGAAAGCCATAGTTTTTCTAACTATGGGCACCAAATGTAATTTTTCTGACAGTTCTAGGCCCCAATTGGTGAGGAGACCAATGATTACCATCATTAAGCCGCATATTTCAAAATTTCCTACTACCCCTAGTGTCAGCCCAAGTACCCAAATTAGAGTTAGGGTTAGAAAAACTATGGCTTTATGAGGCACCAAATTGGAGAGGAGACCAATGATTACAATGATTAAGCGACTGATTTTGTATGTCAACGCTAATTATATTACCAACTGGAGTTTATAACTGAAGAGTTTTTAGTCAGTTTATTTTATGTTAATTGATAATAACGTACTTCAAATATTAAGTATGAATCATAATACTTTCTTGGGACCATGGTTTAAGTTATGATTTTAGTGGTTGTGGCCCCACTATGGTAGGCGTCCTTTATTTTTCTGCATGAAATATGGCAACCCTAAGTTGGACCCATGCAACTGAATGAATCCAACTATGTAAGTTGCTAACAGAAGCTTTTGGGAAACGCGGCAAATGGCTATAATTTAATTGGAGAGTGAATAAACATGTGAAATAGATAAATGTATTCCATGTATTCCATTGATTTCAACAATGTAACTGTATTCTAATTACCATCTATTCAAATTGTAATTGTATCGGAATACAGATACTCATATTTTGTACTCTAAATACGTAACGCCGTTACAAGTATTCCGTTACTCCCCAACACTGACAGTGTGTGACACACGTTTTCTTAAAACCTTCTTCAGGAACATCATCGGAGAGCATTGCAAATGTATATGCATTTCTCAAACCAGCATTCCATGAATGCTCACAATTCTTTAATTTGGTTACAGTTTCTGTGACTCTCTACCGGCACACCAGCACAAAATAAAGAACCACCAGGCGCAGTACTGCAGGGGCATGCAATGGAAGGGATGCATCACAGAACAGGGTACCACGCATTTATTTTTTCCATAATTGTTGACAGGCCGTCTTACCTCATAGAACATTTCTCTCTCTCGTTCTCTCTCTGACAGCCACGCTTGACATTGATTCACTGGCTGGCAGCCTCATTAATTACCCATAATGCTACTGATCACTCAAAAAGTTTTGGTAAATATTTTAATCATTAACTACATCGTGCATTAATCGCAACGCGTATAAAAGCTGCTTGCCGTCAAGTTTGTCACCGTCGTCCATCAATCCGTTTCCAAATTCTGTTCTTCTGAGCTGATCCAGAACGTGCATCTGGAAGGGAGGAGCGACTCAGGCAGCCAGTGGGTCCATGGTAGGAGAGGCACACCCACGCACATTTCACCTGAGTCACACTTCTGCGCAACATCCACAGCTGTCACAGGAAGAAGAGCCAAGACGGGAGTGAGGGGTGCAGCGATCAGCCCATGTGGCAGCACCACAGACTGCCAAGCCACGCGCTTCCTGCCGGGATGCTTCTCAAGAACAAGATTCAAACACTTTACTTCCAAAATAATTCCAGAGTGCACTCCTCATAAAATCTCTATTTTCCATAAGGAATGCCACTGGGGCTGTTTTTGGGGGCATCTAGTGTGTTCTCATTCATTTTCATACCATAATAAAGGCCTACCCCCCCCCCCCCCCCCCCCCCCCCCCCACACCTTTGTAAATCTCTAATGATGCTCCTGATTTCCATTTTTCAGTGTCCCCATAGCGGGCCCTATCCGGACAGAGAACCAGACATCACTTAATATCGAAATTAAAATGTGGTTAAAATTAGGTTTACTTTTACTGGTTGGTGCCTCCACACTTGAATTGCAAAACTACCTGATGGTCTCAGATGGACCCTAACCGCATACAGTGGTGAATATTTGCATAAGTCAACCAAAATATGTTGTTCTCGGAACTTGGAGTAACTAAGGCGGAAACATTTTAAAGCCCCTAATAACCACTGCCCTTGAAGTGTAAAGCAGGAACATAGGGCATTATTCAGAAACAGGCACTGGTCTACAGTTTGCTTTAGGCAGAGATGCATAAATGTAGCCGTTGAGGGGAAGACCTCAGGGGATTCTGGGTCTGGCCCTGACACCCTGCCCCACAGCTCAGACGAGGATGCCTGCACACAGCACAGAGATGTATTAGGTTCATCCCCATGGAAACGCTGAGGATTCTGAGTTTAGCTCTGACCCCTGCCTTGCCCTGTAGCTCAGACTAGGATGCCTGAACCCAACGAAGAGGCATATGTGGCTTATCGTCATGGAGATTGTGTGCCGGGTAAACACCGGGACTGGCTGCCGGGTGGTGGGTGTGACTCATGGACCCATGAGGTCATCCGGTAGCAAGGAAGGGAGGTGGCTTGTTAGTTGAGGCTGCTGATCATGACTGCCACATCTGAAGCAGGCCAGTTAGACGCTGCTAGGAGCAAATGTGCTCCGTCCCCCCCCGCCCCCACCCATGCGTAGGTGCCAAGATTACCACTGAGGTGGCAGGCTGCCATTCAGAGAGCAGAGAAGCTCTTAGGCTATAAAGGCCCACACAGTCAAATAAAATGATGCAGCAGAAGTGTCATGATCCAACCACAAGGGCGGCAGCAGTGAGCAGTGACAACCTTATCCACCGGAGTGTGCCAAGCTGACCCATAGCTCCTGGGAAACTGAGAGCCCATCATTATTTTATAATGTGAATTTTCACAGTACTTCAAAAATTGTCTTCCTGTACAGAGAAAAATGTATAGTGTCAATATATCGAAAGCACAAGGCTCAAATACATTTGTCTTTTACAGACTCCTGATTCGCTGCCAGGTCAGGTGATCTGGCTGCTGGGGAGAGTTAGATGTAAATGAGGCATCGGACCAGACAAGTGGAGGCGAAACTCAGCCTGCCTCACCATGGCATCCCTTTATCCGGTTTCATGTTCTCCATGGAGACACAGAGAGAGTCGCCCGGTCAGGTGAACAATCTCACTAACATGAACCAAGAGGGGGTATCACATGCAAGCGTCAGGGCGGAAAGAACGTGCAAGAAGAGATGTGTGTGGATGTTGGCTTTGAGGGGCCCTCGGCCAATGGGGTCTCTCCTGACAACACCTGACAACTGGACACCCTCGGGAAAAAAGCGGAGGAAGATGGGGGTGGGGGGGGACGCTGCTCCCCCTGAGCATTCAGCTGAGTCACTGAGGTGCCGGAGCTTGCCCGAGCCTGACTTCAGACCCAGCAAGATTCCGGAAGAGCAGGGCTGGGGGAGAGAGAGGGACACCTGGCACTAAAGCCATGAATCAGAGTGGGGCTGTACAACCAGTGACAGAACCCTGATTGGTCAACAGCCGACGGGAACAGGAAGCAGAGGGGAGGAGCCTGACGCCCATTGTGATCGAGTCGGTATTCCTCTTTGCGACTGCGTCGCCTCGTTAATGACGGGCCCGGCGACCGTCAATAACGAGCATCTCGGACAGGCAGCAAAAAGCACCAGTTTCCCTGAGCAACAAAGTGTGGCCGTTTCCATGGCTACTCAACAAGCCGATATCTGAGGGGGGGTGCAATTGCACAGATCTGTTTCTCCTGAATTTTCACAAGAGAGATGCGCAAGCAAACAGCTGTTCAACAGAAGCAGTAACAGTAAGCCTTACCATACAGTAAGCTGTTTACATACCTTGTAGTTTGGATTACTCCCTTAGCAGATATTACTGCTGTTCCATATTTTCCGTCCCTGGCTACTACTGCCAGCTATGTGGCCCTGTTTACAGGAGGCCTGTAGAGGCCGTTAACTTGGGGGCGCATCGCTGGTGAGCACGCGGCCTGTGGGGGGCGGTGTTGCAGCCAGGAAACACCTGCCCTCTTCAGCATCGCAAACCCATACCACTAACGATTTTTCAGGGCACATTCAGACGGTTGAGGAACCACGAAGGAGGCGAATTGACAGTATGTAAGTGACAGTGTTCACGGTAAAGACGATAGATATACCGTCTGTCGACTGTCAAAAAAAAAGTGGGTGCAAAAAAAAAATTTGAAAGCGGGAAACATCACAAAAGAGCAGAAGCAAAGAGCAGTTGAATGTTTTAGCACTTATTCATCAAGCACAGGGAGGACAAAAACAGAATCAAATATTCATGAGTGTTTGCACGGGTTTATCAGTCATCCATGTTTTTTTATTTATCTTTTATTATTTTTAAGTTCTAAACACAATACTGCACTCCACTCTCATACGGCCTCTTAAATGTGAAAAGAATATGGGATGTGAGTAACCAATGAGAGGTCTCGTTTCAAACAGGGCCCCTTTTGTGATGGGCAGAATGGCTGTTGTGGACTGTTTCTGATTTCCATAGACAAGCGCCTGTACAGGAAGCGATTTGCATAAGAACACTGGCCTTAGCTTTGGGGATGAAGAACATCACATTCACTGGGGCCACACCACACAGAAAGTACTGCGATTAAAGTTAATATGCCCTTTACACATTAACAAGCCAAAGGAAGGCTCTACTGGCAGAGAATTAAGCTGCCCTCTTCATTGGATGATCTCAGAGATCACCGTCCTTTAAAAAACGGTCACATGGCGCAGTGAGCGGGCGGCCCCTCCTCTCCCTTAGAGAAACACTCAGCCGCGTTACAGGATTGTGGGCGTCCGAGATTAGCGATGCAGAGCAGCCGAGCGTGTCACGGATTCTCTTCGGGCGCTCGCGGACCCACATGCACGCCCACGCACTTCAAAAGAAGGGCGCACCTACACAGAAGATCCTCCCTGAAAAATTATTTAAGATAATTCAATCAATATAAGCATTGAATTACATTTCATAATTATTCGTTTAACATAAAATATTAGTGTGCCCCCCCCCCTCCCCCACATTCAAAACGCTTCTGACTCCCCTGAATATAGGAGCTTCTTCAATTTGCCAGGTCATACTATTTTTTTCATGTATAGGTTCTGGTTTGGATTCACACCTTGCAGAGTGGCGCCCTGCTGCGGCTAGTCTTGGTACTGCATCCGAACGCCTTACACGTCACTGCACAGGAAACGTCTCCAGACGATCTCCCAGTTGCGACAGATGTCCTGAATCTAAAGTCCAGCTGACATCTCAATTTACAGTGCAGCACGTTCTGGAGAATGATATATTTTAGAGGCTTCTACATTTTAATTTTTGGAGATGCTTGCAAAATTTCACTTACCAACCTAATTAGCATAGTCTTTCATACAGACGGAAACGCGCCCCTCTGTGCATCACTAACATCGTCCGGTTCCATAGCTGGGAAGCCGTTGGTTCTGTTCAATTATTCATGACATGAACTGGGAAAAATGCTGTAAGTAGCCAGATCACACAACACAAAAAAATAATTATTGTGGGGTGGAGTGGATGGCCAAACAAAGGGAAGGATTTCCCTGACAGAAAGCGAGGGCAATGCAGACAGCAGACGGCGTCAGGCTGGGATGCATTAGGGGCATGTCAGGATATAACAGGATATATCAGGATATATCATCTACAGCGTGCCAGGTCGTCGCAGAGCACAAATACGCTTCTGATTGAGTGCAAGATCACATCATTTTATTTATATGATGCTAGTAACAATACACAGCGGACACACCGCTAAAAGCCCAACTGAAGCCGGACAAAAACTAAACGAACTGAAACAGCATCTGTATTTGATTTCTTTTAACGATTAAATTAATTAATATTAAATACCATGCACTGAGTACCGAAAAACTGCTTTCACAGTTATTGCGACATCGTGTTAGTGACACGTGTCGTCCTGTCTTAAATATTAATTTGATATTTCTTAATTGTGTGAAATACCAAAAATAACCCAATTTAAACCATTTTCTGGATTTTACAGATCTAAGGGTAAAAGTGACCGTGCACATTTTCCCCTGATGTCACCAGTTTGAATTCAGCTTCAATGTTGCAGATATTTTTATTTGGATCCCGTTTAAACGCTGGTGATTGATTTTATAGAGCCGCTTTCCACCAGAATAACGCGTCACTCGTGCCTGTGTCCGGTGAGTCTGCAGTCACGTGACAAACAGCCCATTCCGCTCATGTTCAGCCAGAGGCGCCCTGGTGCTTCGCGCTTTCTAAATTTGCTTTATTCCCACGACACGACCCCCCCCCCCCCCCCCCCCCGGCCCCAATGGAATCACATGCTACCGTGTCCATCGCCGCAGGGCAGAAATTACCCAGTGTGCAGACTGCCTGACCGCCACATGGCAAATGTGTAACCTGTAATCAACAGGCAGGGAATCGGGGAACAGAAAACATTTCGATGTCAGGTTCGTATGCCCAGATGCAGCAGAAACTTCTGGGAGATGCATCGAACGCACTGAAACCCAACGAAAATTATTCTCAATAAAGTTGTTTTATATTTATTGTGTGGATTACTTTCCTGGCACATGCAAGCGCACTACTTGAGCAGCCGTGTATATTTACAGTATAAGCAGAGTTGAAGCGGGACACGTTGGGGAGACAACAGAAATGTAATATAAGAAAGTACGTGAAAAGGTGGGTTTTCCATCTTGTTAACATGCGTAGATGTTAACAAGAGATTTCCCGAAGGCATTCAGGATGAGAACGTTTCTCAGCTGCATTTATCCTCCTCAGGTTGAAAAAAATTATACATTATTATACATTATACAAGAAAAAAGTACACCTCTACATATTTCCTGTCCCACCCACCGGTTTCATAATGATGTAATGCTTATTTAACAGGAATGGCGTAGTGTGGATGTGTTATGCCCTCTTGTGGCGGTTTCTGAGTACTGCATATGAAATTGTTGATGTGCATGACTTATAAATGCGCATGAACAAAATTTAAAAAGTGTGACACAATCGTTCTGGAATTGACGTTATAAGTTGTGCAAACCTGTTATAAAAAACATTCTTTGTTTTTTGTATTATTTAATGTGTCACTGCCGATCCCAGCTTTCAGTCGCGTTTCATCCTGTATTTAACCCTTTGGAGTCGTATTGTTTTTTGGGGCCTGGTTCTATACGGTCCATTTCAATTTACTCCCCTACGTGGCTGTATGTTTTAGCGGGATTGAGACACCAGTGCTACCAACCCACTTTTATTACTTCTTCAAAATTCTTCGCAATGATCCAGTTCTGTGAAAGGTCTCTTCTCATAGGATGGGATGGCGCAACTTAGCCCTTGGCTGAGGGTGGAGGGTGTGGGGGCGAGCAGTTCCATAAAACCCCGCTCCTCCAAAAGCCCTGCGCTACCCCAGGTGAGCTCCACCCGCTACTGGCAGTTGTACCGTGCCCTTCCTATTGTGGAGCCCTGATTCCGATCTCCGGAGCCAGGGATGGGCCATACCTGTGGATCAGGTTTGGGCTTTGGCAGGTTTGACAGATGTAAATCAGCAAGCGGTGGATTCCGGCCAGAGGTGTCAGGCAGCGGTTCTGTTTCTGGACTGAGTGAACATGCTTTTCTGTATATCCCACTACCGCAGCCAGGCCCAAAATGCTGAGAAATCATGGCAGATGCTGTTATGCTTCCCCACTGTTAACCGATTCCTATTGGTGGTGGCGATCGACTGCACACAGCAATCCCCGCCCACTGCTTGTCTTGCTGCGTATGTGATTGGCTGATCTCGAGGACACAGGCGATATCAGCATACAAAAACAATCACTGGGAATCGCGAAAAATGCCCTGGGATTTTTTCCCTGTTAATCAGATTCATCATCCATCCTAATTTATGTCGTGTGAGCTGTGCAAATTGCACGAGGAAGCTTACTCGCATAGTGATAGTAACCGTAGCCATAATAAGCGGGGAGGTCCCACTCAATCTCACACTCACTCCACACTGAAGAAGATGTAGCAACGTGGATTAACTGGAAACCCGCGTTCCGATGCAAAGCTAGGCTGAAATCCACCAAACTTTCACTGCACCTCCACATCCGGCTGCCTGGTCTCTTTATGCTGCTCATCAGCCAATGTTTGTTGTGAGCCAGCGGCCAACGGAAATCTGTCTGCGGGGGCTTTGTGATTTTCCCCCCGCTCTGTCGGACGAACAAGCCACAGTGTTTACTTATAGCTATGGCTGCAGACAAGCAAGGTGTCCCTGTACCTCTTAATAGGTATGGTTTTGGGCTTTAATACAGTGGAATAGATCTGCACATTGCATGCATGCATCATAAAACTGTAGGACAGCAAAGGTACCTGTGTATATTATATTGTAGCGGGGACACAGCTAGTGATATTGGGGCCCCAACCCAGACCAATCCAATTATGTTCCACACTTTTTAGGGCCTGTCACTCAGGGGCCCTTGGAATCATCCTGACTCCCCCACTCTGCTGTTGCTGAAAAAGTTGCAACTGTAAAGGTCATGGATTCTCAACCCCAGAGAGCACACAAAAAAAATTGCAACCCTTCCCTCTACTGTAAATTGTTTAGGATTAAAGAGTAATAAAAAGCATACAGGATATAAGTAAATATCGTATTATGTTTTTTCTCGTAGAATTTGTGTAAAGGATTTTAAAGCTCGTTCCCTTCATAGTAAATCATTAAATATATAATTTTCAGGTCCGACTGCAGCTCTTGCCGGTGCGCTGGCATTCCGCATGGCCACTCACTTCCCAGCACGTTGGCTTCAGTCACGCAGGCGCTGGCGAGGACTCCTGGCCCAGCTCTCAGTGGGTGATAAAAGCGTGTCTGAACGCAGGCGGGGAGATCTGGCACATCCAAGGGAGGCGGACGTCCGGAGAGACATTGCCGCGCTTGCTCGCTCGCTCGCTTGCTCGCCCGCCCGCCACATCACCCGCGGACGCACGTCTCTGGCTCCGGCTCAAGTGAAACTCCGCTGTCAGGCTGCCAAAGGTGAATCAGTTGCCCTGATGTTTTCCTCAAGATCGTGCAGCTAGACAACATTCCGGTTACACCTAAGCTTGATTAAAAGTTCATCCTCTCTGTGGCTTCATAAGCAATACATTTAATATGCGATTGCCCTTCGACCCTGGATGAGTGGTTGGCTGATGATAATAATTAATATACTTTATATGCACATTTGTGGGAATTTTAATTGGCCTCTTGCTTTTTCATTTGCATTTAGTTCCGTAGTCCGGACTTCAAAACAAGCAGTTTTATAAGAGTTTTTCTCCCAAGTATTCGCTGAAAGGTTCAATAAGCAGATTTTCTGCTCCTGACTTCCCATCTTCCCTCGTTAAGACATCCGGGTTGACAGATCCATCGTTTGTCCACCCTGCCTCTGCTCAGCGGTTGGAGGATCCAAGAGGGGTGGGGGGGGTTGCCAAGGATGTGGGATGAATCCCCCGGGGCTTCCGACATACTCGGGTGTGTGTGGGGGGAGCTATGCGAAGACACGGAGCAACAAGAAAAGAGACAAAGTAAGCATTGAGTGTTGTGGATGCACTTCACGTGTCTCCATATCTGATTTCAGGGAAGTACGCCCCCCCCCCCATCTACCGTCAGAACCAACGGCCGGATTATGTTGACGGATGACTGGTTAGCGCGTCTTCATAATAGACCTTTATGAGGTGGGGTTGGTCTCCTATCCCATCTTGACAGCTCCATTTTTCAGCGTGCTACACCCACATGCGCAGCAAGGTGCATGACAACAACCGCAAAAAAAAGATGAACAATTCACTTTTCTTTTATTCCCCGACGAGGCAGGAGGTCCGACGGCCGCGTCTGAGTGGTGGCGGGGTGTAATCACGGCACGTCGCCTGTTGAGCAACTGAAACCAGGACCTGCCGCTACACGCCTGGCCCAGTCTCGCTTAGCCACCCCACACCCTCCACTCACCCGCTCCCCGCACCCCCGCCTGATCCTTCTTGGCTGCCTTACGCCGAGATTCGTGTTTATCCTGATCTTGTGAGCCGGTGGTTTTGGGGAATTATTTTAAGGACTGAGGTGCTTCTTGTCCTCCTCGGCATGATTTACAATTTGATTTTCTGATTTAGTACAATTTAGCCGTCGTTATTTGACGATTTCATGAGAAATAAGGACAGGTGCCTTTCAGCGCATTCAGCCATGTGTGGTTCCAGTCATGTGCGGCTGAGAGTGTAAGTGTCAAACGACAGTGGAAATGTGTAGAATATTCGCTCCCGCTTATGTGCTGGTTAGGTAAATGTGCGTTTATATACCGGCATTAATGGGCAACAAAGATGGCCAATATAATTTTAGATGTTTTTTTTCATAATATAAAAAGGCCTTTTTACCACTCCTTATAATCATGTCACAGTAGCAAGAGTCAGTTCACAGTCTCAAGCCGATCTCTGCATGTTTAAAACTGTCAGATTAAAAACGATTAGATTTAATAAAAGCTGAGGGACATTTTTTTTCCCAGGTAGGACTTTTAACGACACCCAAATTCCCATGTTCAGCCCATGGTCCCTGGGCCCCGAAACCTGGAAAACATTTTGCTTTTTATAGTGCTGCTATAGAGGAAGAACCTTCTTGTGTTTGTTCTATAAGAAGTGCTGACAGATTCTGGCAGCTCTGTGAGCCCTCTGGTCTCTGAACCCACATTGCCCTGGAGCTGCCAAGCAGTGCTTTGCTTGACTCTCATTGGATGGGGTAGCCGGGTCCAGCCTCTGGCACACCATCCAATTAGATAAAAGCCTAACCTAACCTTAATTCTAGTGCTTAAAACATGGAAAAATCTGTGAGATTTTTGCCCTTAACCCTCCCCTTGTCATCTGTCGATTTAAAATTCAGTCACAGCACCATGTAATAGTGCAAGAGCACCAGCATTTGCAAGCAAGGCCCCACATGGTTACCGCGAAATGTTGTTCTTCCAGAACCACCATGCAATCTGGGATGAAGTAAAACAAGGTTTAAAAAAAACACAAATAGAAAAGGCTCATCATTCACACCTTTCACAATTAACCATGCACACAATAAATGTTGAATTGAACAAACAGACAATACACACACCTGCCATGTACCACAGCCATGCAGATTATGCCATACATGTTGCACAAGAAACAGCAATGGTGAATAAATATGTGCAGAATATAAATAAATAGACACTAGTCTGTTGTTCTAAATATTTATCAATGTTTATCATCCAATATTAGTTTTCCAATGGTGAATTCAGCTGAGACTTGACACTCATAACCAGGTAGAGAGATTTTAGTTAGTTAGTTAGTTAGTTAGTTGATCTCGTCACCCACGCCCACCTCCAGCTCACTTTCCCAGCCTGGTCTGGAAAAAAACACCTGCCTGTTCAGCTCTGAGAGCGAAAACAGCCTTGAGTCAGCTTGCCAGCCCGAAGTGAGTGACATGTGTTTGGTAAGAGTCAGAGAAGAGGTCTGCAGATGGGGGGGGCGGGTGAAAGGGGGAGGGGCGGGCAGGCTGGATATTGCGGTGACAGCCAGCCAGGCTGCACAGCCAGGCCACACTCTCTTACTTTCTCTTATGGCCAAACACCTTGACCCTTGCTTATAAGTCGGTGTCTCATTTTTGCGTAGGAGTCTCGTCACCTGGGTCAGTTGAACGGAGTCTTAATCCTGCGTGGTTTATGCTGGTGAAGGAGCTCCAGAGGCAACCACAAAGAAACCATCACCGGCACAAAGCTTTTCTTCTCCTGAACTTGTCTTCTTGGACCAGACACCCAGAATGGTTTTCTACATTGAGAGCGACACAACCAGGGCTTTCTGACCCGGCGTATGGCAGTGTAAAAACAGCAATCTGTTCATAAGTGTCGCATAAATGTTGGCCTGATGTTTGCGTTGTTTTGTTTACGTGGGCGGCCAATGCCAAATCACAGCCAACATGGACAATATTGGGTTGAGTCGAACCACACAGCTGTGATGTTTCTGACAGCCTCAATCCTGTGGCAGTGTAGAAAGAGGTCGATCCCATCGAGTCCAGCGCTGGGTGTGATCTCACCAGGCCACGTGCACGTCCTCAGGGGTTGACCCGGCCCATGCACCCCTCTAATGCACGCCGAGTGTTTCCGCATCTTCCTCTGCACTAGAAGGGACCCTTTGTTTTGCTGTTTTGTTTAGGTGTGTGTGAAGGTTCATCTCTGTCGTTTTTGCCTTGGAATGTCGTACGGTCCGTTCATCAGCATTCCAAGCCGTACTGGCGGAGGGGGGTGGGGGGGGGGGGGGTCGTGCATTCATATCCCAACTGTGGATGGGTCAGCAGTATTCTGCTCAAACTGCTTCGGCTGTGAAGACGCTGTTAGATCGCGGGGCCAGATCAGCGGTATTCTGCTCAAAATGCCTCGGCTGTGAACACGCTCTTAGCTCGTGGGGCCAGATCAGCGGCAAGTAGCGCTGCTTGGGTGGAAACGGTGAGGCTTTCCTCTGAAAGGGTGTAAATAGAGGCATGACACAGCACCCGGCACTTCAAAGTCTCATTGTCGTTGGTGGAAAATATAATCTGCGTCTTTAAAGCAGAAATGAATCAACAGCATCTATCCACTTGTCCTTGTCTTTGACCTCCTTGGCATGGCATTTTGCGAAAACCTGACATACATACATGCTAAATCCATCAATGTTCCAACAGCCTGTTATGTGTGTCAACAGGGTGGAAAAACATAAACAGCAGATTATTGGTAAACACATACTTTATGACTGTCTTCACGTTGTCCATTTCTTTCTTGTCAATATTAGACTGTCAAGTAAATAATGTGTTTCATTTTGTATACATGCTATGATTGAATATGTTTTATTAGTAAGAATAATAGAGATTTTTCTAGAATGTCTGCGGTGACCTTTCACCTTTGCCTCAGAGGTTACTAGGCCTGATGTGATTGGATGACAGCCTCAGCCGTTGACTGCATGTTTCCCCTAATGTGCCACCCGCGTACACAGCCAAGTCTCACGAGGGGCGCTTAGCGTCCCTGTCTTGTGGCAGCTTGTTACTCTGGAACAGATCATCTCGGACACAGTCAAAAAAAGTAAAAAAAATGTGTATCTTTTATCATAAGGGGTTGTAGCACCTGATTGTAGATTTCTGCTTTAAGCAATTCTGACTTTTTGTTTTCAGTTCAAAGACCACTCCTCTATAGCAAGTAATTATTTTTGTCTGTAGGGAAACCCTCCCACCGGCCTTCCTTTCTGAGCGACAGCATTTAGCAGCGTCTTTAATACTGTCAGCAGCTAGCCGGTAATGTCGAGCTGGTCAGCCACGGCGTTTTTTCACGGATGCCATTCATGTCAGCAGGCAGCTGGGCACGGATCAGCGAGGATAGTATACAATTAACACCCCACGTAAAAAAAAAAAAAGTTCTGTCCTAGCTTGTCAGCTCGCACAAATAAAGTCAAAAACCTGTATGGGCAAGGAGACGAAATCAGAGCTCATTTGAATAAGCCGAAGTTTAAAGCGGAGCGATTTAGGCAGTAAGCGATCTGTTAAACACTGGTTAGCGTGGCAGCGGTGGACGTCATACGGTCACAGCCTTAGATGTCATTGTTGTTTGAACACACTTCAGGGCGTTAGTCGAGGTGTCTTTCCTGAATCGTCCCGCTTCGGGGATTTATTTAATTGTGACAGAGGCGAAGTAGTAACATGCAAAATATGTCTAGTTAAGCCGCGAGGCGTGCGTGCCAGCGGCTGCGCTCGTTCAGACGGTGCAAATGACTAGTTGTTTTGGTAACACGGCGGAGGCGGCGATAAATTATGGTTAAGTTTGTGGTAAGGTGCATGCGAGTGCCGGGGGTGCAAGGACGGCGAGGGGCTGAGAGCCCCCCCATCAAATCCCCATCGTGCTCTCCCACCTCACCTTCTTAACCCTGGGTAACCTTCTTAACCCTACCTTTTATCTCTGCCTGACATTCAACCCACTCATCAAAGTAAAGATTTTACTTTTGTTTCTGGGTCATTTATGGTACGAAAAATTATACAAAGCGAAAAAACGAAAAAAAAAAAATACATATATATATTTTACTTTACTTTGATGAGTGGGTTGAACGTCAGGCAGAAATACAAGGTCAAAAATGACCCTGTGGGTTCTGTACTATTTACCGGGTTCCTCTAAGCCAACCACGGAGAGAGATTTCAAGTGTATTACTCAAGATTACAATAAAATACAACAAAATGAGTAAAGTATAAGTTGTATAAGAAGAAATATTATGTGGTAATAAATTAGCTATTTAAGGCATGAACCCAGAAACGCAATCTTGTCATTTACAGCCGACAGATGTCTTCATTTGTCACTTTATTTATGTCACTGTGACTGTCAGGCTCTGCTCTGTCCAGGGTTTGCTCTGCATTGTTCTGCGGCTTTTGTTCTTGTGACTGTTTTTCTTTTACCAGAAGCATGCTCACAAAAAATCTTGTCCCGCCAGTGGTGGGGAAGGGGGGGCTGTTTATAAGAAATCATTTGGTTTTTCAGGTGAGGAAATATGCAATGCAAGAATCTTGACTTCATAATAAAAGTCCCTTAGAAATCCTGCTGGATTTATTATATAACGTATATAAAGTTTATGGCCTTTCTCAACACGAATGAAAGTGTCCCAGTACCGCAGCATGTGTGCAAATACGCTACATCAAGGAGTTGCAAACAAAGGACTCAGAAAGTGCATGAATTTGTCAATTAATAGAAGGATTGTGAAGTCCAGGAAACATCTTTAAAAATATTTACATTTTTGAAATGTCTTTTATTTTTTTATATGGGTAATGCTCTATTTAAGCATTTTATTTTTACATTCTAGTTCTTTCTGCATGTAGAATCTATTGGTGGAGTCAGTATCTAAAGGTGTTGTCATTTCCTTGGCGTAACGTTGACCGAAACGGGTACCAGTGACCCGTGAACCCACCAGAGACCTGTTACCTACACAGCGATGAAGGGTAATGCCCTCACTGATCTATGAAAACACAACAGACCACGGCTGGTCCAAAAACGGCCGCAAACAGTGCTGACTTCAATGCGATTGAAAAGCGATTCTCCTGAGCGTGTATGTGTGTGTCCGCTGGGGTTACGGCAGTGTGCGGGCCTGTGCTGCCCACTCCTCCGGCGCGGCTGTTTGCACTGTAAGCACGGGGCAAACGGCAGATAAGATCTTCCCAGCCAGCTCAAAAAACGCATCCTCCCAGCATCCAGACTCAATTTTTGCTGCCTGGTGCATTTGTGACAGAGGTGATGAGAATCTGCCAAAAATCAATGTCTTTTAATGCGACATAATTTTTTTTTCTTCATTTTCTAAATGCCATTCTCTTATAAGCAGGTGTTGTAATAGGAATGGTGTAGCGAGCGCATGGTAATCGGATCTCTGCATTCCAGTATTACTTGTCTTTTGATCCAGCAGCAAACGCAACAGGGCATTTCTGACTTTCTAAAGTGGTTCTCTCTCTCTCTCTTTTTTTTAATAAATTTTGCTTATCCAAAGTGACATACTTTTTGAGAGAGAGAGAGCAAGATCAGCCAGTTTCCGCAGCAATTGGGAGTTAAGGGCCTCGCTCAAGGGCCCAATGACAAAATGAGAGTGCCAAGCTGGGGATCTGAACCAAGGACCTTCTGATGACAGGCACAGCATCACCTTCCCAGGCCGCCAACTCCAAGCTCCTGGTACACAGAGGCTGCCTGGCTCTTGATTTCTCATTTCCGTTTGACCCAGTTTGGTCCAGTTTGTGCAGAACTTGTGCTCAGTGTCGTCATTCTGAGGAAGCGCACTTCTGACCTGCTGTTCTAGTGCCATGCAGCTGTTTTTGATGCTTCTGCGCGGGTATTTAGCCAACAGTTATGCCCCATTATGATGAAGTAAAGGTAGATGTTTTCATGACAACACGCCCCGAGGTGTCTCCACTCATAAAGATGAGAGTTTGGACGTTTTGCAGTTAATTAACTCTGGGGCAGAGCCGGGCAGTTCTGTCTGGGTGGAGCTTGCTTGTAGTGTCCATGTTTGCTTGGGTTCTATGCAGGTTCTATGTAGGTACTCCACCCTTCTTGTAAAATACGGGCAAATCAGTGACAGTGGCGTCAATGACTGACTTTGAGGAACAGGATTTGGTTGGCATAAGTTCAGGGAAAATATAACAGCTGCAGCAAAGACACAGCAGACCCCTGGAAGGATATCGCCATATGCAGTGAGGGGAAACTGGCAGATCCATCACTGCTATTTATATAAAATATAGCAGTGATGAGAAATCAGGTTATTCCTTGTGTCTATGCTGAGTTGGTGAGCAACATAATGAATCTAGCGGCTTAGAAACGCTGATCCTGGGACCACAGAAATTTGTTTTCTAGTTGTGACAAGAGCATAACATATGAAACACAGGCATCATGCTCATATTTATCTGCATCACCTGTCTTCGGGTGAAGAGTTGAGCCACAGAATGATGTTTAGTGATAATTTTCCAGCATCCTAGCCTGCTTTGAAGAGTTTGTCTATTGGCAGGCCAGCTTGGGCAACAGAAAAACAGTTGAAAACAAAATGGTCACTGTTCATTTGTCATTGTCAGAAACAAATAGCTGTTGGCTGCCCTAGACGATGTCCTGCATGCCTCCCAGTAGGCCAGGAAGAGCCCCGGATTTGCATCTTATTTCCATGGTATCCCTGTCCTGTTTAGTGTGGTTTGGCTATAATACAGGCAGGTAATGCTAACTGTCAGGTATTAAAAGATGGAAAAATGGGGGGTGGGCGGTGGGGGGCGGAGGGTGCAGGAGAAGACGTTTTCCCACACAAAACAGAAGTATCCCAAAAAGCAAACAGACAGTCCAAACAGATAGCGATCACAGAGCATGAGGAACAGTTAACTGTTTAGTGGGAAGTTGGGATCGCTATACAGGCGTGTTCTGAAAATAAACCCCTCGCTGGCTAAGGCTGCACAAAGGCGGACAGACAGCCAGGGTGAAACGGATACAGTTCATTCGTCATTTACTGCATCTAATCTCTAATGGGGGGGTAATTTTTTTTTTTACCCTTACCAGTGAAAATATCATGCTGCAAACAATACAGGTTGAAGACCATATGGTACTTCCTCCCCCCCCCCCCCCCCCCCATTAGATGGCGCCCCAGGTGGTTGCCTCTGTGGCCTAATGGGACCACTGCCACTGGCCAGGACCTTTGGAAAAAATATTTGACATCCTTACAAGTCCCTTTGATCTGGGCATGGGAGGCTAGACTCAGTTTTAAGGTGGATCACGTATCCCAGGCCTCTATCACCGTACTGTGAGATAATGGCCGCAAATTCAGGTTTAGCTGTGCTTATTTCACCCCATGGCCACCCCAACAGAACCAGCAGCATCGGTGTTGGTGTGTTTGCACATCAGGTTGCTTTCGTTCGGTCTCCAAGCAAACATCCTGGTAATGTCCGGCATCTATGAGCCCGCGGGGCTTCGCTTCGGACACACAAGGTCTCTCTGCCAGGGTGAGCCCCCCCCCCATGGGCTGTGTTCAGGATACTTGTTTATTTTTCCTGGAGCAAGAGAGGTCTGCCAAGAGGTATTATTTGTGTACAGGTGTCTCACGATGCATGACATCTCAGAGGATTTTTTTTCTCCACCAAGCTCTCAATGAGTTATAACGTTGTTAAGGTTTTGATAACCCCAACACTTTTGACTTCTCTACAAGGGACATTCAAGAGTTCTGTTTGCCCCCAGTATGATCACAAGATAATGTCACAAGATAATGACATTGCTTTTTTTTACAGCTAAGAGTTTGCCCATTCAGCAAAACATATGCCTAAGTCAATTAAGTAGAACTCTGACGCATCCTGCTTTAAAGTTAAAATATGAACCAAATTTAGAGAAACAAGTCTTCGCACTCTACTTTCAACAAGCCCTGAACCCGTCCCCTATTATCCATTAAGAAAGGGCTTTTCGGCATAGTGGTTCACAAAGACGTGTCGTAAATTGTTTGTTTGAGGGGGATTCAGTCCTTGCAACTTGTGGCAAAACATGGCATAAGTTCTGAATCGCCCTACGTCTCTTATCTGCTATCCTACAGCAGGAAGATAAACCTCGACAGCCAACAGGTGTCTGCAGGAGCAGTAAACATGGGACAGCAAGTGGGCTGGAGGTCTGAAGCTCTAGTGGTTTATTCATGACACTCTTATCCTGTTGATATCATCTCTAAAGCTGTTAAAGACTACGAATCCTCTCCATCCTTTGGTTCCCCCACATCATCTGTTTCTGTCTCCAAACTGTGCGTGACTGAGCCTTGCGGATGAAGGCACCTCACAAGGAGAGGCATTGCCACCATAACTTATCCTCATCTACATCTACAGTTAAATATCTTCATACGCATACATATAAACAGGCGCCAGTCACTGAGATTTCATGCCATATCGCAGAGAGCTGAAACCTTCATACATTACATCAATAAAACATTTTGGACCTCATTATCTTTGCACCGTTATGACACTACAGTAAATAGGAATCCTGTATTCATGAACCTGCTCTTCCATACTGAAGGTAGTGTCCCAAACCACACCCAAGGCTTCTAGCATTGTGACATCATCTGCTCCTACAGTGAGCCAGTAAAAAATTGTTTTAGTCAATGGTTCCCTAAACAAAGGGCACATGCTACCAGATTCGACTGCCAAATGTTGCTTTTTATCCCTCTTCTACAGCTAGCCGACTTTCTCCATCAGCACGGACTATTTCAATTCTCTTCTTCATCATCCAACAGTGGAGAATATTGCCTAACTTTTGAGCTACAGAGATGAAAGCCCATTATAGGCTGTCGCTTATCTCTGCGTGACTCTGTCTCCCTCACAAAAGCCGTGATCAATATAGACTTGTTAATGAAGAAAACTGTAAGTATTTCTTGCTGACTACTCTCCCTGCGGTACCCAAATGCTTTAGTCCAAATGTATTGGTGTTGACCGAAGCATGAACATGTATAGAGCAGTGTTTCTCAGCCCGGTCCTCAGGGACCCCCAGACTCTCTTCCAGCTCCCTACTGTGAGCTGCCAGTCCACATTTTTGCAGGGAGCAAAACCCTGGACTGAACTGGGGTTCTCGAGGTTTAGAATCGCTGGTATAGAGGATCACCGCTGTTTCTGTTCCCTGTGTTTTCTTTAAAAAAACCACATAGTTTGTATCACCTATCAGAAAGCACACACACACAATCTTCCAGCTCTGCCAGAGAGAGGGTGTGGTCACAGTTTCTTTGGCTTCTGATCTACTGTGGCTTAAAGCGGTACCAATGCGTTTCTTACCAGTGGACAATTACTGAGGGTTGGCTCTCAATTGTACAGTGTGTTAATTATTCAGGGCCACCTTAATGCATGGGGTTACACAGGCTGAAGCCCAGGGGCCTCTGCTAACAAGGGAGCCGGCCAGTCTAAATTTTTACTATCCCCACTCCCACAGCTACCACAGGAAAGAGCAGGAGGGGCTCTGCTAACTCAAACTGGGCACTGACCATGTTGATTAGCCTCTATGATTAGTATACATCTTATACATGGAAGCGTCTGAGGGTGATAGAATAACTGAGTGTTATTTATTTCCAGTGCAATGATGATGCTGATGACCCTTCTAGGGGGTCCCTGGCCTCAAACCATCTGCTTCCCAGGACATCATTGTGACTATAACCAGGGACGGATTATGGGTTGTGTGGGCCCCTGGGCAAAACGTTCGCGAGGCCCCGGA
>JAODKL010000030.1:119432-134402 GCA_026780765.1 Petrocephalus schoutedeni | reverse complement strand
CCCCCCCCCCCCCCCCCCCCCCGGCCGACAGGGTTTTCCGTTAGGCAGGCTTTACTTTTCCCACTTCCTTGAAGCTCCCAGCCTTGGATTGTCATATCAGCCACGACTAGCTGGTCGTCAAGGAGATAAGGAAAACTAACCATCTTCATTCCAAGATCTGTCACTGAGTGGGACTGTCACCATTGTTCTCTTAAGGGCTGTTCTGGCTCCCGGGAACACACCGAAGAACACATCTCAATGCATTTCAAGTGTAAGAAGGTGGAAGCACTTCCTAAACTATATGTCTGCTCTTCCTCTTCAGTAATAACTTTGAATACACACTGGAAGCTTCCAAGTCACTCCGGCAGAAGTCTGGCGATGGCACCATGACATACCTCAACAAGGGCCAGTTCTATCCCATCAGCCTCCGGGAAACTGACAACAACAGCAAGGCCCTACACCACCCTATCAGCAAAGTTCGGGTAAGGACGACACCAGAATGCAGCACCTCAGGAAACGGTGCAGGTCCAGGGTCAGGGTTTGCTCTTAGACTCTTGCTGTTGGGCTGTTGACCGCCACGTTGGGTGTTTGGGCAGATGCACCTATCCGCCTACGGTGTGGGGGCCAACACTTGTGACTTGCTGTCTTCCAGAGCGTGGTGATGGTAGTGTTCGGGGAGGAGAAATGCCGGGAAGACCAGCTCAAGCACTGGAAGTACTGGCACTCCCGGCAGCACACGGCAAAGCAGCGCTGCATCGACATCGGTAAGGCCGCTTGAAGTTCTGCACAGGAACAACCTCAGATTCTCTCCATCTTTGTGGTTCCTTTGCTTTGAGCACATTATCACCACAGGCTACAGATCCTACACTTCGCCACGCATGTTTTTTTTTTATAGTTATGTTCCATCAAGTCAGTGTTGGCAAACACATAGTAGTGTTCTTCCAGAATATTCTGTCTGGGTCTTCCTGCGTGCTCATACTTCTCGTAGAACCAACATGCTACTAGAACCTTGAGCATCTCAGAACTCCCTTGAACACAAACTGCCTCGACCCAAAATAGGAGGGAAAGGAGAATAGGGAATATGTGCGTGTGTCCGCCCAGGGAGACATGCTCTCAATAGCGGCTTCTGTGGAGGACAATGGCGCGGTTTAGTCCCTGAGAGACGACTGACAGTTTGTCATCCATCTTGTACCGCACAGCATGTATGGTGTGCGAAAGAAGAGCTTAACTATGTGAGAGATGGGTAAATGCATTGTTGTACTTTGGCTTATGTGGACTAGAGGGAAAGCTGGATGTCTGGGGGGGAGGGAACCACTTCTAAACTGCTTGTATAGGATATGGTCCAATTCATACAGACAACGTTGTGCGACTGTGTGTTGGCGTATTGATTGAGGCTATCTCCCATCTCATGGAAGAAGAAGAGCTCTCTACTTTCAGGGGGATTGGGTGTGGCGGGGGGGGTCAGTTCCCCATGGACTGGGCTTTTACAGGAACAACTGTTGGAAGTGAAACTGGAAGAAAAAAAGCACAGACAATGATGCTTGTCTTGTCAGGTAGTGTCACTTGGGTGATGGGTCTGATTTAATGGCGGAGAGGAGCTTGTCCAGCTATGCAGCGAGTCAAAGACTGGGACGGCAGTTTTGGAGATATAGGCCACCTACTGTGGAGGTCTGACCAGAATGTCGGTATCATTCTGATCGTAATGTTCATTTGTCATTCAATAATCACATTTTTACTGAACCTCTTTAGGAAATTCTTTTCACTTGTCCCATCTTGTTCTCCATGACACACGTATGGATGAGAGTGAGCTTGGCAACAAAGGGGAGTCACACCCATGGAGTTGGGCGGGGGTTACGGACATGTGACCGTTGTGCCGAAGCCTGGTTCAGCCCAGCAACATTCTGATCCCAGGCTTAGCCCTCTGAACCGCCCGTTACCCCTCACAGAATAGCATCATGCATATCACCACAACCTGTCTCTCCATCCTTCATGGAGTCTTTGGCCTGTTGAAACAACAGCACGTGAGTGGGGCTTCAGCTCCCAGCCGCTAACTCTGCACTCGCCCTGTGGTCCTCTACAGCCGACTACAAAGAGAGCTTCAACACGATCAGCAACATCGAGGAGATCGCCTACAACGCCATCTCCTTCACATGGGACATCAACGAGGAGGCGAAGGTGAGCGAGTAGACCACTCTCAACTCGGACGCTGTAGGAGCCCTTTTGTTGAGCCCGTGGCTTGATCTCGTGATGGATGCTCACTGTTGCCAAGGCACAAGCCGTACCTGTGTTACACCCTGAGAACACTGCCTTAAGACAGGCTATATTTATACCGGCTTTGTCTGTGAGACAGCCTTGTTCTGATGTGACCTAAAGGCAGTTGACCTGTTTATGTTATTGTTCGGTTAACGCACATTCCAAGCAAGATGGTTCCTCTTCGGCAGTGTGCGTGAGGCGGCTGGGAGCCATGAAAAAGGTGGTTGTTCAAATGAATAAAGCCTTCTGTTTTAGCTTCATTAGGGCAAAAACGGGGAAGTTCGACTTAAGGGGCTTTTTATACTTTTCTTGTACTTCAGCATTTTATCCCGTGAATGCCTCCTACGCAACCGTAGCCCTCCCATTTTGGCTGGTGACACCCAGTGGCCTTTGTTATAGAGGGTGCCATCCTGGTTCAGCGGGCCATGCAATCAGTTTATTCTCCGGCGTCGTGCAGGAAGCCCGGGTGATGCGAGCATGCGCTTCTGTGGCGCAGCGGCGACATTTTCTCGCCTGTCACACCTGTCACCCCTATTGTCACCTCATGTGATGTATGGAGGAAAAAGCCTTTGGGCGAGATGAGCCCAACAATTGGATGTGGAATGAGGAAACGGGGCCGCAGCAGAGTTTTCTCGGCTCGATGGCAGGTGATGGAATCCCGTCCAACGGGTACGACGTTTAACAGCTCTGACAGTGATTGCAGGAGATTATTCACCACCCACCCCACATGGAGGCTTTTCACTTACATTGAAATATGTGACTTTAAGATGCCAGAATTGGGTTCTTAAAAGAGGAAAAACTCCTCCCCGCACTGCTGCTGGGAAACGGACAGGAGTCTGACGGCAAACAGAACCTGAGGCGTCAGCGGCTCCTTGTTGTCTTTTCCAGAGTGTTTTCCTTGCTCCCGGATACGAGGCGGCGGTCACATGACCTGGTGGTCACAGGACACCCATCCTTCTGCTCACACTGTGTTGTCTGTTTGCTTGAGCCCAGGGTGGCTTAGGAGTGCAGGGAGAGGAGCTCATAAGCCCAGGAGCTGGTCTCCACGACCAACAGAAAGTTCTAACTGAACATGAAAAATCACTATTATGTGTATGGAACAAAGAACTAACCATATCTATGAGTGTGCGTAGTTTAGCCCAACAGTGCTATTTTTCTACTACAATATTGCCCCCTGGTGGCAAGAGAGAACATAGTCTATCTATAATATTTAAATAATTTAGTTATATTAAAACACTTAAAGGAGAGATTGAAGGTTTTCTTGCCCTACTATTGACAGAGTCATGTTTTAAACAAAGCAGAAAATGAAATTCTTCAAACACTGTAAATAGTAAACGGCAAAGTATTCAAACATCAGTATTCCCTGTTTTTTGGTATCTATATATCAATCAGTCACATTGAGCAGAGGATTTTAAAACATCTGTTGTCAAGTATTATAAGTGGAAAATATTGCATGAATGGAAAATCAGTTAATTAGGACTGAAATTTTAAACAGTGCCTTAAGAGCAAATAAAATATGTAATTCCACCAACCTTCCAAAAGGGGGAGACATGCTCACTGCACAGTGGCACTTTTGTCTGCGTTTGCTATAGTGAAGCCCTGTCACTGCCTGCTTTCCTGCACATGGCACCCTTTACTAAAATTCCTCCTCCTCCTCCCCAAAGATCTTCATCGCCGTGAACTGCCTGAGCACGGACTTCTCCTGCCAGAAAGGCGTGAAGGGGCTCCCCCTCAACCTGCAGATTGACACCTACAGCTACAACAACCGCAGCAACAGGCCGATCCACCGGGCCTACTGCCAAATCAAGGTGTTCTGCGACAAGGGGGCCGAGCGCAAGATCCGCGATGAGGAGAGGAAGCAGACGCGCCGGAAGGGGAAGTGCGTGGACATGAACCCCAACCTCAGCACCTGTGAGTACACGCCCCCTACTGGCCACACCCAGGTGGTGTGGGCACTGGGCTCCTCCAGGTTATTTACATGTCTACTTAATGGATGCTTTTGTCAAAAGCAACTGTATATGTATAATGAAAAATGGAAATGGGTCTATACAAATTTTGAATAAACCTGATTTATAGGAAAAACAATGTTTGTAGGAGGGCAAATTGTTAAATATTTCTTCTCGCCTCTGGTGGGGGCAGGCCTCGCCCCCCATTTCGATCGCTGTGGCTGAGTCGTGTGTCTAACCCCCCCCAGATGTGGACGTGAAGATGCCCGCGCTGCTGCACAAGCGCAGTGACATCACCACCTTCAAAGTGATGACCGACTTTGACACCCAGCCCGTCCTCTTCATCCCTGATATTCACTTCTCCAACTTCCAGCGCCATGTGAGTCCCCCCCCCCCCCCCCACCAATCCTTACTGCTTGATCAGAGACTCAGTATCCTGTCCTCACCTCCGACACTTTCCTCAAAAGCATCCTTAAAACCATATTCTCAGGGTTACACTTATCAGGGCTTCTGCTGTTTGAACTGGACATCAAACTAACCAAACGAGGATTACCTGATCCTTAATCAAATATTAAATAACGTTTAACACGTCGACACATATTAGCCTGCTTCGCCATGCTTTAATGAAAATAAACCATCGATGTTTATTCCAGATGTTACCACTCTTTCCGGAATCTGTACTAACATTAAATTAAATTACGAATTTGCTTAAAGCATGTCCTTGTATGGAAGCCCACTTAGGCCACATTATTCATTGCGGGAGGTGTTTAGATGCTGAGCCAAGATGTGACTTCGAAGAGAAGGCTTTTAGTGCCCCCCCCCCCCAAGACTAACATCAGTATTTGCAGAGATATACACTGGTCATGGAGCCAAAGGCCCCAATCTCCCCTGGGCAGATTCCCAGAGGCAGAACAAGGGGACACCTGGCTCTTCTCCGCATACGTTACCGAGGCTAACGGTAGCGAAGGCTTGTCTGCGTCGAGTGCCGGTTACGTGACGGGTCCTTATCTATCTGACATGTCCTTGCGGCCGCGACTCCGCCGCCAAAATGTCAAGAACTGAACTCGCTTAGCCTCCCACTGTTAGGCCTGCCTTTATGGTTTTAGGCTTATGCTTTAATTCGTCATGACTGAGATAAGCAGGGCCTATTAGGACTGGAATGCACTTATCATATACGACTATAAATAAAGCAATAATTGGAGTGCGAACAAAAATTTTTGAATAAGACTGGATCAGTCTTATATGTGGACTAGATTAAATCTGTTAGAGTCTAGAAAAGACGTTTTAAGAAGTCTATTTCTCCTCCACTGCAAGTGGGCCAATTTCGATAATAAACTTGAGTTTGCCCTTCTGAGGCTACTTGGGCTGGGATGCAGATAGGTGGGGAACCTGACAGGTCACCCTGCTGGGTTTGAGATTAGGAAGGGTGCAGGTCCCCGCGCCTGTCACAGGCTGAAAGGCAACCCACCCAGTTAAAAACTGGGAAATTTTCATTTTACTTTTTAATTAATCTCCTTAATTCAGTGCTGTTGCGTCATCTTCTCATTCCCTTTTCTCCTTTCCAGCAGTTCTCCACAGAAGATGGAGAGGAAGGGTGAGTCTCATTTTCACGTATTTGTTTCTATGATTGTGATCCTGGTTGGCATTTTTTGGGGAGGTGATGGGGCCATTGACCTAACCCAG
Source organism: Petrocephalus schoutedeni (assembly GCA_026780765.1). Lineage (NCBI taxonomy): Eukaryota > Metazoa > Chordata > Actinopteri > Osteoglossiformes > Mormyridae > Petrocephalus > Petrocephalus schoutedeni. Next base: position 128,541 of record JAODKL010000030.1, on the reverse strand, counting down.
TAGAAGTACTAATCCAAATGTACTGGGTCCTTGCCTCCAGCTCTGCCATTAAGAGGTTACCCTACTCCAATGACGAAGAGTTTGGCTCCCCTCCCAACAAGATGGGCAGGATGGAAGAGCCCAAGAAAGGTGGGTGTACGACTACTGCTCCCCAGAACCTTCTCACACACCTACCTATATGATTTTGGTTACAGGGGTCGTGCTTTTAACCTTTTGGTCAGAGGAGGGTCAACATGAGTAAGAACTATTGAACATTTCCGTCTTCTTTACACCAAGCTATTCCAGAGACCTCTGAGGGATATTTATTCACTGGCTCAAGCTAACCTACATCTGGGCTCTCAGCCAGAACTCATGCGAGAGTTTGTGTGGGGGGTAGATCTGAAGGACACCACCTTGCACATTCCGGCTTCCCAGAATGCTTCACCTTGTTGGGCTCACAAGCTAGGGGTAGCTCAGTGGGAAGCTTTGTAGAACCAAAGGGTTCTAGCCGCAACAGCTTACTGGTCAGAAGAGCATGTGGTCTATGTACCTAAGGGAGGGTCATGGTTGCTGTGGATCAAAGTACCTTCTCCACATCCCAGAGACACAGGAACCTGGCCTGCTTTTTCGGGAACCCCCCACCCCCACCCCCCTGCCAATACATTCTTCTTCTGCAATATGGAAGCCCCCCCAGCACAGGCGCAGAGTGTAACAGGCTCGCTTGTGCCTCTTATGTCGATGTCAAGATCCAAAAAGCGGTGTAATTTTAGTTGTTGCTGCTTTTCCTTGGGCCCGTTTCCATCACATGGGAAGCGCATGGTTTCGCAACGCGTACTCGAGTGCTGGCCTCCCACAGGGCACCGTAACCCAAAAGCCGCCTCTACGTTTCTCTGGGACGCGCCTTTTTGGTAAATGTGTGTCCCTCTGTCAAACTGCGTCTCACAAGCGGTCTGTCTCATCCCCCCCACCTCACAGTCCTGCTGTACGTGCGGAAGGAGACGGAGGAGGTGTTTGACGCCCTCATGCTGAACACCCCCACACTGAAAGGCCTGCTGGAGGCGGTAAGCTGCTGTACTTTTCAACGTAGGACATACTGTGTCACACCATCTTAAACTATCAAACATTGCTCACAGCATAAGGAATCAGATCCAATACGCTGTATATATCACACCCTGATATCGACCAGTGTTAAATCCTGCACCCACGTGCATCCACATCCCTGTGTAAAGATCTGTAGTTTAAGGTTGGAGTTCAGCACCGAAAGTGCAGGGTAACATTTCAAAGGCACCCTTGCCCGCCAGGGCCATGATAGCAGGCCTTCTGGGCTGCTCTGACGGCGGCAGACTAATTGCCTGCATCAAGGCGCCTTCAGAGATGTTGCCTGACATAATACTGTCTCCCAACACAACCGCCGTGTCTCGCAAGAGCCTCCCCTGGGTTTTGTGCATGGGATCTTTGAGTTACGGTCAAGCTAAAGGGTGTGAAATGATTCTCTTTGTCCAGATATCTGAGAAATATGAAGTGCCACTGGAGAAAATCGGGAAAGTCTACAAAAAGTGCAAAAAGGGGTAAGAATACTATTCTTTCACTCATATATATATGCATGAATATCCAACTGCATGTTACATAGATTGCCCGTGTCACCAATCCCTTCTAATATCTCGGATTTCTCAACACTTACCCTTAGGATCCTGGTGAATATGGACGATAACATCATCAAGCATTACTCTAATGAGGACACCTTCCAGATCCACATGGAGGAGCTGGGTGGTGTGTACAAGCTCACCCTCACGGAGATCTGAAGGCAGAGAGGAGCAGGGCCGTGTAACACCACCCCCCTCCGTTTCGGACTGCTGCAGGCCTGCATTGCCGGCGGGATTGGGGTTTACATATCATGTATATAGACCTACCCTCTATTCTCTGCCTACGTCCTGTCTCTGATGTCTTTGGTGCACTGCTCCATCAGCAGTGAAGCCCATTGGTTCTTCTCGAAGATCGGAGGCGTTTGGGCGAATTCCTGCCGCAGGTCATAAAAGAGCTGACCAATGACGAAGAGGCAAGCTCGAGCATGTCACTGCTTTTCTCATTTCCTTCCTACGGTGACCGGAATAATAGAAAATGGACCTGTGGAAGCTGTCCTGGGTGTCCGTTTCTTGTTGTCGTCTAAAGATGGACATCCTAGAATGCAGGTAGATGTAAAAGTTGCGAATCAAAACTGCGACAACACTCCTTTTGAACAATCGTTGTAATCCAGAGCATTGACTATGGGATTTTAGTAGGACAACATTCAGAAACCGGTACCTTAAAGCCATCCTGCTTGCCCCATACGATTTGTTTGTGTCCATGTGGATATTATTGCACTGAAGGAATAACACTTAGGGTATCATGTGTAGGGCTTTTATTTTGAGTGTCTAAATTTGATTGAATATACAAGCACAGGCAACCAAGCGCTGGCTCAGTCTGAAGCGTTGCAACATCTTGCAGTATTTAGCATGTGAACATTATGCCACCACCCTTCTGATGTTTCTAATGGTGACGTCTTCCTTATTCCTGATGTCACCGGCCACCGGCATGTCCACACGCATGCAGACAGCTATGGAAATGTTGTCCAAGCTGCTTGGCTTTTTTTTCCCGCTTTCGTTGAAAGTGCTGTGCTAAGTAGAGTCGGCACTCTTAATATTTGGAAATCAGCCATGTGTCTTATGCAGTTTGAGTGAATTTTGCTTACAGTAAATGCATTTGACCTGTACAGGAAGTGCAATGAAGTTCACAAACAATTATATGAGCAGTGTCTATATGCATTGTATAGATCTGTAGATAGATATATCATCTTCTCATTTAAACATAATGTGTCAGTGTCAAAAAATATATATATATATTCTCAATGTCTTGCATCCCCTTTTTTTCTACTTACAAATATTCAGAAGCCAATGTAGGTCTTTGGAAAATGTTGTCTATAGAGATTTTTCCCCCAAATAACAACTTGGCTAGGTTGATTGGCTTGAGCAATTATTCTAAAAATACCTAATGTATTTATATTATATATCAGGAACAGGGTTGAGGTGTTAAAGAATTATGAATTTCAGAAAAAATTTTATCATTTAATATTGTATTATTTTGTTTTTATATGGAAATACTACAGAGTGTTGTTTGTATGCTATGGGATTTTGTATTGTTATTTTTATAAGAGGGTTGAACTGCATCCTTAATGCCCATGGTTAGATGCTTCCATGTGTGTAATATGCATTGTGCCGAATAAAACCAGCATTTGGACGAATTGCTTGGTTTGGGCTGTTGTTTGAGTCAAGTGCAGGCTTGGACCAGAATTATAACCCACTCCATGGCCTGTAATCCCAATCCTGGTGACAGATAACAGCTAATGAAGGTCTGTAATAGCAGGGTTTTACATAAGTAAATAAAACCAATAAATCAACATTTTTAGGTGGCCTTTAGTCACTGTCAAGGCTTTTCTGTTGAGCAATATTTCTTAACCCAGTCCAGGGTGATCCACAGACAGTTCACGTTTTGCCTCCCTCCCAGCTTCTGGCTCAACCAGCAAAAATGTGTACTGACTGGGGGCTCCCCCAGGATTTGGTTGGGAGACAGTTCTAAAATGCACCGTCTTCTGTCTGGGCCCTAGGGCAATGGATGGCTGGAATCTGACGTCAACGCAAAACCCATACAAAAAAGGATCCGACTGCTTGGAGCCGGAGGGACTTTTAGTGAGCAACTTGGAAACTAATAGTTTTCCCAGTTGGGAGAATTGGGGAGGGATCGCAGGGGTCAAAGGCCACCACTGGAAGCCCTAGTTACACTCTGTCTGCCATGGATGCAGAAAACCACAACTCGTAAGGCCATCTGCCTCTTTCCCTCAGGCTTCCGGATCATCCGTCAAAGCCCCTCCTTCGGGCCCTGATATCCAAGCCGCCCCTTGAGAAGTCACAGCTCTGGATCCAAGAGGCCTGTCCACATGACTCGGAAGCTCGTGGTGTCTCGTATAAGCTCTCAAAGGAAGGTCACATGAAGTTCCTGACTGGCAGGGTAACTTGAAGCCCGTATGATAGCATTTATCCAGGACTGTCGGTACAGCAGAAGTTAAAACGCCCAGAAGGTCCAGCCTTAGATTCAGCCTTAGATACAGGTTTATGGTGCTTGCATTAAGCAGATTTATGACACAACCCAGAGGAATGTGCTTTCCTACCTGAACCACTCAAAAGTCCCATTTTATTCAGCTTTAACTCTTCTGCATTGATCTCATCACATTGATTTCTTAGGCTGTGCCTGAATTTAGAGACTGCATCCTTCTAAGGCTGCATTCAAAGAGCGAATGCGTCACGGCGACATGACAAGGCTGTCCCAGGTTCCTTCAAGTGCCATCATGAAGGATCCATCAAATAGATCCTTTGTAGCCCAACATATCCTAAGATTCCTAGCATAGAGGTAAAGTGGGTATGTCCCAGCCAGGCGATAGGAGTGGCATTTGGTGACTTATGGGTAAGGACAGAAACAGCTGGTAACTAATGGGAAATTATTCATAGGCCAGACAGTCCAATTTGACAGCTCTTTCTGTTTGACCTTTGCATAACGCAGGACCAGGGATACAGCCCCTGAATTTGGACATTGATTTCACTGACTGAAAGGCTAATTGACTGGTTGACCAATGAAAGACGCCAATTCACTTGATTGACTGTCTGGGGACTAACCGCTGTGGGCGGATCCCGGGTCATCCCCTGCATTCTCCACCAGTGCCACAAGGGAAAAATAAGCACAATAGAATCCTCTGTCTGTCTACGGTCTTGATAATTGCCGTCAGGAACTGGCTTCTGTGTAGAGTCCCAGTGAGACATCAGCTCCAGTGTGAAAATCACGTAAGATGCCACAACCCCCAACCTAGCTCTGTCGCGGCTAAGTGCTAGACACACAGAACATCGTGTGCGACGGGGGTTTCCAAGACAACAGCCAACGAATTAGCAGTAATGAAGCGGAGTCTGGGTACACCGGTTTGGATGTGCTCCAGGCTTTTGTCTGCGAGCGAGTCTGTGTTCGTCTCTTTGGCTTTGGGGAGGCAGGTCTTCTTGGTCAAGGTGAGATCAGGTGAGACACAAAAGTATGATGACATCAGCCTACATTCTCAGCCACACAAAGCTGTTCTGCTCCCTGTCTTTCATACACACAAAGGACCAAAGAAGATGCTCATTTCCATTCCCATTCCTAATTTACCTGTACCTTGATTTTCATTTTCTTATATTTCTTTAAACCTTATAACAGTGTTTCTCAGCCTGGTCCTCAGGGACTTACCGGGAACTGGGAGGGAGCAAAAATGTGGACTGTCTGGGGTCCCCAAGGACCGGTTTGAGAAACACTGCATTATAGGGTGTAAATAACATAGAAACACAATAATAGAAGGATGCAAACATTAGATGACACACAGCGTCAGACCATTCCACCACACAAGACCAACAGTATTTAGCAGTAACCTATGAAGCATCTACAAGCTGGTCACCCAATGACCAATCAGCGCCTAACAGGTTTTTGCACACAGGTGGACACATGGGGAGCAGGAGATAATGGCACCGCCTACCAGGCAGCTCCCCCGCAGTCCCACTACCTCTTTATGACATTCAGTGGGCTGCAGAAGCCTCCCCCAGGCACCTTAGACCCTACAGACAATATGGCTCCAAACGTCACATAACAAAAGCTAACGGAGGCGTCACATAACAGAAATTTGGCAGGAACTGCTAAATCTGGGAGATTTCAGCACGAAGGTCTGCATCATGTAGTATTTTTTTTAGCATTTCAGAAATTTTGCCACAGCAGGAACCCACACCCCTCTTACACAACGAAAACATATTCTGTATTTCGGTCGAAAAACTAAAGGGAAAAAAAAAAGGAAAAGGAAGTTGTTTACAGCCTTCTAAAAAAAAAACTGCGCGACCTGCATCGCTGGACTGTTGTTTCCTCCCATGCTGGCAACCAGCAGCAGTGTCGCAATTTTACTGCGGAAGAATTTCACTATCCAGCTGCCAAGACTTTCAACAGGGCACTGAGCTACGGGGGTTTGCATTACCGCAGCTGCAGTGATATTCCCCCATTTCGCTCATTTTCTATTAGAGCACCACAGACAGCCAAACACACACAAAGCAGAGTCACAATTCATCGCCACTGCTACCATGGAGTTCCTAGACCAGCCTGCTGCATTTAAACAATTAATCCTTACAAAACTTACTAATTTAATTCCAAAGCAAATTACTTCTCTTAACTTAAAGATTCTTGAGATCTTGATGATGCTTTAGTGTAAGGTCTGCTCCTTACTTACCGATGAACTGCAACAAACAAATCATTTGATAATATATTTGCAAATGGATCAAATTTCGGAATGTATTACAACAATATCTTAGTTATTTAAAAGCTGTTTTGTAAATTCTGGGAGCAAGATGTGATTGTAATACATTTCTAAATTTGTTTGTGAATGAATCTATTAATATATTATATATTAAGGAGGGGGTTTAGCCCTTGACCTTATTCAGGTGTGGGGGGTCACAGGGTGTGAGGCAATGAGGTGTTGAGGTTCCTAGAGGTTTTATTATAAGGCCTCTTTGAATCCGATAAAACAGAAACAAGCTGGCCCTGCCCTATGTACCATCCAATCTTGTCAACAACATTAATTACATAACAATCTTCCTATCATAAGCTAACACAATCTCACACTTGTCCTAGGTCAACTAATTACCTGTTTCATAAATATGTGACATCCTCATTTTATTCTCCAACTTCCTAATTCAGTGTGCGAAAACACAATGACTTGTTTAGAGAATCTCTTTAGGAAAATGTTTAGGAGGACTACTGAGTAGGTCAAGTGGCATTACTAACATCATTGTGTACTGAAAACAGGCAGTTTGAAGCTCAAAGTAAGTGCAGTGCGAAATGTTTAAGGCTGTTTATCTGAGTAGGAAGTGTATGTTTGCTCAGAAATTTAAAATGAGAACATATGCAAATTAACAGTGACACAATATAAACTAGTAAGAATTTCTGTTCTTTCCAGTTGCCAAAAAGTTGCTGATATCTTGCTTTGTAGGTAGATGAACAGCTGGAAAAGCATCCCAGGAGGCCACCTCATGAAACTGGCGTAGAAGAGGAAGCAGCATCAGCCAGTCCCTGAAGCAATTTGGCCTTGCTCAAGAGTCCAAAGTGGAATGACTCTGCTGACTTAGGGCTTGAACCGGTAACCTTCTGAGTACCTGACCTGCCCCCCCAAAAAAACAAACAGACAGTCCACGTTTTTGCTTGCTCCCAGCTACCACCCAATCAGGAACACTGAATACCTGGTACAGGTGCGCTGGGGGCTGAGAGGAAGCAAAAATGTGGACTGTCCGGTGTTCTGGGGTTGGGAAACACTGATTTAAGTAATAAATTCGGGGCACATGGGAATTGTAGTACTCCTGCCTACCTCGTGTATCGGCTTATTGGCCAAACAGCAGAATAGCATCTTGCGTTTGTTTTCAGTCATCAGCTTGTTAAATGCATGCCTTGGCTGTGATATCAGGCAGCTCGCTGGCCCCCTTCCCACCACTGAGCCCCAGCCGGTAGTATGTCAGTCTCCTGGACCACAGCTATGAGGAATTAAGTGTGTGTGTGTGGGGGGGGGGGGGGGGGGGGGGGGGGGGGGGATCTAGGCCATGTCCTTTCACCCAGATACAGGCACCCTGCTGGGCAGCCCTGCCAGAGTGTCCCACCCCCACCAAAACCACCTTGTCCAGATGTTAGACACCTACTCAGGTTTCAGGTACATTTAATTCATGCTTCTTTTTTAGGGGAGTCAGATGGCTTTTGCTGGCATTGAGGAAGAGGGGGACGTGCAGGAGGGCACCTGCTGCTCAACTTTCCTCCAAATAATCCCCCCCCAACCGCCCCCGTCTGGGCTTGAACTTTACCTCACTAAAGGGTCTAATTATGCTGAACTATAAAGTGTTGATTTTACAGACTTGGGGGGTGAATCTTCATGAATTACTGCAATCACGAGGTCCAGCATCTCACCATAATACATTTCTATCCACATATAAATGTTCTACAAATATATGGAAGCTTGCATTGAAGGCCACACTGCAGAATTGGTAAAGAAATGCATGGAGTAGGCCAGTACTTAGTACTGGGTAGGAGAGGCAACTACTGTGATGATGCTACAGTTCATTAGTTTGTTAGATACCAGGCAGCTACAGGGTTTTGGGACCAAAAGTATTCAAAATGTGGAAGAAATGCCCTTTACTTTCAGTTGAAGGAAGCAAGCTTTCAATCTCACCAGTCACCCAAAGCTTAAACTCAGCCACCGGTTCAATGACATGCATACAAATCCTCCAAGGGAAGTGGACAATCAGGCCTACACTCGACACCTGGTCTTCATGTTTACATTCCTGTGAATCTCTGCCTTGCGACCTTAATAAAAATTATCCCCGCTACGGTTCCAGTTTCTGCCTCGATGGTGCAAAATTTCGAGGTGAATCCCATTCTGCTGTATTCCACTTACACAAAATCCCCAAGCACCTCTTACCCAACCTGGAGCCTTACAGCTGAGCCCATCTCAACCCTATGAATTTTAAATGTCGCCTTTTTCAGAATCGGCTCTGCAGTGCTGGGTTTCCCTCCCTGCAGGTTTTCTTTGCTAATATTATTTTGCCACTCCCCTCTCGCACAGAAGACCCCCTCTACCCGTATATCGTAACGGCAGACGGGCCGAACTACAGCGCCAAAAGCCAGTCGTAAGCCATTACTGGAGACACGTTTGGTTTTTATTTTTACAGCGACACAATCTGCTGTATCAAGACGCCCACTTCAGATGGCAGCTCCTAACACATGATATACAACAGCTTCGTGGCTGTCTAAACCACCTCCACATAGATTTTATTTACGTGGAAACTTCAGAGCAGTATAGCAAAGACTTTTTTAAATACATGAATCAGATCAATAGGGGGTGGAGACACTGACGGGAGAAGATGGGTGTGGCGGGTATATTTAACCCAGAGGGGCTAGACCCACTTTCCATGCTCCCTCTTGAATTTCGTCGGGTTTGAAAGGGATGATGAGTAACATAACCTTTCCTCCAGTTTCCACCAAGTTAGATTACGCACACGCCCCC
>JAODKL010000030.1:99515-119202 GCA_026780765.1 Petrocephalus schoutedeni | reverse complement strand
GGGGGGTGACAGTCTCATAACGGGGGATAACTTTCTATCCCGTTACACAGGACCTTGCCCACTGCGGCTACTGCCATCCAGACAAAGAATGGCTTTGAAATCTTAAGCTGATTTTTTTTGAAGGGGCAAGTCTTTGTTTTTGTTTGTTTATTCGTTTCTGAGGGGTGCAATAATCTGCTAATTGTAATTATTGCATGTTCAGTTCAGCAACAATTCCAAGGTTTAAGAATTTCATCGAGAACAACATCATTAGTGGCCCACATCAGCACATGTACAATAGAATAGTACAGAAACCGCATATACGGTATATACTGGTAGCGTAATTTGACAAGTGCACATCTCCGGTATGTGGTGAAATCTTTGTCGGATTTTAGAGGAGGATTTAGACTAAATGAAATCATTCGATGCGTTCGAATTATGTGAGAGTAGATCGTTTTCAGCGCACGTTTACAATAAATGATGTGCCGGAAGGTTCGTTTTCCGGGCACAGCCCCATCGACCCCCCCTCCACACATCAGCCGTGAAAATTCCCCCCGACTCCGGGCTTTGGAGACTTTCGACTCGCCGCATGATTTCCGCCGAAAATGCAAAGGTCGCTTTAAAGGGCGTGCGGGGAGCGCGGCCACCTCTGGATGTACCGGCCCCACCCTGCCTATTCCTCGAACGGAGCTTGTTTACGACCCCGGTCCTGGAGTCGTGGAGTTCAAGAGCAAGGATCGCAGCTGCGAGGGGGAGGCAGGGAGGGGCAACCTGGGAGAAGCAACCAGTCCGCTGCACGATGGCGCTATATGCGCCACCAAAGCCGCTGCGACCGCCTGTCAGAAGCAAATAAACCGAACTGAAGTGGGTCACAGTGGGTTCGGATGCGTCGGAAATGAGGCGCAGGGAGGCTGAGGTAATGTCATTATGTGGCGGCGGTGTCGCTGAAGCGGGAGATGCTGTTTACATGCAGCCGCCCTGAAACCAGCACGGCTGAGCCAGACACGAAGGCATCTCGCAGCGCGGCGACCTTTCGCCTAGTTTTCAGGCTGGAGGTTCACCGGGTTTATTCCGACACTGCTGACTCCCCCCGGCACGCCCTCCGACAGCCACGCACCCCATTTCCTCCAATCACCCGGCAGCCATGCTCCGATCACGCGCCCTCTTCGCTCCGATTGGATGGCGCCCGAAACGCATTGATTTTTGATTGGCGACGGGTTGCCACCCTCCGGCCCTCTCCGACTTTTTTTGTTTTCCTTTTTTTTTTTTTGTTTCGCACAGCTGAGGCTGCCGCTGCCTGCGAATCCTAAATCCGGTGCTTAATGCGCGCCGAGCGGACGCGTCGCAGCTCGCTCCTCCGTGTCCCATTGTTCCCCGACTTCGCCAGACGAGACCAAAACAGCCCCGATGCTCACTTTTGCCAGCGGGCGGAATTCAGAAATAGAAGAATCGGGTCAGGTAAGGGTATTTACAACTTACTTTTCGGGGGGTGGGGAAGCAGGGGAGGACACTCTGACGACAGATGCGCTGCAGTGCATGTCTGTGCGCCGTTTGTAATTCTGCGTAAGAGGCGGTGATGGTCACACGCACCCAAGCGTATTGAGGGGACCCAGCGGGCTGCGTAACAGCCCCGCACCGCTGTGTTAGATCAGCACGGTGCAATGCGATGGAACGGGACTGGCGGCATCATGCTACATGTCAGATCGCCGTCCGGTGCAAATACACGGGCGCTTCCTAGGGCGCAGTGCCGGATAACAGGTGGGATTGCTGTTTACACATGCGCCTGTCTCGTGGCTGATCGTCGGCGGTCAGCAGGCGTGGACGTTAAAAATAGCCCGCCAGCCGGTTAGATAGGAGGGACGCCCAAGCCCCCAATATAGGTAATATATGTAGTTTTCCTTCCAATGTGCATCACACTGATCTCAGTGTTAACGGTGACACAGATCCGCCTCCGCTGTTGTTGTCCTCGTCCACACAAAAGGAGCGTGCGCTCGCCTTTGAAGCCGCACACGACCTGATGGTTTTGGGGAGTGGCCAGGCTGGCCCGGCCCCGGCGCTTCCTCCCCGTGCGCGCCCGAGGCGGGTACGTCATTGCGTGGGCTGTGCGCGCGGAGGGGAGGATCCCCGGGCGCGAGCTGGCGGCTCTCCCGGAGCGGGACGGGGCCAGAGCGCGCGCTGCGTCACCGTCCCCCCGTTTAAGGGGTTGTTCGTTTGAACAGCAAGATGCTGATCGGTTTTTAGGTCACTGCTCTCCTGGAAATACACGTAGCGAGAGATATTTCATTAGATTTTTTTTACACACAGTGCTGTAACTTGTTATAACATGATTATGAGTGCAGTCATTTCCGGTGTTATCTATCTGGCTATTGATCGGCCCTGAAGGCACACAGTAATGTTATGCCCTAAATTAGATAATCTCTCTGTTTAATGCTGCAATCGGTGCCATGCAGGGAGACGTGATGGATCCATGTGAGTCACCGGTGGAGAGGAGGCGGCATGACAGCGAGCAGTCCTCCTGCAGCGTGCTGGAATACAACGACCTGGAGGCCGCTGAGGCCTTGGTCTTCATGAGTGCCTGGCTGCAGAGGTGCCACCGGCCGGACCCCTGCAAGGCCCGGCCCCTGACACCGGCCTCGGACTCCTGCGATTCCCTGCCCCACAGCGAGCCCACGGTCACCCCCAAGGACTTTGTCTCGCTCTCATCACTGGTAAGGGGGGCTTTGGGTTGGGGGGGGGCGGCGGCTCCATAAGCACCCCATCAGATAAGCCACCAAACTCTTGTTTGGTCAGCAAACAAGTCTGTAATCCCCAGCTGCATGGAGCTCAGCAATGATTTACTTTTTTTTATAACTTGATATGTTTTCTGTTATCATTTAGAGGTTTTATGGTGACCTTGAACAGATGGGAGCAGATAGTGGGTCATGTTTTACGACCTCGGCTCTTGATCTTTGTGGCATCAGAACGCCCTTGCGTTGCCCGGTGATTTGCTGTGATTATGATGTCATCACTGGAGCCACAGGTGGTGATGTTAAAAGACAGCAAATTAGATTGTGTAAATAAAGACCCTTTTCAGAGTATTTGGCAACATAGCTACTGATACTGTGACCATCGGTTTAGTGGGTTTCGGTCACTTTCCAATGCTGAAGCAGCGCCTGACGATGTTTTGCACGCTTCTTTCAGTGCATGACGCCACCCCACAGTCCCAGCTTTGTCGAGAGCCTAACCGCCGCTTCGCCACCAAGCGGGGCCTGCCCAGCCCAGTCCTGCCACCCCAGGAACTCTCTGTCCGGCATTGTCACCCAGTCAGAGCCCACCGCCACACCTCCCTGCAGAGCCATGGCCACCAGCGTCATAAGGCACACTGCTGACAGTCTTCCCCACCAGCCTGTTCCGGCCTGGGGCCCGGGGAAGCAGGACGTGGCCAAGATGGTCGCCCATCACAAAGCAGAGGGCCTGAACGTGGCCAAAAGCTCAGTCAGCCCTCCCACAGAGTCAGGCTCCTCGAGCAACAGCGGCGAGGCGCCCACACATGTGGGCAGCACAAAGAACATGCCCACCCCCCTGCCCCCGGCCCCCATCTCTAGCCCCCCCATCATCTGCCAAATGCTGCCCGTGAGCACTCAGCCGGGAATGATCTCCGCCATCATCCAAGCCCCCGTCCGGAGCCCCGCCCACACGGTGAAGCCCATCCTGCCCCAGACGGCCACGTTCCCTCAGCCGATCCTCGTCACCCCCCCCGTCACCCAGGGCACGGTGATGTTCGTGGTGCCCCAGTCCCCCGTGCCTCAGCAGTGTCCGCAGGCAGTCGTGACCCTGGGTAACACCAAGTTGCTGCCCCTGGCCCCCGCCCCGCTCTACGTACCCTCGGGCCAGAGCGGCGTTGTGCACATGGACTTCTCCCGTCGCCGGAATTACGTCTGCAGCTTCCCCGGCTGCCGGAAGACCTACTTCAAGAGCTCGCATCTGAAGGCGCACCTCAGAACTCACACAGGTGCGATGTTCAGCATGTACACAAACATTTAGGGGATTAGATCCCACAACTAGGACAGATAACATCTATAAGGAAAGTTCTGATTGGCTTGTGCAACACTTTTGGTGCCCTTAAGGGTGCAACAGTATAACCGATGTCCTAATTGCTTTTCAATTTTTATAATTCCTCCGCCCTGTGTGGGATTCGAACCCACACCCTTATGCTTACAGTTTCCCTGCTCTTCTTCATTTCAGGTGAGAAACCTTTCAGCTGCAACTGGGATGACTGCGACAAGAGGTTTGCGCGCTCTGACGAGCTCTCCCGGCACAGGCGCACGCACACGGGCGAGAAGAAGTTTGTTTGCCCTGTGTGCGATCGCCGCTTCATGCGCAGCGACCACCTGACCAAGCACGCCCGCCGACACATGACAGCCAGGAAGATCCCCACCTGGCAGGCCGAGGTGCGCCACCTCAATAGGCTGGCTGTGGCCAAGGCTCCGCCTACTCCAGCTGGCTCCGCCCTCCCCATAGGCACACTCCCTCTGGCTTCAAACTAGCCTGCCCATTCCAACCAAATTCTACCATCTCAGGACTAATCTCCTCACAGACTCTCAAGGGAAAAGTTAAAAGGCTGCTACGTAGCTCATGGAGAAAAAAAATTAAATAAAACAAATGCACTGGACATTTTTCCCTCCTTGCTTGTTTTTACATGTTTTTTTGCCAAGGAATTTGTTTACTTTCATATCTTGCAAAATGTATGCACTCATTGCCAAAGCCTTTATATGAAGTTTGTCTGTAATTATATTTGTATATTTGTATCTGTGTGCGTGTGTGTATGTAAATACATATCTTTGACCATATTGCATATTCAAAATGCCATTTATTTACAGAATATGGAAAGTTATATGTGGAATCAGTGAGTGGACAGTAATCTACACTGTGATTATTATGACTTATGTCACATTGCGTATTTAATAAATGTTTGTATTAAAGACCGTGTTATTTGAACTATTTTTACGGGGTGCATGTGATGCCAAAGTCACATGCTGACATCCGATTGCAAGGTTTCCTGTGGAATCTGCTGACGTAGCAGAACATCCCGCTGACGTGACAATTTCTCAGCAAGTCACTGGAAATCCAAATTAATCATAAGGCCTCCCGCATTATTCAGAGCTGTGAAATCACACTCCTAACTGTAACGTATGTAACATCGCGAGTTAGTGCCCAGTTAATACTGTCTAAATCAGATCTACATTAAGACAAGCCGGTATAAACCTACTAACGCCACACCTGGAAACTTAACTTAGCCAAGCGCAATCGAAAATCAACCCAACGAAATTGCATCACCTGTGTTCCTAATAATCATTTCGTATGTATTCATCGTTAACTTTCTCCGTATATCAATGTATACTCAAGTATACATGCCACTATAATTTACATCGAGTTCTAGGTATAATTTTCCTTTTTCAAAGTGTTGCGCTAGTGAAATATATAATAAACGAAAAACAGAAGTCCATACGCGAGCTGTTACATTAAACGTCCATAAAATCTGTTGTGAAATTTGCATGATTAAAAAAAAAAACATTTTTTTAAAGAATATAGTAGTAGCAAAACCATTAATAGTAGTGATATTTTCTTAATCTCAGTGGGGAAATTCTCTGCTCGTTTTACCCCACCCTGCTCTCCATGACACATAAAGTTAATAAACCGTGAAAATATCGCGACATGAACGCCAACCCCTGATGTTCGCTGATGGTTACCCTCGCAATACGGACCTAATACGATTTTACGCCCTTTACAAATAGCCTGCTTCGGAGGCTGCGTTAATTCTGAAGGCTTTGTCCACACCCCCCTCCCAGTAGAAGCCTTTAACAAATCAGGTTGTATGTGGGCGGGGCGTTGGGTGGGTGCAACCAATCGGGTGCCGCGTTAGATACCCACCTCTCTGCCTTTGTGACTAACATCGCGCACGGTGAAAAAAGCGGCTGCTTTACAGACGGCTGCCTAGCATCGCCGGTTACAGTCGTGGCCAAAAGTTTTGAGAATGACACAAATATTGTTTTTCACAAAGTATGCTGCTTCAGTGTTTTTAGATCTTTTTGTCAGATGTTTCTATGATGAAGTATTATTACAAGCATTTCAAACGTTTCAAAGGCATTTATTGACAATTACATAAAGTTTATGCAAAGAGTCAATATTTGCAATCTTGGCCCTTCGTTTTGAAGACCTCTGCAATTCGCCCTGGCATGGTGTCAATCAACTTCTGGGCCAAATACTAACTGCTGGCAACTCATTCTTGCATAATCTATCCTTTTAGTTTGTCAGAATTTGTGGGTTTTTGTTTGCCCACTTGCCTCTTGAGGATTGACCACAAGTTCTCAATGGGATTAGAGTATGGGGAGTTTCCTAAACATGGACCCAAAATTTTGATGTTTTGTTCCCCAAGCCACTTAGTTACCACTTTTGCCTTATGGCAAGGTGCTCCATCATGCTGGAAAGGCATTGTTCTTCGCCAAGCTGTTCCTAGATGGTTGGGAGAAGTTGCTCTCGGAGCATGATTCGATACCATTCTTTATTTCTAGCTGTGTTCTCAGGCAAAATTGTGCATGAGCCCACTCCCTTGGGTGAGAAGCAACCCCACACATGAATGGCCTCAGGATGCTTAACTGTTGCCATGACACAGGACTGATGGTAGCGCTCACCTTTACTTCTCCGGACAATACTTTTTCCAGATGACCCAAATGATTGGAAAGTGGCTTCATCAGAGAAAATGACTTTACTCCAGCCCTCAGCTGTACTTTTTGCAGAATATGAGTCTGTCATTGACGGTTTTCTTGGAGAGAAGTGGCTTCTTTGCTGCTCTTCTTGACACCAGGCCATCTTCCAAAAGTCTTCGCCTCACTGTGCATGCAGATGGACTCACACCTGCCTGCTGCCATTCCTGAGCAAGCTCTGCACTGGTGGTGCCCCAATCCCGCAGCTGAGTCACCATTAGGAGACAGTCCTGGCGCTTGCTGGACTTTCTTGGACTCCATAACATTCTGAAGCATATGCAAATTGGCATCATGAAAACTGAAGCAACAGACTTTAAGAAAACCAATATTTGTGTCATTCTCAAAACTTTACACTGTACACTGAGTGTAGCGGAGCACTGATGCGTAGGACAATCATAAATAAATATAGCCCAGCCAAACCCGAAAACCCGCATTCAATAAAACTTAGGAGCCACTAACTGCTTAACGCTTAATTGGATTTCTAAGTTATATTCTGCTCTTATTTATGCACCTCGCACTTTGTGTGACCAGTGTCGCACATCTCTGGCCTTTTCATTATGTACAGTATAATCTCCCTTATTTCTGACTATCCGGGATATTGCTACACCTACTTTCAATGTCTTTTATCTCTGCTTTCAGTGTTGATTATGGCCACCTTGCATTTCACTTCAGGTTATGGTCACCTTGTATGTGACAAACGAAACCCGCGACTCTTTTGCCAGATTGTAAAACAATTAAAGACATTCACGTGACCATCCTGTAGCCCGTTAGATAAGCCAGCTGAACAACAAATGCTGACCGGTTTTACCAGAACAATTATTTAAAGAATTTCTGGATGAAGTATACAGGTGTTAGTGCATTTATTGGAACAAATACTTCTTCTGTTTAAGCTCAGCTGATTGGGATGATGAGACAGCTTTTGTTTCTAACTTGCTTATCTGTCACATGACTATGGTCACATGACTACAGTTAATTTAGGGTAAGCCTTTTGTTCCTATCCCTGGGTTGACCGGACATTTGGGTCAAAACTCTGTAATTTTGAGAAAATATTCACCAAATCATTATTTGTCGAATTTGTAGCACCATTCAGAAGAGGTTCTTCTCTAGCTCTATTAAGCACAGAGAATAAAAATCATTAAAACGTGCATTCTTGCCACAGGGCACTCCATTAAGCTGCCCTGATTAAGCTGTTGCAAACGGTGACCAGTTCCATGTCATCCCGGACGCTTTGAGCTACTTCAGGTTCTACAAACTGCTTTAAACCTGATAGGCTCCTGTGTTTGGCTAAATATTTCAGTTCCTCTTGCGCTTTGACTGGTTTGTTTTCTTGATTGAAAGACTCATCCAGCGGTTTTGCATTTAAAATTAGTGGCACATGCACGATTATAGGAGACCGAGCAATCAGCACACAGCAAGAACTCAGTGCTTTAATTGGAATGGTAGTTTTCAAATCCTGTCCTAACCCAAAGTGTCTGGGATGACACGGATTATCTGGTCACCCTACTGTTACATGTGGGTGGAGTGGTGGCTCTAAGGCTATGGATTTGTGCCAGCAATTGGAAGGTTGCTGGTTTGAATCCCATGAATACCTGGAGTGATTCTACTCCACTGGGCCCTTAACCTGCAATTGTTTTGTCCTGGGTATGACGTTAACCCACATCCGGCACTGCAAGATGGTAACTGAGGTCTGATTAAACTGGAAAACTTGGTGGCAGGATTGGTACTCCAGCCTTTGGGGAAAACTTCACGCTGTTCAGCTCCATCTGAGCAGTGTGGTGCTGAGGTATTACCCCCTGCATGGCTGCTCCCAGGTTTGTTTCCCTGAGATGGTTTGTGGCTGTATGAGTGCATGCCCCCTTACCTCTACTGTTCTATGAAGAACTAACACAAGTCAAATTGAATAGCTTTAAACTGAGTTGATGGTGGCTTTTCAATTGCTCATAGCCCAGAGCAATTAAATTCGTCGTTAATTTACATTCAAACACTAATTTAGAGATGAGCAACTAAATAAAACAATTTAATGTAAAAATACCTTAAAACTTTTTATGCTTAATAACTATATATATGTTAATCTAACTGACGCCATAACTTCAGATTGGTATTTATTTTAATGGGAAAAGAATTTAAATTTAATTTTCCAAAATCGCGGAAGTTCCTCTAGTAACCAGTCGTCATGAACTTAAGAAACCCTGTTATACCGGATATGGAAGCTTACTTGTCCAACGTTATTTGCGCGGTGTAATGCCCAAAGTTGCCACGAGATGGTAGTATAGATGCGCTTTCAGAATAGGGGGGGCGGTGTATTGGTTTCCACGCGGCCACAGAGAACCCCAATTCAATACATGAAGGTTCTCTTTCAGGAAGGGGCGTACCGCTGGGGAATTCTGGGCAGGAAATGAGACTTAAACACACAGACATATTTTATAAAACTAGGTAGTAAGCAAGAAAAAACATTCATGTGCTCCCCCAATTCTTCTGTGCCAGATATAAGAGAACAGAACATAAAACATTTATGGTGGTGAATTTACAGTTAATGTCTTTATAAAAGGCCAGTTTTAGTTTGTTACATAAGTTTTAAGACAGTTTAATCAGACCTCAGTTTCAAAAACTAGGCATTAAAAATTCCATACATTAAGAATGCACCGTGCCAAAAAAAACAGCCATGAGCTGAGCATGAAAGCTCACGTGAACGTAAGTAATCATTTACAGTGTTAGCCGTAAGAGTGCTACCCCTTGGCACGCTAAATATTCTCAGGGAGACCAGTTACCAAGGCAACAGCGACAGATTGCTGCGGTCACAGGTGAGTCACAGAAACCCCTGGCAGTTGATTTACTCTGCTCTGTCATTCATAGGCCTTGATTTTTCTGCACTGGGCAGCTGGCAGTAACCTACAGGCTGATACAGCCAAGTCACATGCTGCTGGGACCCTGTGTCACCACATTAAGCTCCGACAGATTGTAAATAAAACAGCTGGTAAATTAGGCAGATTGGAGGCCCTAGCGATGCAGCTGCCTGCAATTCTGTACTAGCACTTTCAAACTGCTTCTTACACAACACAGTCTAACAACACCTGTATCCAGTGAACTGGCTGTTCAACTGAATAGGTACCGCTGCTCCAAAACAAAACAGAGATTTAATAATAGTCATTTAAAGTGACTGAGAAGTTCTTGCAATTCAGCTCTGGGTACCTGGGAGCTGTGCCACGCAGACCAAATACAGGTTCTATTTTGTGTCAGTGAGCAGCAGTACTGTGGATTCTCTCCGTGGCCTCCATCAGCTGTATTCCCTCTCAATGGTCTCCATCAGGTCCTCCTCAGACTGGTTATAGCGGATCACAGGCGTCTTGCTGGATAAAGCCTCGCAAGTTCCAGGGACCCTGTCCAAGAATCACATGAAGTTAGGACTGTTTAACAGCCAACCGAAATCCATTCGAACTCACCAGAATACTTTAAACACATTAGTTTCATCTTTCATTGGATTGTTTATGACATTCGTAAACAGTTTTATGAGCAAAATGAAGTATGTGAATACAGTTTTATACTATTACTCAAATTAGCCTTAAATATAAAAATTTATGGACATAATTCAGGGGATTGAGTACCGCTCATTTTGGCTTGTTGATAGAAAAGATACAGTAAGCATAAAAAGATTTATCAGTCTCAAAATACAAGAGAGTATTACATTTCCAACAGTGGGCTGTGTCCAAGTAATTCTTCTTTGAAACAACGCATCTCACGCAATATCCACTGTAAAAGCCAGCTAAGTATTTAAATATACATGCTGTTAATTTGATATTGCCCGACTTGTTACAACATGCTTATGGGCAGGAAAGCTAAATAATTAAATGCGTACTTACGAGGCTGTCTCCTTGGTGAGTGAGTGATCCTGGAAACTGTCCTGCAAAGACATGTTACTTCTAAAGTAACAACATAATTAACGGGACTGCGGATGTATTGTGTTTAAACACATTTGTTTAGCCAAGTAAATATTTGCATTCGAAATTATAAACCGAACAAATAATAAAAAGTTTTCGTCACGCCCACATACGCGATTTTCCTCAGTGCCACTTGTGAGTTTATCTCCATTAGCGTGCTTTCAAACACCATAAAAACGTTTAAATTTTAAAAGTACAAAGTGCTGGAGTTTCCATGATGCTTTATGCTTTAAATAATTGGAGAAATTCTTTCAAT
This sequence comes from Petrocephalus schoutedeni, assembly GCA_026780765.1. Taxonomy (NCBI): domain Eukaryota; kingdom Metazoa; phylum Chordata; class Actinopteri; order Osteoglossiformes; family Mormyridae; genus Petrocephalus; species Petrocephalus schoutedeni. The sequence goes on along the minus strand of JAODKL010000030.1, from coordinate 108,289 downwards.
GCCTCAAAACAGCATAATCTATATATGGGAACTGGACGTTATGAACCATAACATGTTAACGTGTTATCATTTTCCCTACTGAAACCATTTAGCGTTTTTAAAACTCTTAAATTTGTTCATTTTTAGGCGACAGGAATTTGAAGATCGTCCCCAGTTCCGGAGTCCAAAGGACTTTAGTCTCCGGTTACAATCAGTGTCATTTTATATAGGCCTATATTTGATCTTATGCTTCGTAAAAATTACCTTTTCGCTTAATCCGCCGGGACAACAGAGCGCAGCTCCGGAATGTTGGCTATGGAAATCTTTCTTGAAAGCGACCCTGCGATCCGCGTCCCAGGGATGCGAGGCTTCTTTAGAGAGTTCTGAAGTATAAAAGCAAGACGATGGCAAGCCGCTTCCCTGCTCCCCGCGTCCGGGATGCCGGGGGATCCCGGCCCGAGATTCCGCGTCCGTGACGTCACAGTCGCCGCGGCGGGCCGGTGCGGCTCTGTCCCGGGACGGGCTGAAGTCACTCACGTTCGGCATCGTGAGGGGCTTTAAGGAGCCGCCGTCGCCCCTGCGATCGCGCTGCTGGCCGCCGGCAGGTGCCACCTTCTTCCCCCTGCTCCCCACGCTCCCCATGCCGTTACCCCCGTTTAAAATATTATGAGCAATGCATGCTATCCGTTAATATGATTAATAAAGAAAAGTCCAACATGTGTTCAAGTTCTCCCGTGTCCCACTGTTTACTGCAATGCGGGGGACGAGTTAAAATTTAACGCGGCGAATGCTTTCAGTCCGACGGCGGAGCTGCGCTCCTCCGTGCGCCGCTTTGCATCGCGGCGGTGAATAACAGGCGCGGTAACTCTCCCGGAGACCTATTTCCTTAACTGACTGCTATGAAATTCGCTGCGGTCATACCGAGCTTAACCAACGCGCAGTCGTGGGCAGCTGGAGATGCAGCCGGGGCGAAAGCGCGCAGCTCGCCCGCCTGCACGCCGCACGCATCTGCGCCGGACTCGCTGTCAGAGCGCCGGGAATTTCCCGCACCATTCCCAGGCCCGGCTCCGCATTTCGGACCTCCTGAAGGATGGAGTCTCTACAGCTGTGTACAGCTGGAGAAAGGCCGTTGCATAAGCGCCGTGCGGCAGGCGCAGGGAGCACCTCCCCGTCTACATCCTGCTCTAATATTACATTTGTAGTATTTTGTTACCATAATTATAATGCTTTTCTGTTCGCACACAAAACCCTACCTTTAACCCGCTGTTTTCTGTTTGCAAAGAGAAGAGTGTTCATTGTATTTATTCAATGACCGGGCTACGACGTAGCGAAAACCGGCGCTCCTGGACAATGGCTATTAGCCTGGATTGAAAAGTTCAGTGACATTTATTTCTAATAACCCGTGACTAAATGAATCGCATGATGAATCACTGTTTCGGTGAACAGCCGGTGAAATATCCCAATTAAGGGACCCGCATCGAAATGCATGACAGGTAAATCCTTACAGATGTATTCATTAAAAATAAGATTACTTCATGTGGCACGTAACAAAACTGACAACTCTATATAACCACATGCAAAAATATATATTTGGTGGTACACCAAAAACCACAGTAATGTTTGTCCGCCTGTTGTCAGCTTAACGGCCTTTGCTGGGGCCCCTGATGGCGGATGGGATCCAAGCACCAGAACAGCATGTATGACCCACCTGCCAGTGAGTGACTGCTCTGTGTCCTTTGGGCCATACAAGCGAGGAACATTCCATCCCAGGCGTAGGGAGCTTCCAGGACATCCCTCACAAAGCCTTTGTTTGACCTGTTCTGGGCCACAAAAACCCCCCTGGATCACGCTATGCCAGGGCCCCAAATGCACCCAACCCCCCACCCAATACTATTTGCTTAATATCTTCTGGTGACGCAATGCACAAAGGTGTTTACACCATCATCGTGACACCAAATGTCCTGAAACTCCTCCTGGCTACGCATGCCCCTCAACCAACCGAACAGGGGCAGATGTCACCAAACGCTAGCTTACAAAACCTCCTCTGTTCATCTGTCTGTTTCAACGCCCATCAGGGGTGAACCAACCCTAGGGGCTGTAGGCTGACATCAAAATGGACAATCATGTGTTGCTGACCTAAATAACTGGTCCATTTTTCCGCCGGTGGGGCCCTCAGCTATGGCCTAGGATAACCAAGCCCTGATGCCCACACTTAGCCACCTCTTTGTTCTTGGTACTGATACCGGTTTGATTTAAGTTACCCAAGAGAACAGCAGAACGGTTTATTTTTCATACTGAGAAACTGCATGGTGCTTTTCCCCAAACCAGGTCTTCTCACATGGTGTGTAAACCCCTAACTTGAATTTATTACTCTTGCACCCTCAACCTGGTTTTGTTTCATGTCGTTCATGTGCTTTTATGGTTCAATTTGCCAGGAACAGTAGATGGCTCAAATATTCATGAGTTTTTCGGTCATCCTCTAGTTCAAATATCAGGTCCAATTATTTAAAAGTTCTAAGCAAGACCCAGTTTGTACTCCTCGCACTTTCGAACAGGAATCTTTCTTAGCGATGCTGTTGCATATCCCAGGAGAGACCCGAACATCTGGATATGAAATTGAGCTTTCAGGAGCAGCAGCTTAGGGCTCCTTCCAAATGCCGGCGACTTAGCAAAACACTGGTGGCCTCAGATTGTTTTCTAATGCTTAAAATAAATCTGGGCAAATTGCATGGGTAGCAAGGGCCACATGGCGGTAACATTTCTGCGATTTTCCTCGCCTAGGTTTTTACAGTGTTCCCATACCGTAGCAGCTATAGCGGATCAGTTTGGATGGGGGGGTAAGTGTGTCTCGCAGGGACTTTTCTAACAACTCCCTAGTAAATGTTTCAGGCAGGGAGAGGGGTGTCTATTCCCATGACCAGAAAACAGACACACACTGAAATCCTTCTTTATGGAGGATGAAATACGAAACACTTGGAGCATAACTTCCTGTGGATTCTTTAACCAGAAAGCTCTGCCACATGCAATCCAGGCACTCTTCTTAACATCCTACGCCTTTTCAGACAAACGTGACAGGAAAAAACGTCTCATTAGCTTTCCTACATTCCGAGCAGTTTTTTCATGTTCCAAATTTAAACCACCATCATGTTAGGGGGTGGGGGTGCACAAGAAACCTGATGACAATTCAGAGATTTCTCTAAATCACAAACATTCTTTAAGAGGGGCTACAGTGTTTTGGGGGATACTAAAATCATGGCTTTGCCTTCCTTCTATTCTTTTGAAAATTACATTATTACATATTACATATTGAATATTCAGAAAAAATTCCACCGTTTAAGTATATGTGACTGTGTTGCACGGATGGTGGTTTGGAGATAGAGGCCGAATCATTTATAAAATGTTCAGTTACTCTCACACAACCAATTGGATCTTGAACAGAACTAACATTTCTGTTTAGAGTTCGAGGATTCACCATCCTACCAATGGGAATCCTATAAAACCACATCCCCCGTGTGATATCCTGTGGTCAGTTGTTCGCCTGTGACTGGGGCTAGAATGCACTGCGACCCCAAACCCTTAACTCACCTGCGAGGATTCCTGGTTTCCCAGAAAGCAACTGATTTCGGCCCTAATTTAAACCTGACCTCTGAGCTGTCTGTTTGATTGGTGGGACCCTCTCTCCCTCTCTAAACCAACCAGAGCTGTCCTAGTTCAAAGGAGCAGTGGCGAATACGACCACCCTTGTAAAAATACGAGCGTGGTGCATTCACCCCATTTCGGCGAAATGTTTCTCTTCACTCCCTGGTCTCCAAGTAAGATGAGGCACAGCTGCTCTTGAGTCCCCATGTCTTTTCTTTTAAGCTCCACACTTACTTCCTGTTGGGTTGGGTGTACCGTAGTAACTATGTTACAGGTGCAGCATGTATGTTAAGGGCAGCCGATGTTCTTACTCTCCCTATAAAGCCAAAGAGAGTCTCCTTATATATAAAGATCTGTTTCATCTTGGGAAAACAATTAAGTGTGGCTTTTGTCACCCTCATTTAAACAACACATTTCCTCTATCGACTAGTCAGTATGAAGTCAGGAGGTGATCTTGGCTAAAGCTGCGGACTGTCATCTTCGGGCCCGGCTGGTGGACGGGGCTGAAGAGGGCCTGGTGCTGGGTTATTATAATTAGGACACGTTTCACTGGATGAGTGTCGCTCTGCTCAGAATAGGAGCAAAGAGTTATATCAAGTACTATGACATGGCAGCCTGTCTACATTGCTGACACGTACCAGTAGGGTAGGCTGCAGAGATTGTGGTGTAAATAAGGGAACCTACATGGAGCACTGTGGTCATAAGCTAATAACCGTCTAATCCCGCCCACAGCTGCTTTCTGGCTTCCTGCTATCCCATTTCTCTCTCCCTCTCTCCCTCTCTCTCTCTCTCTCTCTCTCTCAGACAGCAGCAACCATTCCATACAGTGCTAACTAGTGGGCAGTTCGAGCAACAAGCAAATCCCAGGACGTACATGGTCATCCCTGCCAGACAGTTGCCATAGTTACCCCACGTAGCCCCAAGGAGCACAGCTGGGGTGAAAGTCAGACGTCTACTTGTGGATGAAATTGTACCCCCCCCCATCCTATTCTCCCAAGCAGACTCACTATTGAGGGGGAGGTCAGGGGGTTAAACGTAATTGGACTGCTGGCCGTATTCAGAGCTCCCTCGCATGTCACAGATGGCACAGAAAGGGCGGGGCCCCGGCCTGTCATAGAGACCGTTTCTAGGCTTTTTCACTGTCTGTGGAACGAGCCATTCAAGGGAAGCCGGCACAGTGAAGCCAAAGGTGTTGACCTCCTTTACCCATGTTACGCACATTCACATGGTGATTTGACTGCTTCACCATTATTCCATTACCAACAGGAGCACCTTCCTGCAAAAAAGACACAGCACTGTCAACTGAGCTGCCCAGAGGTTCATGTGGATAACCGCAGAAAGGTCAAAGGTCGGCACACCACACCTACAGTTAACTTTGCGTCTCCCTGTGGCGGAAATGAAAGAGGAATTTCCACATGGAGGGTCTTCCTCGCGTCCTACACAGCACTTGACACAGGGAGCCCTTTTAGAAAAAAAAAATCTAAACTTAAATTTTACAATGTTTTAATGTTCACAAGAATTCATCAATCAACTCCGATTTCACTTTTTTATGGGCAGGTCACCTAGTTAAGGTAAGAAAGGAGGTACGAACAAATAAGATTTTGATGATTTGTGGCAAAAATGCTAAGATACAACTTTAGCAGAAACATAAGTTAATCTCCCACAATGCTGACTTTGCATGGCTTGGCATAAAAGCACAGCAGCAAAACAAGTTTTGGTCAACGGTCATTACAGCTGACGGCAACCAAGCAGTCTGGGGGCAATTAAACTGGGTTTACTGGGAAGACCACTGGCTCCTCAATTGTATCAGTTACATTATAGAAACACCCTGTGGTGGGAAAATTTGGGTTTCATTGTCCGACACCACAAACCCAATCTCCGTCACAGTGCAGAAACAACGCCAAGAACAAATGCGGATGAAGTTGGGGTTAGGGTCTCAACTTTCAAAGATGACGGGAAACCTCTGTAAGAATGTCAAACTCATGTTTACAGCAGCGATTCTGCAGAGGAGCCCCTCTGTCTACATTGGCATCCACATGTAGATGATTGACGTTGTACTAAAAAGTACCCCGGATCGTTCATCATAAAAAGAAAAAATCATCATAAAACATGATCATATTTTCAACGAAGAGTTCACAGCTTAAACAGGGCAGTCTGCTGCACCCCAACGTCGGACAGGAAGCGGATTTCCTGGGTTGGGTTTCACTTCGGAATTTAAGTACCTTTGGCTCTCTGCTTCTGGAGCTCCTGAAGGCTGACATACCTGAAAGAGATTTTGCCCTGGGATTCCACACGACCAGGGTCACATGACTTGTGACATCACCAGCATTGGCGGGAATGGCATCAGTGAATGCCAGCGGCCTGCTTCATGCCAAACTGTACTACTCGCCAGTCTAAACCTACGTAATGCTGTCGCTGTCAAACCTGTCACCCTCATGTCTAAGCGACACCGGTATCAGCTACTGTTTATAGGCTATGGAGGCAACCAACCGGAGATCTCGCATCCAGGTGCTGCGGGATGATGGAGGTCCTCGAGGTGGACCAGCACCCCTGTGCTGGAGCTATGGAAGGTCTCCTCTCCGCCCATATCCACAGGACTGTGGTCTCAACAGGTAGACAGAGATGGTCAGGCCCACAGGCATGTCCACAACAGGATACAACCACAGCATGAGTTTTGATGAATGACCTAAAAGCTTCTCCACAGCATTCACATATGAGGGGTGAAAGCCCAGATACAGACATACTAACTAGGGAACAGCTCATGAGTGATGGTAGTGAGGCCAATTTAGGAAGGGAGATGGAGGGACAGAGAGGAGAGCGATGGAAAACAGGAGAGGGAGGGATGGATGGATGGATGGAGAGTGGGTGGCCAGTGGCTGAAAGCAGTGTCATCTGGGTTTGGTCTGTGGGAGGGGGCGTGGGGACTGTAAATAATGGGTAAAATGTGCGTGGATTCTTGATGCGACTTCTTACAGCAAAAGAATCCACCAGTTCTTTTCAAGGCTATGAAAAACATGAGCTAAAACTAGCTGAACGCTATGCTTTTTGGAATAGCTCAGAGCTGTCACGCCCCACACATCCCTGTCCTTATACCTGCTCATTCATTCATTTTAGAGAGGAGTCTCATTATGCAGAGTTGGCGCCATCTTCAGGTGAGGAAAGGCAGCTGCAGGCGTAACACCAAACACACACAGGGCATAAATTCATGAAGCACAGCATTGGCTCATGACCAGATGAATTAGTATGAAATGGTAAGTTAAGCAAAAAAGTTTATTTACATAAAATTCAACAAATGATCAGTATGCAAACTGGGTCTTTCGGTAAAATAAAAACAGCCCTTGGAACTTGTAAAAACATGCTTTTACACACAAAATTTGGTCAGTCACGGGGAAACCTGGCAGTGCGGGAAGTTCACGGACCTTAATCTGCCATTGCCCATGTGTTCCTTTCAACTGGAATCATTTCCATGCAGTTTTATGAATATAAAGGCTCATTCTTGGTTACCCTTCACCATGTGATACTTGCATCTATATTACACAGAGACCTTTCAATAAGGCCATCAATATAAAAAATGAAAACTGATTCAATACGAAGAAATGTATGGAGGGTGTTGTGACAATATTCAATAAATGTCATTGAAATTCTACTTAAATTATAATTTAAATCACCATTTAAATGATCATTTACATGTCATTTAAATAAATGCTTTATGGGCTACAACATACATAATTTTTCTGGTCATGAGCGAGGCTCCATATATTTCCTAGGTTGTGTAAAAGCAAAATAAAAAAAAAAAAAGAGCAGCCGTATGGATTAAGTAAGTTTAGCTAAAGCTAATGCTATGCGGTGGCCAGTGAGTTAGGGCAGATTAACAACTATCCTAAAGTATGTATGTGCGGACTAAACAAGGTCATATATGAGAATTTAATCAACGAGGGGAGAGACCGGTAGTGACTTAGTTTGCAAAGTAATTATGTTATGTCTTGTTCAGAGATCGCACACTGAGTTTGATGGCTGACTTTGGTAGATAATTTTAATAGTTGCGGATGTCGTTTAAATTGTCATTTAAACAAGCATTTAAACAGCAATTTAAATGATTAATTAAATGACATCTATCAATAATCATGTAAATGTATAATTTAAATTATTTTTATTTACCGACTATTGTCATAAAACACCTTCCACAGAAATGCAACTGGTTTAAAATAATGCATTAGTTCGTTCTGTGGCAGTGATCACCACCATTCAAACCATGCATTTGCACCCGGTCCCCTGCTGGCCAGAAACAGTCACTACACCACTAAACCACAAAGCCGCCAGAGCGCAGCATACAGGCCAGAAATACGCAGTGTTACCTGCTACCCACGGATTTCCTGCGCTGGTTCATTTTTTCGCAGAAAAGGCGAAACCCAAAGAGCAGCTTCCTTCAAATGTGGCCCCACACTGGTTTTCCTCACCGCCGTCGGTGTGACTGGCTTTCGCCCCAGTCAGTCACAAGACATCTTAGTTCAAAGACTCCACAATGCCACTGGAATAGTTTGGCGATAAAAAGTTGTGGTTTTTATTAATATCCACAGGAAATAGAACAAGTGTGTAGGGGTGGGTAACAGTCCCGGCATGGCACATGACATCACCATATCGCTGGTAAAGATGGAGGGGGGGGGGGGTGGGGGAGACACACGCAACACGACACGGTATCGGCAGTTATCGCAATCACCTTTGACACTCCACGAGAAAATCGCAGCAAGATGAAGGCAAAAGGGCGTCGTCTGTCAAAAAACAGGATACAAAACAAAAGAATGCCTGGGGGTGGGGTTATAAAAGAGCATCACCAGATCCATCACAGAAAAGGAGCATGGGTGGGGGGTGGGGCATGGCGGCGCTTTACACTTCTGACTGCTGCTGACAGGGTACAGCGCCACCTGCTGTCCACATTCCATATTGACGCTCTCGTCCACCTTCCTGCGAACCCAGGGCCGTCATCTGGAACCCTCCTCGCAGGTGGGGAGGGGCGATTTTAGGGTCATCCTGATGACCCACTGAGACACCGACCCCATCCTCGTGACCGGGAGGACTGGCAGTGTATTGGGCGAGTGGGGCTCAGTCCGGTGAGAGGGGGCTTTGGCAAGGGGGGGCGGGGGGTGGACAGCTTTCAG
>JAODKL010000030.1:69854-96358 GCA_026780765.1 Petrocephalus schoutedeni | reverse complement strand
GGGCCCGGGGGGGGGGGGGGGGGGGGGGGGGGTCAGTATGCTGTGGGTGTGAGGAAGCTTCATCACAGCAGGAGGGAGGAGCAACACTCACCATGTGGCTCTGTGACTGGGTGGCCCCGTACATGGTGATCCCATTGGTGGGAGGGGTGGGCTGGGGCGTGTCTGGCTGGACGAAGCCCCTCCTATCGATTAGGCTGGGGAAGCAAAGGGGGATCGAGGCCATTAGAACTACAAGGCCCATGTCAGCAGCTCGACAAACCAGGTATGTAACGACCAATCACGGCCCAGGACACCCACTCCTAATGTGTGTGTGAGTGCGCGCATGGAAAGCTAAGCAGGGGCCTCATTTTACAGCCTGGAGCAGGGTCGTGCCTATCAGCAGCATCTGGCCCACCTGCGTGTGTTAATGAGCCTTTGAGACCAGCAGTGTTCCCACGGCAGAGATCGCGGCCTTGAGCGAGGTGTTCGAGTAAATAGCCAGAGGCTTAAACAAAGCGACACTCTTATCCGGCCACCTGAGCACTGGGAGTATAGTGTAACTCCCAGAGGAAGGTCACCTGAGGAACACCACACTGTACACGCAGACAGCACATAAACACCGGGCACGCTCGGCTGCAGGCAAACACTCTGCTTTCTCTTTTGAGAAGAGGTGAGCAAGCCTCAGGCTTACTGAGGTCAGCGACACAGAATCTCTTCCTGTGTTGCGTTAAGTGCTTAACATGCTCACTCATGAGACATGCGAGGCTCCGTTTACATGGGCTCCTCGCGATTTAGGAAACAAAAAAAATTTACAAAAGATAGTGGGGGTGTTGGTGTGAATCCTATCAGTCAGGTGTTTCGCTCGATCAGCTCACTAAAACCAGGCTGAGCCACTGATAACGCCGACTGGCCAAGCTCAATTCCCACAGCGTCAGCAAACTCACAAGTCACCACTCCCTTGACTTGTCTGTGAACCTGCCTGTACATGTTAACACCTGAGTGGGAAGGACGGCCCACTGGCGCCCCTTTCAGGTGAGCCAGCTTGCAGCGGGAATTACCTGGGTGGCAACGGGCCACAAAGAGCAGCGCAGCAGTTAGTAAAGATGTTCCCGTAGCTGTAAGGATTATAGTTGTCCTTGCCTCGTTTCGATGACCATGATCCCTTAATCTGGGGGTGGTGGGTGGGGGGAAAAGAGAAATCTATTGAGAACATTATTGAGACTAAATGCTAAGCTTGTGGAATAATGCATAAAGACTACTTATAAGTCACACAAATATTAGTTACAGAAATCTAGTACAGAAAGCACTACATAAAAAATGGCATCTGTAACTGGAATACAGCTGAAAACAGTTTTAATAAAAATCCTGCGTGAAGCTTGTGGGTGCCTTTTTAACCCTATAATTACAGATTTACATTTCAGACAAGAACACACCCCTCACTGGCATTGTAACCTGTAATTTATTTGAGCAGAGAACACGGGGTGCCACTCACATCTTCATTCGTGGTCTGATTGGAGCTTATCAGGTAGGTGTGGAATCCGGACAGACCGACGATGGACCACACGGAGAAAAAGCAGACCACCACCTCCAGCACGGTGCCGCAGAGTCAAGGATGTGTCAACGGGGAAGCCGCAAAGGAACAGACGCATGCTGGGAGAGGCTCCCATGTATTTGGAGCAGAACACACACAGACACACACACACACACACACACACACACACACAGCCAATAAATACCCAGCATTCCTCCTCATCAGCCATCACCTCTTGAAGGCACCATTTAGCAGATAGACATATCCTCAGACATGTCATAGTCATAGTCTCAACAAAAGCGGCTCAGTCGAGTGGAGACAGCAGGGGGGTGGAATCGCATGGTTGTCCAACAGCATCATGGAGGGGGTAATTTTCAGGAGGCCTCCTATTCATATCCATAAGAACATCAGCCATGATTTGCACAGGAAATTGTTGGAACATCTAATTTTGGAATTTTTCATGGGTAGTCGATCTCAATCCTTCCCTCCCTAAAAAGGTATAAATATGCACAAAAATGCAGGGGTAAAGAAAAATAAGACATAAAAATGAACGGTGCAAGTGAACGGCTGTGAGTCAGCGACCCCCGAAGCAGCAGGCCTCACAAACGGCAGCAGCAGGCCTTCGCAGTGCTTCCTGTCGGAACTTGGGAACAAAGCGATGGGCTCTGAATAAACCCATCTCCGAGCGGAGAGGGGAGATGGGCGAGAGGCTGGAAAACACCGTTTACCAGGTTTACCAGGTCCAAGATAAAACGAGTGGGTTGCTTTAATGTAAAAAAGCTTTAAATCAGGGATAGGGCCGAAAAAGATAAATTACATCAGATTCAAACTGCAGTATTTTATACTAACTGAGTAGCACTTGACTTACCATTTTTTGTTTTCAACGAGAAAAAAAAAAAAAAAGATATGGTCCCGAAGAGGGAGCCAGAGGCAGCCACTCAAAGGACACAGTCACCTTTCAAGGGGCTGAGTGTGACAGTACTGCTGACTCAGCAGGAACACAAAGCAGCATGGGAACACAGGTTCCCAGGGGAGCATGCGGTGCGAGAGGAACCCGGGGCCTGTGGCTGCCCTAGGGTCAGAAGGACCCCACAGGCGGCCTGGGGAGTGCCCGTTTTGGATGGACAGATAGACACACACACAAAGGATATCTGGCGGGACTATCCTTCAGGGCGCTGAGGAAGCCCATATTTTGGGACCCTGCAAAAGAAATGAGTAAGACAACTTGTTCACTATGAAAACGCAAGCAAACACTCTGGCCCCTTACCTGGGCCCGGGACTCCCTATGTCATTTTACTGTGCCTGGATGGAGAGGAACAGGGCCCCGTATGTGTGTGAAGCCATCTTAGTTGATTATCTTGCCCCCAAAGACTAGGAGCCAAATTCTTGAAGGAACAGGATACCCATGGCTCTGCAGAAACCTCTACTTCTCGCATGCATCCCAACACACTACACAGAGAGGAAGGAAGCAGGGACTGGCCCTCAAAGTACCCCAAAACCGATAGCCATGGCAACGGGCCAGGCAGCGCACTACATTAGACAAACGTATTCATGCCGTAAAGGTCACCTGCACCACTACGATAAATGTTGACACGGCGACGCAAAACAAAGGTCTGTGGAGAGGCTACTTACGTAGGATGACGTGGGTGATGACGAAGGCGAAGATGAAGATGGTGAGGAAGGACAGCGACAGGATGAACATGTAGAAGAAGCGGTAGTTCCTCCGGCCCACGCAGTTGCCCACCCAGGGACAGTGGTGGTCGAAGCGCTCTGTGGGGGACAAGCAGATTTTGGACGAGATCAGATCATCGAGGCAGAGGGGAGGCTCTCGTGAGGGACAGAGGTCCGCAAACCCGGAAGTGCAATCAGGTGGCTTCAAGGTTTCTCACTTGCTCATGTGTAGGTCTTGCTTGAGCGCAAACCAAGAGGTGAAGACAACTGGGTCAACGCCCCCAGCTCAACTTGCGAACTCTGTTGGGCCGTGGATCAGGAGCAACAGGGACCTACAGGCAGAACACGACCGGCCCCAGGACTTGAGACCCACCTCACACCAAGCGGGTCGAGCCCCACCCACCCAAAACTCAGCGCTCACCCATTATCCAAACACAGCGCTCCGCAGGATGGAAAAGGACCCTTCCGAGCAGGGGCCCAAATTCATTTCACCATCAGATGCTGACTGCCCTGGGCAGAGCGCTTATCAGAATGAGGTTAGCCTCTGACATGTATACCTTGCAGTAAAAGTCCATTCTAAGCACTGCATTGATGCCGTCCAGCTACTGAGGGCTTCAAACAGCAGCAAGAGGTCCTTTTATAGCAGGAGGAATTAGACTGATAATCAAGGTTCTACTCTTAACCAACCACATCCGGGGAGGGGGCATCTGACAGCCTGCACTCCCCCTCTCCAGACCAAGGGCTCAGCAATCGCCACAGACAAAGCACCACAAAGAGAATGCATGCTTTTAAGGGCCAGAGCACAAGGATTCCGAGGTAACGTGCAATTTTGGTTCTGGGACGCGGCAATAAAACCGATGCTTTGACTAGATGGACTAGCAGGAGAGCTTTGAGCAAAGTGAGAGCAGGACCTTCCAAAAAGCTGCTGTGATTTATTATAGAGGACACGCGTTCCAGAGAAGATAGCTCGCATGCTTAATTAGGCTGAAGGCAGTTCCTTAGAACAACAACTTTGATTATTAGCAATGACAATGACCGTCATCATCACCATTAACGTCGTCTTCAAGAAGCACAAGCAAAGGCAAGCTTAAGCAACCAGGGGAAGGGACATTAGGCAAGACGGGAAAGCATCTTAGCAAGCTTGACAAAGTGACGTCTTGCCTAGGACCTCGAAAACATTCCTGCCCAATAAATGAGATAGGGAGCAAGACTGTCGTCCCGTTTCCGGGGGGTAGCCTTGCATCAAACCAGGAAACTCTTCCCACTCGCATCTCCTGCACCTAGCGAGTTGTGGTACTAAACTTAGATCCGCCACCGTATAGAATTCCAGGACTGCAGTGTGTTTCTGCCGAAGGCACCCGTAGAACACCACCCATTTGTGATGGACCCTGTGAAGTCCTTCACGGGTCGGACCGACACGGCAAAGTTCTCTGCCTTCACAGCTCAGCCACCGCACAATGAGATCTATGCGGCACATCTGGGCATGTCCCGTGCGGCGGGCAGGACGTGACCAGACAGGACACGGCAGAGTTCACTCGACCGCCAACACCGTGGGTACACACGCTGCGAGACACACCCAGCTACACGCTTCACAGACGTGTGCGGTCACACGTACGCACACGTTACTACATCAGGTGACTCGGATGCTGTTATACAAAGCCATTTGCCACAGTGAAACATGCTATATAGGGAGTTTCCCCAATGAGGCACTAAAGCAGGGCCCCGGAGTTGGGCCACGGCCCACAGTGCCCCCTGGTGGTTGCCCACACACACTCACCCACACAGTTGTCGCACAGGCTGCAGTGAGAGGCACGGGGCGGCCTGAAAATCTTGCAGGTGAAGCAGTACTTCAGCTTCACGGTCTGCCCGTTGATGATCACCTCCTTCGTCCTGGGGGGCGGACGGAATCCACCAGTAGTGGAGCCGTTGGCAATGTCTGTGGAGTTAAAAAATACATGAAACACTAAAAACACCCCAGTGTGTCACACTTGACTTTCAGTAAAGCCATTTTCAATTGACACGACGTACCACAGCCATGGAGGGGGGGGGGGTAGACAGGGAGACTCCATTCGCATCCATTTCTCTTCTCCACTACAGCACCCCCCCACCACACCCCCGAAATCTGAGTCATTCGGTGGCTTCTCCCCTCAGGTCTGCCCACACACACACACACACCATCATCCACCACCAATTACAGCCCTTTCTCAGCCATAAGGGGTGGGCGCTGGTCCCACAGAGATACAGATGCCTCTTCTTACACTGCCTGCCCCAGGCCTAAACATGCCCTGCTGAAGCCCAAGGCGCAGAACATGCTCAATCCCCACCCTGACACTCCAGAGACGGGGCAGACAGACCCAGACACTCATCACTGCAAGCCGCCCCCCTGGCCGAATCGGGCCAAACGCTCCCCTACAGCGCTGCCTAATGTGTCAGAGGGACTCCCTGTCAGTGTCATTAATGTTTAATGTTTACCAAAGTGCACCATTTTATTAAGGGATGGGGAACCAAGGCTGCCACAGCTCAAACACCCACACCTCAAAAACTCGAGGGTTCAAATCCCAGGAGGCGCACGAATCGTAACCCTTCCGGAAGTCACTTTGGATAGATGTTTCCAATAAATGAATAACGCGTAAAAAGCCAGAGTAACTCAGGACAGTGCACGGGATTAAGGCGGCCGCTCCGAACCCCACGTGGATCGTTTGAGCGGTTTCGGGATCGCTCCTCTTGCCAGCACATGCTGGCACATGCACGGGCCGGATCAGAGCAAGGTCACGCCGCGGGCCGGAGGAAGCCGCAGGCAGCTGGGGCCGTGGGTGTCACTTTGGATCAGGGGCTGTGGCGCTGACACCCCCCCCAGAATCAGATGGGGGCTGTCGCATTGTAGCACAGATTTCATATCAGACTGTGGCCTATGGCATCATAACTTGACATTATTGAAAATCTATAAATCATTTAGCAAGACAGGAGAGCAAACAGTTTCTTTGGTTTTGGGGCTGGGGGGGGTGCTGACTGGAGGTGAAGAGGAGCAGAGTAAACAATAGACAGCAAGCTAGTACCAGCAGCCACACCCCACTGAAAGAGGGGGCACCAAATCCCGAGTGGAAATAGAAGCCAGAATTTCAGAGCATCCAAAAAAAAAAGGGGGGGGGGGGTGTTTTTCAGAACGGGCGACTGACAGAGACTGAGCCACAGGGGGGAGAATTTAATGTTAGCATTTCGCTAAATAGGAGCACATTTCTGCTCTGTAAACATGGTTACACAAGCTGCCAGCGAATCCGAGACCTGTCTGCGCATCCACACCGCTCAAACAAGCAGATTCACAAAGAAAAACCCAACAATAATAATTGTAATAACGTCGCATTCATCTAAGCAAGACACAAAGCAGCAGATTTGAGGCAAGCACAGAAAGGGTCAGAGGTCTTTCACAGGAGCAGAAGGGCTGCTGGGTAAACACAGAGCACATTTCAGCTTAAGCTAGCAAGGCCAACAACTCAGGCCTGTTCCCACTCTCCCCCGAAGGGGGGGGGGGGCTCTGGCACGGGCTTCAAAGACAACTTTGGGCATCATTAAGGCAGCATGTGTTCTGTTAAATGATGCGTCTCAGAGACCAGCCAAAACAAGCAAGGCTCTTGGGGGTGGGGCACAAGACAAGCCCCATTAGAACATAACCCGCTCATCAGGACGGACAGACACATGCACAGCACTCAGGAGAGAGAGAGAGAGAGAGGGAGAGGGGGAGAGAGAGAGAGAGAGGGAGGGAGAGGGGGAGAGAGAGGGGGACCCATCAACACAGGGCACACACACCTAAGGGAGGGTTTGCTGACGTACAGCAATTTATTTGTCTCCCCAAACAGAAGCAGTTACCCCTGGCAACAAGACTCTCGGAATTCGAGACTGAAAAGCAAATAACCGGCTGTCTGCGTATTGTATTCTCCTGCTTCCCACGAGGATGCCGGGCAAGGTGGTCCGGGCCAGCCAGCCCCAGCATTATTTACAGGATCGGACCAAAGTGGTTGGTGAGGGGTGTTGACATTGGTGGGCCTGGCGCCCGGCCCAGACGCAGTGGAGCGCCCCGGATTGGAGAGTCGGTCAGTGACGCGAGCCGGCGGGCTCCCTCTGGGCCGGCAGCGTGTGGCCCGGCGGCAGGCTTTAAATGACAGCACCGACGCACGCGCTCGCCTGCAGCCGGCAGAACACTAATGCAGCTCTCCCGGGCTAATCCTGGGTCTGCGCGAGAAGCAGTCGAGCAGGATAAAGAGAAACGGGGAGGACGGGTCACAAAAAGGAACAGATGCTCGAATGCTCGAGTAACCCAATGTCGGAATGCAAAAAGGATGTGCGTGTGCTCCCTCGGGCTGCCATTAGGGGGAGCCCTTCCTGTCAGCTGACACCACCAGGGCCACCTCTGGCTGTTAATTAATAACCACCCGCAAAGTGCCGCATTGGAAGAGGGATCTGATTTTACTGATTTTGCCAGGCGTTACCATAGCAAGCCACTAAAAAACAAGCTAACATTACTGCCCCCTGGGGGAGGGGGGGACTCTCCATAACCCAAGACTGCATTCATTAAGATCACAGATGCGTGACAGGGTAATTAAGCCTAACCGTGCGGGGTGGGGGGGGGGGGGCGTGGCTACCCTGGGCTCTGCCGCCAAGTGGCTGGCCTGGCAGAGACTGTCTGGTCTCAGCTCCCTTCCCAGGCACTGCTCAGACCCTGACCTTAGGAGGGAGGTCACACAAGGTCACCACCACATACCTGGAGGGGTAGACATGCTTTTTCATGCCACTCATTAGCTTAAAAGATGGTAATTATTTGCAAAAACCTAATGTTAATTGAATCTTTGCATGCTTCCTGTGAATTTTAAGGAGCGGCTATCAGCCAAATGTGAGGGACAGACAGAGACATGGAAAAAAAGAGACAGAAAGACACGCTGGGGAAACCTGAAAGTGATATCACACAAAGTATGCTGCCTGGGGTGCGGGGGGGGCGGCAGGGGGTGTCACATTCCTCCGCCGACAGGGTCTCGCCCACAAACATCTGCGCTGCATACAACAAGCCAACTTCCTGTCACCGGAAAACCAAAGCAGGGGCAACGTCATCCTGTCCTTCAGCAGAGACTCCCCGCACGTACTGGGGACAGAGGCGAGGGGGGGAGGGGGGGGCAGACTGAGGAACACCACTGCCCCCAGCCAAACCATACCAGCAAATCACGTGGCAAAGCAATGACCTTAAAAACACCTTAAAATCTGAGCCACATCCTCATACAAGCGCAAACCACAACAGCTAACGGCAGAGAGCAGGGTGGGTCTAGGGCTCCGCCCACCCCTTCCGAAGACAGACAAGACAATTTTAGTTGGCAGAGGTAGGCCTGTGGACAAGATGATCAGCACTCGGCAAAAGCAGATCCCAGGTAACACTGCCACTAGAGGGATTTTGGAACACTGTAGGGGGATGGAGGGAAAAAATAAATAAATAAATAAAATAAACAGAACGTCAATACAGAGGGCAACCCCAGCGTTCAGCTCTGAATTCGTACAATGGCTGGCTCGGTTGAGGAATCTGATATTAGAAAAATCAGAGCTGGCTCAGGGCTGCCTTTAGAAATGGAGAAAAAGGAGACATGATCCTTTAGCCACCTGGCACGTACACGAACAGACAGACGGAACCATTCGCGAGCCAGCCACACAGCAACTTAAAAGTAGCCGGGCAACATCAAAAGCTTCCAGGCCATTAGGCACACATTAAGACAGGAGTGAAGCCGGCCCGGGACCTGCGTCCACAATGAAAGGAGGTCTGCCAGGGGCCGCGGGCTCCACCGGAACGAGTCTGATGGGGGAACGGCCTCCGGTCTCAGAGCGAGGCAAGGTGAGGAGCCCCAAGCACTCACAGGCTTGGGAGAATCGCAAAGCGCCAAGCCATAATGGAGTCTGAAGTCCCGTCTGCAGCTCTGTACTCCGCGACTGGGGCATGGGCAAGCCAGGTCTGCGAGGTGGCAAAGGCAGCGGAAAGAGACGCAGCCCAGGACAGATTCCCTCTCTCCCCCCGGCTCGGCACAAGAGAAAAGCCAGACCAAATCGGGATCAAAGTTCAGCCACATCTGAACCGAAGCGAGACTCCCAGAGTGTCGCAACACTCCGGTTTCTGTGGCGATGGGATCCGGCTGCCGTCGGCGACGTGAGAAGATGCTGCTGCCCGCAAGGACACCCACGTCCGTCCCACGGAGCTGCTAGACACTGTGCTCCTGGCATTTAAAGGCTGCTAGACGAGTATATTGGCGCGGGGGGTGACATACCAGCCTTTATAGAAGACACCAGGACACAGTTATGTTACAGGGAACGGAAAGCGAAACTGAAAACCCAGTGCTGATCATCCCAAACTGAACATGCAGAAGTCATGTGACAGCAAGTCAGTAACAGGTGGCGACGGGGGCCGTACCGATCTGCCTCTCCAGGTCGGCGGCTTCGTCGGGCGTGGCCCTGGGCAGGACCCCGGGGTCGCTGAAGCTGGTCCGGAGCAGAGTCCCCAGCACGAAGAGGAAGAGCACGCCCCCTACTGCCGGGATGGCGGGGCTCAGTGACGATGCCAGGAAGGGGCAGCTGGGGGCACACAGAGGGGACAGCCGTGAGCTTACGTCGGGGCCAGCCAGACGCCATCTCTGCGGCATGGCTGTAATAACGCCCATCTTCCGTCATCGGGTGCCCAACGGGCCTTGATAACCCATTCAACCCCATACCTTTCTTACACAGGAACAGTACCCATTTTAATTCAGCGGCACACAACACTGACTAGACTAGAAGGAAGTTTCAGTTCTCGTTCCCCCCATTTGAATCAGCCTTCAGTTCCAGTTCATTGCAAAAGGCAAACATAAGGACCGCCCACAAAAGGACTTCCAAGTGAATACCAATAGGATCGACACAGCTTTCTGAATGACAGCTGGGCCAGCCACTCACCTTCTGCCACTTATGCGTACAGTATCAGACACCAGGCATGGATTCCCCAGCCTCCAGATGGGCAGTAATCTGATTTGGCAACAGATAACGGGATTAAAATGTCACCTCTTGATCTTACGGGTGCTAATGAGCGTAATCGTGTTACAAATATCTTGGCTACAGGTCAAATGGGTGGGGGGGGGGCACATTCCTGGACAGCCACCCCTCCCCCCAACCAACTTCAGCAAAATTGACAGACAGCCGCCAAAATCATTCTCTTGACAAAACCACTAACTTCCTTGCAGAAATGCCTGATTAGAGGTGGTTTCGCCTCAGACGCGCCAAGAAAAATTCAAAGGGAAACATGGAGAAGGTTTTGCACAGATTAGGGTTTTTTCCCGGTTTCCCTTCCAGCACTGGCTGGAGGCCACGGACCGGGTCAATCTGGCGACCCGACGGAGCACGGGCCACACTCGCCTGTCCAGAAATACCCACTCCGTGAGGGGTTAAAATGATCAGGCTTGCATTAGATGACTATCTTGGAAATGGACGACTAAAATGATGAAATAGTGGAGTAACGAAACGAAAGTCTATTATTTTATGATTCGCATGCAAGTCTGAGCAGCGGAAGGACCATTACCCGAGCACTTATGCGGCTTAATTGCAAGGCCCAAAATCGATCGTGATAAGGCCTTTGCGTCGCCGTGACGACCCCTGATCGCCAAGGCGATGGGGAGGGCAGCTTGTTTAGCTTCTTTTAAAGGCTATAAATACACATTCAATTATCGATCGTGGACATTATGAAAACATCCTTTTACGACGAGCCAGCCTCGGGCAGCCGTGACACGGGATCGGGGAGGCCCTCCTGCGGTTTGGTCTTCGGCAGGGACGGAAAAAATTAACCGCACGGCTGGCATCGTGCACGCCGCCCTAGAGGCTTTTGTACCAGATGCAGCCGTCTGAGAAGGCTCGCCATCCCATAATAGCAGATAGATGCCAGAGGCGTGGTTTCTATACCCTGATTCACACTGACCACACACACACACACACACACACTGACCTACGTTGGGAACAAACCCTACATTCCTCCAGCATCACCCTAAAAGCTGGAGCCAGCCAGAGCAGCCAAAGCGACTGCCGCCCGGCCGCCCAGAGAGCGCTCTCGCGGCCTTTGATTACACACAGGAGCGCCACCTCTGGCTCTGTGTAAACACGGCCACATCCTGGCCCGCGCCGCCACATTCCGCAGGGGGGCGCCGCCCCAGGTTCCCAGCTTCCCCGCCGATAATCATTGAACGGGGAAGCTGGGGCGGCACCCCCCTTTTTTTCTGGCCTTTTTAGGGAATTTCTCCTCTCTATTTTTGAAACGGTCAAGGATGTCGGCAGCTCAGATCTTCCAGATGGCAACACCTTGAGAGTTTCCACTTCAACCCCCCTGCCCCCCCCCGAGGTAACACCCCACTGACCTGGCTAATCTATTTAAGGCGGCCATTTTGGCTCTGGAGTTCTGTGGCACATGGTGGAAAGAGCTTTGGCGACACATAAACCAGGCTTGGCCCAGAGAGAGGTTACAGGAGGCACCATTACTGCTGCCAGCCTGCACTGCGAGACCAGGAGGGTGTACTACATACTAGGACTGCCACTAACGACCATTTTCCTATAGATTTTGATACCGATGGTTTAATCTAAAAATCTAATTTCCCTCCAGAAAATCAAACTGACCATCTCATTCAAGTTTGACAACATACCAAATGTCATCATAGGAATTTAGATAATGGAAACTGGATTTTTAGCACTGAATTGACATTTACTTGCACTCGTAATTCGCATTTCCTTGCACTCATAAGCCTAAAATAATGAGAGAGAGATTGTGATGGCCAAAAGTTAGTAATCTGTATAAATTCATCGTATCCTTAAGCGGAGCACGCCACATGTGACTGCTTTGGTAAATCATGGACGCGAATAGCACTGAAGTCGTGGTGAAGAAACAGATAGCAGTCACAGCATCTTTTAAAATGAACAGGAGTTTAAAGCCAAACAAATATAGAAGAATATTTACCATGGTGTAAGTATCAGAAATTGAAACAAACGCGTGATCATGCCCCAGTCAGTGAAAGTGTGCCCCCTATCCCAAGTCCCCAGAGCGTTACAGGTGTAAATTGGTTAATTGGTTTCAGTTTTAGTTGACGGAAATAATGTCCCAACAAGGCCAGCGCACAAACACTGGCACTGTCAATCAGTGTAGAATAACCCCAGATTTCAGCCTAAACAGGTATTCAACAGATATTCTAAGGCAGCAGACAAACAACTTTACAGCTTTAATGAGCATTTAGCAGCTATAAGGACAAAAGACATTAAAAAGCTACTCAACTAATGGGAGCTTAATACATAAATAAAAACAAAACAAAAAAACACATGTAAGGTGGTTTTGCCTTTTTTGGCAGTCCATCACCTAGAATAGCGCGATGCTCGTGCAAAGTGCTAGTGCCGCCGAGGTTTGCAGTTTAAATCTTGTAGTCTACAATTCGTATCACAATTACATAGCGATATTGAAGGAAATTGTCTCTTAGCGAAGTCAAACAGCACTACAACAGTGGTTATGATCCCAGTAAGTTAACTCGGGGTACGTCTGGGCATGTTCACATGAGAGCCAGGACTCCCACCCCATGGCAAGTTTAATCTGCCCCTGACAAAGGGATGGCATTAGATATGTATAAAAAAAACATTCCATTTAATTTACAGAATCGAAAAGTCAATCGTAGAAAGTAGGAGGAACCTTCCTAGTAAGAAGGCCCGACCTCAGAACTCAAGATGGCCGCGCCCTTCTCCAACAGAAGTGAAAGCTGTATGCCGTTTATCAGCACTTATGCATCATTTGTATTTCACTAAATGGGTTGTAGACACAGCACTATTCAACCGGTATTTATGGACACGTTGCTACGGTGTTTGTATACACGATATACTATGAAATGCGTCATCAACAGATAACGCTAACGGTGGCTAACGATTAACCTGGTTAGAACGGGGCCCCGTTTCAGAAAGCAGGATTTCTGGCTTAACCGTATAACAGATTTAAAAGTAGCCTGGCCTAAATGTAAATGAATGAAGATAAAGTCCATTTAAATGGAGGTACCTTAAATCAGATAGGAAATCCTGCTTTATGAAACTGGTCCCTATTGCCAAATGGCTTTCTGACTTGTTGTACTGGAACGCGGTTAACTCGGGTGTGTGTGTGTGTGTGTGTGTGTGTGTGTCATTCCCAGCTCCGACAACTGACCTCCGAGGTAAATGGAACGCAGCATTAGCCTCAAGGAACCTCAGACCGAGCAAATGCCCCCCCAGTCACCCCCCTCAACCCCAACCCCATCGTGACAACAGAAGGAGGCCACAGGAATCATTCCGTGTTTTTCGTGGATGGCTGGGTGTGACGACTTGGGCCCTGGAAACTGCTGCAGTCATGGTTTGAAGCCCCCATTTGCCATGGGGGGGGGGGGGAACTAAAGTTTCTTTTTCAGTGGGGACCCAGAAACAAGGTCACGCCCAAAGACAGACACCCTATATACTGTGGTGAAGGAGGAGCTCCGTGAGGGACGGCTTTCTCCAGGGACCGTGCCACTCAGGCAAGAAGCAGCTCCTGACCCCACCGGGGCGACCCTTAGCAGCGGGCAGGGCGACGCCAAGCACAGGAAAGTAAGGCTCCTGTACAAAGGGGTTTAGGCGGCCAGGCGGGATGCCTGCGAGAGTAATCCTCCGGGTCTCCAGGGATGGCACGGCGTCAAACAGGCCACAGGGACGAAACCCAAACTGGCGACTCCAGGGTCCCGTGCAGAGCCGCCGCATCGCTGCTGACCGGTTACAGCGCGGATGAACACATAAGACAGCCGAGGGGTCTGACCGGGACAAAGACCGCGTCACTTGGCGGCAGAGCGGCAGCTGGCAGGAAGGAGGGTGCGAAAAAGGGGAAACGGGAGCGACTGACAGAAGGCAGGAATACCACGAGAGTGGGGTGACGGGACCACACTCATGCTGCAATCTACCCACACAGAACCGCCCCCACCCCCCCCCCCCCATTCAGCCGAGAGGCCTCCCTGGCCGACAGTGGCATGAGCTGGATTGAATCACACGCAGTGTATTTTCACCCCAAGCAACCCTCGCACGCGCACTTCGGGGAGACAGCCGACGTGGGGGCAGGCCAAGGCATGCCAGAAGAGAAGACTACCGGGTCCTAGACACCTTTACTGGGTACTATGACAGGAAATATAAATTCACAGCTGGTATAAGCACTTGCACAGCTTATTAATGCCTCAGACAAAAACAAAAAAAGACTCACAGATAAAAGATCATGCTGAGGATGCTGGCGCTCACCTGCGATTTTGCAGGAGGATGGTGGCACTTAGCAAGGTGATGGAGCTCTTCAGCCATTCTTCAGTGGGGAGAGCCTCATTTAGAGGGATCTGTTCGGGACACTTAGAGTATAGCTAAGCTAAACCGAGCCAGAAGACACAGCCATGTGCTTGAAGACACAGCCATGTGCTTGAAGACACATCGTCTGATGGATGTTTGTATGTCGTTTGGGCTTAAAAACAAGGGCTAAAACTACTAATCTCAGTTTATTAATAGTTTATTGCTCTTGTGGAGTCTATTTAATTGGCTTGTTATGCAAGACACCTGGATATGTGAAGGCTGTAAATAATCCCCAGCTTCGGTTACAAACAACAAATCCCACAGACACACAAATGTGTTAAGCACAGGGTTTAAAAGTGGGACTAAGAAATCAAAATGGAGGGAGGCCTTCCTTCGGCCAACACAGAGATGGTCAACCTGAAGGTTTATTTCCCTTAAATACAGACAGGTTTGTCTGATAAGACTGCATGATGGGATGCGGTAACAACAATAAAAAGCAGGGGCTCACTACCATGCTAAAGTTAGCCTGCGATGTTCCAGGGCCCCCCGCCCTCTTCGCAGCAAAATGGAAGGGGAAGGGAACATCTTGTTACAACCTGACGCAGTAAACCTGTGAATGACGAAAAAACTAGACAAGCTGGCAGTGGGACGCGAGCTGGCCAACACCGGCACGTGGGTACATAGACGGGACAGGGCGGCGTAAAGAGTGAGGGATCGTAAAGTGCATCTGAACCTCCTCCGGATAATCCTATCATTACCCTAATGTGAGGGACATTCATTTCAATGACAACACATACTTACATAATCACTGACACCACAGCTAGCGCAAAAGAGCAGAGCCACTTGGCTTTATTCCGAAGGCCGGTCTATGAGGGTATGGCTTTGTGTTTCGCACCAACGTTAAACGTTAAAACCCTCGTTTTCTAGTGATCACAGGTGTGCAGTGAAGTGTCAGGCTGTTGTCTGACAAATCCCACATACCCAGGCGGCAAAATAACATTGCAGACTCGCTCAGCAAACACAGCTATTAACATGTCAATAACGTAATCGGAAACCATTTCAGCCAAAGCTATTTTTAAAACCAGTGGAAATGGTTGGGTGCATTTTTAATGACATCCACTGGAAATCAAGTTCTCATTCTTAAAGGGGAAGGATGGAGACCAGGATTATGACATTAATTAATGGTTGTCCTTCAATGATACTTGGGGGTGGGATTTAATGTAACAAAATAAAAATTACTGATTTCACACTAGTCAGTCGATTCATTTGCCTTCCAACATTATCTAAAACAACTGGACAGTTAAAAAGCAGCTGAACAGATTAAGTCCTTAATCTTACACAATTAATGATTTGTAATGGCGAGCATTGAGTATAGACAAAAATAAAATTGAGCCCCTCCCGCAAAGTCGGGGGAGAAACGCAGTACAAACCTCATCGGGGACACGTTTGAAGCCATGAGTGGAGTAAGCTGCCTGAACCCGCCACCACTGGTCCACTTGGCAGAGGAAAAGTGGGTTAATAGTGCAGTTATGGTTCTCCAGGAATTAGAACCGGCTGGCACTGAGGGCACAGGAACCTCAGCATGGCTGCTGCACCGGCCCACCAATCAAACCCAACGGGTTACGCATTGTCAGAAAGTCGTAATTAGTGTTGCTAAGCTTGCTGGCCAAAGTTAACCTCGTAAAACGATAAGTTGTGCTAAAGCTAAAAGTGCTTTTAAATGACATGGAAGGGTGTAAAAAAATAAAAAAAAAATTAAGAAAAACAAAGACTCAATTTTTATTTAACTATGAATATGCAAATGACAGTGCTGCCCAGGCAGGCACACCTTTGGTATAGGCCCACCACCACTGACAGTGCCTAATTTTAGCCGCATCTGAATAGGATCCAGGGCCGAGCCAGTTTATATAGCTTTCCTAATGCAACCCCATAATTATACCCCTCATCTGTCTGGAGTCTGATTTTTTTTACACGTAAGCAAAAAAAAAAAAAAGGGAAAAGGGAAAAAGACTGGCACGGCAAAGCTGGGAGTAACATGACACGCAAACAAAACGCCCCATAGGTCAAATTTATACACACACACACACACACACACACACACACACACACACACACACACACACGCACACACACACACACACACAGAGCAGTCCCTTATGCAGCCAGGGTCAGCTTGATCTGGGCTCTGGCTTTGGGAAAGATGAAAAAGGGAATAATCTGGACAAGACACCAGTCAAGCGGATAAAAGTCCACAAAAACAAACGTTTACAGCAGAGAAGATGAAGGGCTTTAAAAAGCAGGCAAGCGGGCACCAACACACACCGTCATCAAGCAGCTCTTTCGCCGTTCCAGCCTTAAATAAGCTCCTCCAGTCCATTACCCACTGTCACTCCATCACAAACTGAATCAAAGCAATGAGATTTTAAATGCACGGTTATTTTAAATCCCGTTTCCTGGAAGTCTTTGGGTTAGCAGTTGCCTCCCCCCCTGCCTTGGTGTGTGTCCAGACCCTCCAGAAACACAAAAGCTACGTGACAAACCTCTACAGCTGGGTGAGTAGTGAGCAGTAGGGTACAACAGGACCATCCTCCTGGTCACTGGCTCTCCAGCCACCCTTGTGTTAAGGTAAGGGGAGTTTCTCAGGATTTCAGGGAACTTACACAAAGGCTTCTTTAGCTCTGGTGTATTGTTGGAAGGCACATTGCTTTTTTGGGAACACGGTCTTGATAGATCATGGTTTTGGGCACGTCTGGAACTAAGAATACACCTTTCAAAAGGCTGCAATTGGAGGAATTCCTGACGAGCGGGTTCATCAGCCCAAACATGAAGGCACGCATCTTTTACAGGGAGTGACAAGTGAGCACTCAAAAAAATTTAACGGATATAATTCGAAGGCACCCGTTGCCATAGCGACAAGCCGTTCACCAGCACACATGGAGCTTTTAGAAGACAGGCGGTTGCCGGGGAAACCAGCGAACAACCATTTCGGCGAGCGCTGACAGAGGGGAAGGTGAGAAACCATAGGAATCCAAGGACTTTGCCGTAAAGAAGCTTGTTGAAGCTTCACCTCATTGCTGTTCAAGATTCGTGCCGTCCACCAGCCTGTGATGTCATCCTAATGCCAGTGCCAAAATACGCAGTTGCAGCATAAGGTGACATTCTCCATTTGGTCGGGGTAGTGTATGTCTGTCTCTTCCCCCATGCCAAAAACTCTTTCCTTTCATTCATCAAATTGTGCATTCAGGAGTTGTCAATTTGCTACTGCAGCTTAGTGAAGGCGAACACAATGCATTCCATCCAATGATCTCGCAGAAAGCACTACTTGAATCCCGGCTGTGTGTGGCACCACAGCTTGGCTAAAATCACTCTACGATATCACATCAGCATCATCTTTAAACATCTTCATAAAGTACACCAAGTTCCTTATAAGACCACTGTCCAGTGCTTCTGGGAAAGGCATAACGTGAAATTAAACCCAGAAGATTGAAAAACAAAGCTGTTAAAAACATGAACTAAATAACCGTTTAAATCATTAGATTTTTTTGGAGGTCCACATGACCGCTTTGGGGGGGATCACAAGGCTTTTGTGACCTACTTAAACTGGGTCTCATTACAGGTAACCAAGAAGTACAAAACACTTTGGCTTATGGGTGTAAACATGTTTTACTATCACAGACATCACACCACATCCACGTCAAGTTTGGGTTCAACAGTGCAAGCACCTCACATATGGGTATTGAGTGCACCTTCTATGAAGCAGACAAAACTTAAAGCCATTAAAGCTACACTTTCTGTTCCCAGTCATCACCTTCTCCACCTCTCCTTTGACAGGCATCACTTTCGGCTTCATGTTCCCAAATGCCTGAAAATGGCACATACAATATATTTCTAAATTAAAGCCGTCAAATTGCTTTGTGCAGAATTTTTGCACTCTTCAAAAAAAAATGTCCCCTGAAGGTTCAATTTAAAAATTCCGCCAGGAAAATCCACGCAGACTCAAAATTTATCATTTGAGTCTAAGCTGCAGGTAATTCCAGCACGTAAAACCCCTAAATGACAGGCTAGCCCAACATGCCTAACTGCACGTTTCCATAACCTCATTTGACTCTGCAGGCACCTCAAAGACGTACATCTGCCAATGAGATGTAGCATTATCTATCATTACATCCTTAAGAATGGTTCTGGTGAATAGCTCAAGGACCCTAAATCTTATGGTTAGAAGCTGCAAGTCTGACATTCAAAAGAACATAAGAGATGACAGGGCAACAGAAGAAACCAACCAACCGCTATGACCCATAAGCTAGCGGCTTCTGCACGGACAAATGGTTGGGCAGCCGAAGGTACGGTGCATAGAGGTTAAACTATGCTAGCAAATATGCTGCCACCTACCAACGCCAACAAATCCATTTATAGAAACATACCGAACGCGTAGATGACACGGCCAGAGCTGGAGCAGGATGATGCAAAGCAGTTTCCCCCCAACTCAGTTCTCGGGGAGACACAGACTGGACACGCTTTTTGCTCCTTCCCCGCTTCCAGCTCCTGAGGACTGCTATGGGAAACACTGCTTTACAGGACACTGAAGTTTTTGGGTCCCTCGTTGACCCAGTGGGCCAATAGCTTGGGTATGGTTACAGTCTACTTGGACAGTGCAGTCAGCAGAAAAGCAGAGTGTTGTATGGCCACATTATTACAAATCCTTGGAGTGAATTATGACAGGATCAGTAGAGACAGAATGTGTATTACAGGGCAGTTCAAATGACTGTCCCAAGGGGCCAAACCCTGCTGATTTTCCAGACTTGTGAGCCAAGTGTGAAGCCTCCAGCCAATCAGAATCAGTAATCATTACACTACCTGAAAAGACTGAAAACAAGGGACTTAGATTTTGAAGGCCAACTTTTAAGAGCCATAATGTACTGAAAAATAACAACGGTAGAGCTAGATCTAGAGAAGTGTGTTAATATTAATTGCACTAAATGGTATAACTGACACCGATCTACACACATTAACTGTACACCATGCTACATTCTACCAGCGGACTGCGCACTCAAATTAAAAAGTGATCAATCATTTAATTTCCCTTCCATCTGGATGCAATTGGCAGAAAACGATGGGCCTGGAATAGCTGTGATTATCACCAGGATGCACAGACAAAAAAAGCAAAATCAGAAGCAGAGAAAGAACCAGACTGTACACATCTACATGGAAGACTGAGGTAAGGAAAGGGCTTAACACTCAGGAAGCCTGTTGGGGTACAAAACCTGTTTGTCTAAAATGCACAAAGGAATGGGGGCATCTCATGGGGGAATTCATGCGTCATCTCGGAAGGTCTCTCTTAGCTTATGTTCACACACTTCATCTTTCACCTTTGGCAGGCTGGAAGGCACCTGTGCTATGGGGAAGCCGAGCTGGGGCCATCATGGGCCACATGTGGGGTCTTCTAAACCCTTGTGGAGACCAGGGTGTACAGTGTTTGGCGTAGGCCAATGGGACGGAGGGGGCAGCATACATGCTGTGTATGTGACTCAGCCTAACTTGGCGGCTTCTTTGTGGGGGAGTCCTGTTCTCTTAACGCATATGAATGTAGTACATTACGAGGGAGAGGTATAAGAGATAGATGGGGAATAAGCGCAAAGCGTGACGGGCAACCACGGGAGAAATGTCACCGGCGGAAACACTGGGGTAGTGACGACCAACAACCTGTAATACCAAACAGAGCCCGGCAGGTGCGCACACATGGGACAGGGTCCCTCGACTGCGGGCACCTGATACAGGGTTACAAGGGGACCATACGCCATACCGCACGTCCGGCTGACGGGGACGGGCAGGAAGAGGACCAAAGGTAAACGACCACAGGGGAGAGTGGTGGTTTGATCAGCTGAGTCACCCCATCAACATCCCCACCCAGCCTCCTTCCACTAACCCCTTATCAGGGATCAAAAAGGTACCACCACACACCTGGAGAAGATCTGAAGTGTTCAGTGGGTGGTATTTCACCAGAAACCATTTTAGCCCCAAGCAGAGAGAGAAGCACCATTAGAGAGAACCCAACATGGGGTGGGAGGATGCAGCCCCCCGCCCCCGCTTCATCCGCCAGGCTGAAAGACCTCAAACCGGCCTTAAGCCAATCCTCACAGATCCACATGCGTCATGATTGCGGACTGATCACTCCAGGTTTGCACCCAAAAATCATTGACGCATCACATGGTTTTGAATTGGCTGTGATTAGCTCAACTGATCTCGTCAATTACAGGAACAGCATGAAAAATTGATGAGTCACGGAGGTATTTATACCGAGGGACCGATGGCTTGTTAAAAACAATGGCGCTGCCTGCCCCAGAGGTATCAAATTCAAGACTACTATAAAACTGCAGCAGCATCAAAACCAAACGGCAAGGTGCGGGACCCACATCAGGTGCCGCGTCTCGGGGAATTGTACCGTTCTTTTAGCACTAAGGGGTGGTGGGTTTGAATCAGACCTCGGCCCCTTGGAATAGCCTGTATCTCCGTCCAGAGCTTGTGGGATTTCCCCAGAGAAAAGCCATTTACTCTGGTATGCAAGACAAAGGTGTGGGTGACAGGATGACATCATCAGCTGTAATTATCTTTGAAAAGATGCAGGGCTGAGAATATTTTGATGTATTCTATAAAACAGACAGGATCCCTGTAGCAAATTTCCAGAGTTTTTCAAGGACCCAACAGTGATACATTTCCTTTGCTGGTCACTGGACTCGAACTGACAACCTTCCTAGACACCAGCAATCTCCAAAACCACAAGAGAGATGATTTCCTTCTAGAATGGTAGTAAAACATGTCGCAGACTTTCTGTACCCCGGTACCTACTGTCTACCGAAACGCACTGCAATATGCACCAGAAATTCCCAGTCAGTCAGAAGCCTGCGAGCAGCGGCATTCATCACAGGCAAGAGTGTCACTCGCTCAGCCTCACAGCATCGGCACCCGTGTTTACTTAATAAACTTGGTGACAGGCAAAGCATGACAAACAGTCACAAGGAAATGACCCGTCACTGTTATAACACTGATGAGCCTAGTTCCTCTTCCCATGGGGCGGGGCAGGGCAGGACAGGCTGGGAGCAGGGGCCTCAGTCAGCAGATCCTTACCCTCTCCAAGGGAAGCCACTAGGCCTTGGGGACACCGAGGCCTCGGATACTCTCTGTCAGACGTTCCACAGATGGACACTATAAAGCGTAAGCCTCAGTACAGGATGGAAGCTATTCAGCTCCAAACAGGAAGAGGAGCTGCCAGTTACAGCCAATGAGATGTCTGCTTTTGGCATGGCATTGTAAAAAGATCATTATGAAACATTTCCTGTCGGGGGAATACAACTGCAATTGGTGCCCACTGCTCCTCAGGACTTCTTATAGGCTTAAAGTGTCTCCTGCTCTACATTAACCCCTTGGAAGTATTAATATCCCCCATGTGAAAATGCCTACCGTTTCCAGATGCTCTGGGGTCAGATTGACCCCAATCACCGCCTAAGGAACAGGAACAATAAAACAGGCTAACATTTCCTCCTGGTTCTCCCCACCTCACCCTGACCTCAGAACCTCATGCTAACCTCCGGCCCACGTGCCACCGGAACTGCCCCGACCGCCACAGAGCTCCGAGTGCTCTGAGCCACTCACTGTGAGTGAGTGAGTGAGTGAGTATGGAGGGGGATTACCCCACAGCAAACAATTCTACACGGGCAGCAGACCCCAACCCCACACATCATGCAGTAAACAGACAGACATTAGTAACAGTGGATGCTGTCGTTAGGCTAATGATTGTGTTTCCATGGATTTATGATGGGGTGGGAAGGGGGCCATTAAGTGTAATTTAAACCCAGGGTATAGAACACCAAGGCGGGGCCTTCTTCTGATCAACAGGACCAAGAGCGCTCCTCACTCACTGCATGACCCCCTAATGTGGACAGTCATCGAGCCAGAATGTTCAGAGGAACGGGACCTGCAGTCCTAGCCAGGCACGTCAGGTGACTACAGGATGACCAACCACAGCCCCATGGCAGGCGTAGGAGAACCAATGAGTAAGTCACCATCAGAGCGGGGAGCAGGAAGGCTTGGCCCTAGGGATGGGAAGCGATAAATTATTGATGTCAATGCCATTATCGATTCTTCTTATCAACCCAATTCTTTATCGATTCCCTTATCAATTCCAGATGAGAGAGAAAAAAAAAATTATCACCGATTATAAATGTGGACATGTACTTGGTAAGCTACATATTTATAAAATAAAAACAGCAGTCCTACGCAGTTGTCAGCACCAAAAGGAGCTGATTTATTAGCTGTCAGAACCGAGTCTCGTCCTCTACATTAAGCGTGTCGCTAGTGTTACCACCTTTGCAAGTTTAAATAGCTTTGCACTGGTTACAAAATGCACAACGGTTGTCTTTCCCACTGCAATGCAACCACGCCTTGGACCGCTTCTTCTGTTCCATGATGTAAGAATTGGAAGTCGCGGTGCGTGACGTCGTGTGACATCATCTCGCGCAACGCCGGAACATCCAGAGGAATCGATAACGTCGGAGGCGCGCAATTCCGATGCATTGTGACAATTAAAACCGGTTCTAAATTGGAACCGGGTTTCGATTCCCACCCCTACTCGGCACCGAGCACAATAAGCACCCGGCGGGGAAACAAGCAGATCAAAAAACAAGCAAGGGTTCCTTGCGGCTAGTACAGCCAATAGCGGAGAACAGTAAACCATGCTCACACTTATTGGGCTGGGCTGGGCTGAGCCCCCCACAGGGGCTGAAATAACCAGAGGAGGTGAGCAGCTTGTCCCAGTCACATGTGCCACAGCCAGCAGCAGAAACTGCACCCGATGCGTCGCAACGCAGATGCGGTCACAGTTACAGCAGGCCCTTTCAAGCACAGCATGGGGTGCTGGCACTGGTAAAGCACTAATTCAGGACAAAACCATGTCAAAGCACTTCCGGACACACCCACCCAACCCAAGAGGAAATCAGAAATAGCCCAACACATCAACACCAG
Source organism: Petrocephalus schoutedeni (assembly GCA_026780765.1). Classification (NCBI taxonomy): domain Eukaryota; kingdom Metazoa; phylum Chordata; class Actinopteri; order Osteoglossiformes; family Mormyridae; genus Petrocephalus; species Petrocephalus schoutedeni. The sequence continues at coordinate 72,828 of JAODKL010000030.1, read as the reverse complement.
ACACAGAAGGTGAGAGGCTACTGATGAATGGTCCAGCCATTGCGGGGATGGCTCAGAGAGACAACTGGTGCCAATTCAGATGAAAACCCATTTCTAAAGACTAATGCAAGATGGCGATCAGATTACAAAACCAGAAACACTGCACCTCAAAAATACGGCTACTTGCAGGGTTACCCAAACCCTCCCCCCCTTCTGTACCTCCGTCAAGCATAAAAACTAATTAGTGCGATGCTCACTCTTTGCTCCAGCATGCAGTTGGCATCTCCCGCACCGGGCTTGGATGGGAAAAGGCGGGAGTACCCTTCGAGTACCTTTGTCCGCCATGAGCACTGGATCTCTGGCAGGGCCCTCGCGCTAATGACTGTGCGATCGATGCTAAAAGCTTCTCTGTTCGATTAAAATAAAAGGCATTTTCGACCTTCTCCTCATGGGGGCCGAACCTCCCCGCAGCCTCATCACCCAGCGGATTCAGCTCCTGATCGAGCCAGAAAGGTTCCAAAAAGCATGCAGACAGTGATAGGAAACCAACAGTAGGAAGGATATGCATGAAATCATATGGCTAAATAAACTATTTATTTAAAAATATTTTAAAATAAAAATCAGGCCCCATCGATTATTCAATTTTCCAAGCACTTATCCAGGACAGGGTGACGGGCCATACGAGCCACATGGCAGGGAAACGCTGGTCTCGTGATGGGGCAGAATGAAGAAGCTGTGAAGTCCTGCAGACAGTTTCACATCTAAAAATAAGCTTGAATTACTTGATGTGACATCAGCTGCCATAAGGGTGAAAGAGGCAATTGAACAGAAGAAAAAAAATACTAAATACTAAAACTTAATGCGCTTGTTTGGGGAAAAGTGGTACTAAGTTTTTTACAGTGGTTCCCCACTCCCCCGGACAGCTGCCCACAGTGCTGGATGAAGGCCACGATGCTTATGGCAGGTGCAGAAAACAGCGAAATCAACGTTTTAAAACAAGCAGCACCTTGTGAAAGTCAGCGTCGCAAAGACCAGTTGCACCAAGCACTGTACTATGCCATCGGCGAGGGGGCTTTATTCACCCTAGGGGGAAAAATTAGGTAGCTTCCGTGTGTCCCATCTTAAACTGCATGAAAGACACAGATAGGTATATACAGGTGAGGGAAAAGCTTGGGATGAGACCCCAGGGTCAGGCAGCACCCACCACCACTGGGACAGTGGGACTAAGGGCCTTTGCCATGGCTATGGAATTTCAAACCACAAGCTTCTGGACGTGGACTCCGATTCCTAACCTCCAACAAATACACACCACCCCAAGGCGAGGGTAAGGATCAAGGGTGAGCAGATGCAGTCAGTCATTTTTAGAAAGGAAAAAAAATAGCAGGATTCACTTGATTCCCAAACTGCCAAGAGATCGCCATCTGAGGTCAGGATGAGGGTGACCAATAAGCATTTTGAGGGGGCGGGGTTTGTAGGAGAACACCCTCAGATTGGCTCTTAAAACAGTCAGCTGAAAGCTGCTTGATGTGATGTGGGGGGATTAACCAAGAGATGTATAGGGCTGATTTGGGATGGCAGTCTCGGCAACACTGGTACAAAGCAGGTGTGAAGAACAATTGTGCTAGTAACCAGTTTATCAGATCCTCAGTCAACAGTTATTTCCATCTAATGTCCTCGGGCCCTAGTCAACACCCTAATGAATTGCCCATAAGACCGGGGTCACGCAAGTCAAGTGGCTCATGGCCTCTGCAAGTCATTCATACGCAAAGCAGTTGCCAGGCACCATAAAGGCTGCATCAGCCAGTAGCATGCTCATATAAATTCAGAACGCCTTTATAAACACAAACATCACTGACCTGCCGCGATAAGACGGGTAACCATTTGAGAAGCAGATAAAACTTTACAATGACAAATGGCTGTCATTACGACGGATTAAACTTTATGCAAGAAGAATCGCAGTGGGGCGTTATGCAACAGACATAAATATTCTGTACGGAAACATTAGCTGTCACGTCGTCGAGAGCGAAAGCCAGAAAAGAATGTCTTTGTTCTCATGCAGCACGTCATGCCAGCGTACAGGTTCTGACACATTCTCCTTTTCCGTCTCACTCCGCTCGTCTTTGTCCCCAGCTAAAGGGATGCTCCGCAAACAGCGTGGGTACCGACATCAGCCGTCACTGGCCACCTCCCCTCCCAGAGGCGGCAAGACCCCCATTATGCTGCTGCTCTGGCTGCCGTAAGACGGCCCTGCCTCGTCACGACGCAAAAGGGGCGCTGGGGAAGCCTGGAGAGGGAGCAGGAGCAGGCTCCCCTGTGACTCGGGGATGGTGGCGAAGGACAGATACGCATCTCTGAGAAAGACGAGAAGGAATCTTTGTGGGGGGGGGGGGGTTTTGCTCACTTGCATTCAAGGTCAGTTTGAAGTTTTCAGTAAACACTAAATGGAGAAACTTGCCAATGCCCCCCCCAAATACAGACTTAAATGTTCCATAAATACCTGCCAGAAACTAACAATGGGAAACTTTACAAAGACATAAATTTTCATAGCTATTTCCTTTTTGTAACTTATCAGGACAATAATGCAATAAATTATGCCGATGAACAACCCAACGTAAGAGTGCTTTCTTTATATATAATACAGATGTGAGAGTAATATTCATTTCCAGTGTCACAAAAGTTTGGTCCCTTAACTGTATTGCTGTGACTGGGTGGAGTTTCGTACAGCTAAGGATGACACCAAATTCACCATATGAAATTGTATGAAAACTGCACAGATCTGCGCTTTGCTTAACATGTAGGGCACGTGACTAAAGGGTGAGCGGTCCTGGGTGTCCATTTCCCTTACACCCATGGGCAGGACTAGGACTTGAAATCAGTTTGAAAACTCAGAACTTCAAAATTCTTAAAATCATCGCAGTTCATGCAGGCAGTGGACAGGGACCAACCTCATCGGCCGAGAGAACCATTAACATGCGGGGGGGGGGGGGGGGGGGGG
>JAODKL010000030.1:31801-66088 GCA_026780765.1 Petrocephalus schoutedeni | reverse complement strand
GGGGGGGGTGGCCCCTGGGGGCAGAAGGTCTGGCTTCCAAAGACGAATCAACTGTGGCTGAGTCTGCAAGCGTGGCTGCCATGGCCTGGGTGTGCGTCTACATCTGCCCCCCCATCTTACCCTGACCAAGACTCAGCGCCAGGCGTCTGCGGTCAGCGCAGCGTGAAAGCCGTTAGCTTAATGCCGTCGGTCACCCAGCCAAATTACAGCAGGGTTGGTTCATACCGGTGTGGGTCACAGGCAGACCGGGAGCAGGGACCCCACAATTACAGAATACACCACTGGAAGGGAAGGCAACCAACAGCCAGAAAGTAGTGTGCAATTTGCTCTTGCCGTTAATGGATAAATATAATTTAAAATGATTGGTTACCCTGTCCCAGTGCCAAACTTCAGCGGCGCGTTCGGGGGGCAGAGGTGTTTGCAAACGTGACTTGGCCGTGCGATGACTGTCCGTTGAGCGGAGCACCTTTTCATGAGAGTAATTACGCGACCCTGTCAGTCGGGGCAGCTCGGGTCGTTTCTAACAAAGGCTCCGGGTTGATGGAGTTTGGCCCGGATTATGCAAGGCTCTCCCACTAAGGGGAACAGATAAGAATGGGCCGGATTTCATCAGCAGATCTCATTACACTACATCCAAGTGGGTATTCAACCGGACACCTTGACAAGGCAAGAGTGAAACCAATCCATGAAGGTGATGCGGGGGTCTAGACCATCATCGGGGGAAGGCGAATGGATGCATCTGGCAGGATAGAGGGATAATTTCACAGCATGCTGAACAGGAGAATGGAGGGGGGGGGGAAAGGCAAGAAGGAGGCTAACGGCCCAGAAGCTCACTGTTCTGTCAGCACCGAAAGCCTAAAAATTATATCTAATGCCCAACAAAAGCAAGAAATAAATCCAAAGTCATGAATCCAGCCAAGTAGAGCAGCAGCCCTCTAACCCAAAGTGACCATAAGATAAGTATGAGCAGAGACATGAGATCCGAATTCACTTCCTTTGTCAGGTACATTTCAGATGGAAGCTGCCACTAGGCAATAAAGCGTTTGGCATCTGCGCTGGCAGAACATCACCCAGTTATCGAGTCTGGACCTCCAAAGGAGCTCCTTAAGATCAGCCGCACAGATCTGCACTGAGCTTAACGCACAGAAATCCCCGATTTCGTCGGCGACGGGCTCAGAAGCCCCATTCCGCACTGAGGGATCAGTTGTTATACACCATCTGTACCGGGATGCTACGCATCACTTATCACCACTAAAGGAGCAGTCTGCTTAAGGTAGTTGGAATGACTGCTTAAGGATGCCATCAGGATGCCATGCAATCCAAAGCATCAGAAGGCATTTAGGGCCCCATTTCGAAGATCGAACAAAGCATTAACGCAAATGCACAACTAACTAACATTTATGGGTGGGTTCAGCCCCGGCAGCAGGGGGGGGGGCAGCGGACTGCAGCAATGCAAGGTGCAAAATGCTTGTCCAAACTTGCATTTTGGGCAAAACATGCAACAAGCCAATCAGAATGGCAGGTCACCTCACCTTTAAAAGGCAGGGGCGCATCAGCTATGGTGGATTGCTATTATAATGGCGTGTTTACCTGGCAAAGCAGATTGCTTTTTGGAAGAGGAAATGGACTTGCTTATGTTTCATCAAACAGTATCATTACATGACAGGACCAGGTGCATTCTATAATATGTATATAAATGAAATAAAATGGAAAAAAAAAAAATGAGTGCACTTCGAGTACGTAGCCGTGTCCATAAAGAGCATCGCGCACCCGCAGGTTACCAAAACACACAGCTTACCGTATGTTTCGGACCATAAGGCACACTTTCCACCCCCAAACATGGGGAGAAAAAGTCACTGCGTCTTATGGTCCAAATATTGCTCTGCTCACATGCTTTAAGGAAGATGATATGCAGTAAAGTGCTGGTCCCTATGCTGGGGCTAACCCACCCTTTATGTGCATGCATGTTCTCCGTTTCATTCCTAATTCTTAGCGGTTACAGCTTTAGGTGTACTGTACTGTCACGTTAAGTGGCAGTGCCATGCATGTAAGGACCGTGGCAAATGATAACGGTTTGACTGTCTTGTAGTGGAACGTGACAGTGGCACGATGGAGCTCCAGTCGCGAGTCTACAGGCCGCCGTCGATCGCTCTAACAGTCCCTTCTCTCATAACCTGCCCTGTCTGTCACAAAAGATATTAAAAAATGTTATACCGCTGAGAAGAGGGTTAAAACTTATGTATAGGCAAGAGATGGTCTATGGGATATGGTAGGATACCATTTGGTCCAGAATCTTTGTTTTTATTCCTTTCCCTCCTCTAAAACTAGGTGCGTCTTACGGTCCGAATTAAAAGCCACCAACTTCAGACGTGATTTTTCTTGGTCAAAAGCTCAATGTCACGATGCTGCCGTAAAATAGCAATGCGCCGACAATGCTCCAAAGACCACTCCTACAAACAGGAAACAGGCGCAAAGTCATTGGATATTGTGATACTGTGCGCACTTGGCATGAAAATGAGCAATGCGCTGGTATAAAACGAGCAAAACCCATTTTGCGTCGCACTTTCGGCCCTTAGAGTGCTTTGTTTCTGCTGTTAGGACGCCACACGCAAATCAAATCCAAAATACCACACATGGGAAATATACGTGCAGAGGTGAGGGGGCAGGGTCTACCTCACACTACAGCACGCTAGCTTGTGGCGAGGCCATGCAGTGTCTAGTTTGCTCAGGAGGATTAGGGAGACAGACCAGGCTGCTGAGAGAACTGCAAATGTGGCTTGTTTCGGCGCCACGTCTAATGGTAGGTAGGTCTCATGTGCAGGAGAATGCCACAGGGCCAGTCACATACTGTACGAACGGAGAGTGTGAAGAGGCTGACTAACAGCATCTACACAGCGTGTTCCGAGAACAGCCATCTGTAGGCTTTACAGCCACGCCGAAATATCCGACATGCTCCACAAATAAAACCAACATATAAACCCCAAAAAATAACCGAACAGGAAAAACAGCGAAGGTGATCATACCACAAGCTAAAAGACACATGCCAAGAAAATATTATGTACTCGATAAGCCCTTTGTAGGGTTTTTCAGCCTTGAGTGGCCAATGGATGTAGCTGCGGGCCTTATGGAAATGCCTGCTTTAGTCTCACTACTGGCTGAAGACGACGGAGCCCTGCCTACAGGCCCAAGGCCAAAGTCTGCATCACACTGGGTTCAAATGATAATGAATGGAAAAAAGCTAGCAGGGTAAGAGGAGCTCGTCAATGCGAACCACATGGCGGGCTGCACTCAGCGTGGCCCTGGCACGATGCAGCAGGCAGGATTTAGAAGCAGAAGAAAAGGGGGCAGCTTCGCAGTTACTATGACCGCCCACCTTCTCTCCCATCTATGCTCCAGTTTCACTGATAACCCCCCCCCCCCCTTACCAAGGGAAGGGCAGAAGCCCCCTCTCCCAAGGAAATTATCTTCACTAAACAAACACAGATGACTGTATGCGCAGAGACACAAAAGAATGACACTCAGGGTACACTATGTAACACCGGTGACTATAGCTGAAAAGGTATCTGAAGGTGATTTACACACATTTTTGGAAAGCAGTGATTCCCTTTATCCGGATGATAGTCACCTTACTTTTGTAACGCACCTATATGCTTGTCTTTAAACAATGTGACCATTTATAAGTCTTGTTACAGTAGGTGGAAATACTGTCAAAGAACATGTCGAGAATGACTTTTTAGTGGCCTAAACAGGGCTTGTTCCTAGGGTTATGTTGACCTAACGTCAACAAACCGCTGAAACGCACAAAAAATGTATATATGCATGTCTGTGCCTGTATATATTTATTTCACTTACTCAAAAGCGAAGAAAAGCCCACTGGTGACCACGATGAGGACCAGGGTGAGGTAGAAGACGCCGGTCTGCCTAGCCATCATAATCCTTCCATTGCAGTAAAACTTATTCCGGCCCGGGAAGACTTGCCACCTCCTCCTTGAGATCCTCTTCTTGTGCGGAGACTCCATTGGCGTCGAGCTACGAGTGCTGATCTGACTGTACTCGCACTCTCTCAAGGGATCGGACACCCCGAGATGCATGAATCAACAGTGGCACCCCAACAACGGCCAAAAGAAATCCAAAGATGTCACTGCGAGAGAACCAGAGCAGATGGGAATGATGAAGTCACTTTGTGTACCGTCCATGCTCACCATAGCGCCGACTGCAATTCCACCGTAAACGTATCTAGACAGAGCGATGGATTTCCTGCTTTTCGTAAGAAAGCCCCCGTATCTCAAGTTCGCCCCCAATATAAAAAACAAGTCTATCCACGTACACAGTCTACTACCGGAAACAGTGCTCATTACATATTAGGGAATATTCTTTTCAATACTTATTGACTGGTACTCAAGGGTCATCAATGTCTTGTGTTCAGAGAAGTACAAGGGATATCTGCAACGTCTTCCAAAAGATCATCGATCTACCGAAACAGACCCCCACAGTGGTGGGGAGCCTTGGTTAGATTACCCTTACCTGGTCTCTTCCCTTCGGAGAACCGGACGTCAAAAATTCGAATATCCGCGCAAGCCAGTCGACTACGCGGTCCGGGGTGCCTAAGATAGTGATCGCCGGTAAACTCAAGCGGACTTAAGCGGGAGGACGGCTGCCTAAGACACGGTGGAGAAGTTGGTCCTGCCGGCAGTTTCCCTTTTACTCTTCGCGGCACCGCCAGTTCATCGTAAGCAGACGGAAATCCATCTGAGGATCGGAGTGAGAGGCACAGCGCAAAAAAAGATCCAGATATCCTCGCCTTCTCCGCTTACCCTTCACAAAATAAATAAAAAAAAAAAGAAAGAAGCCCGACTGGCTGCCGTCCTCTCCCCCGATTACTGCTCCGCCGATTATCCGGGTTTGTTGCGAGCAGCTGTTAAGATTAAGCGCAACATCTTCATCCCGCGAACACGCCGAGCGCCCGCATAGACGCGCCGGTGCCGAGCGCGGCCGGCCGCCGGGCCACCTTCGCCGACTGAAGCGCCGCTCAGGCAGGCAGCCGCGTACGCTCGGGAAGCCCTCGCATTCGAGATGATTTTTTTAATCCACAAACGACGCGGGGAATCCGACGGATGGACGCGAATGAAACGCGTCTGATAAGATTCAAAAACGCAAAGAGCTGAGGTGCACGGCGAGCGCCTTTGTTATTTCCTCCGTGGCCGATGACATGGAAAGTTGCAACTTCGGCCGAGCGAAATGCCGAAACAGAAACAGCCCTTATTTGATTGTTCCTGAGGACGCGCTCCTCACGCCGCCAGCACCTTCCCGACTTCGCTGCCCATTGCAACTAATAAACAGTACGCTGAGCTGCCCAGAGAAGAGCGCGTACGTCCGCGCGTGGGACTTCGGGAAATGTAGTCATGCGATCTCACGATACCGAAGGCTAACGCAGAAATATTCTCATAAAAAACTACAAATTCCATCTCACGACCAAGCGTATGAGCACGAGTTGCTTAACAATGTGCACAGTCTTCCGGTTAGGTGGTGTCTCCATAATCCGACCCGTTCTAAACGAGACAGATATGTTTCGGGTTTTGTTTTGGGAATGCTGAAAATATCTCCTGAGGCTCATGGTAATGTCCATTCGCATTTAGAACTGGGATTCATTCAAAAGGTCACAAGTAATATAGTGAATATCTCCAAACTTGTATTGAATGTGTGTTCTTGTAATAGAATAACAGAATGCTTACAAACTATTGTCCTATATGCTGTAGTCAATCGGTTCGGTTTTTTTTAAGACAGGGGGTTCGGCGAACTTAAAAAGAAGTTCGTTTTAGTCTAGATTGAATTAAGGCTGTGATAAAGTTAATGACTTACTACTATACAGTGACTTTCCGCTCATGATTCAGGAATTGCCAAATAAAAGAAATATGTAGCGATTTAATCTAGCAAGTTGGAGCAGGATTATAGCTTCATAAAGATGCAGCAAAAAGATTTTACGTTGAGCTGAATTCATTTAGTTAAATTTCATAACGATTGTGGTCGTCGTTTTAATAACTATCTAAGACGGTAAATTGTGTAATAAATATGAAAAAATTTAGTATCGATAAAACCAAGAGCTGCAACGAATTACTGACCGAAAATATAGCGTAGGATAATGATTGTTGCGAAATGTCTCGCACCGGATGCTCTACGTAATGTTATTTCTGTATTCACACGTTGAAACGACGTGAAATGAGATGATGTACTGACAGGAATACGACGTAAATGTGGAAACCCCCTCCTTATTCAATCCCCACCAACAGATATTATTCAGCATTATTTAATTTGACATGTTAATTAACTATTGAATGGGTCGTAACAATTTCACAGTTTGTGAAATTAACGATAAATCAAGAACAATTGCAAACGAGACGTCATCGCAGCTGGCAGCCGGATGCGCGGTCACGTGACGCGCGCGGCCCCCTGCCTTTTACATCAGCGCCGTATTGGCGCTCTCGTGACGCAGGCGGTCTCCCAGGTGATCCCCCGCGCTTCCTCCACGCGGTGCCTGCCCACCGTGCCCACGGGCCTCCTCGTCTCCGTTCATCGCCGTTCTAAGCCAGGCATCACTGCTCTGGTGACTCACAGAGCACCACCTCGGCACAGCTCCAGGTAAGTAAGAACGAACTCCGGGATCGTCGTTCTCAGTTTTACACGTCACTATTGACGGGATCACAAGTGGGATTAAGATCGAAATAATCTTCTGAGGTTTTCAGTGAAAGTACATTTATGGTTAAATCAATCACCCCCCCCCCCCAATAAACAGCAAGAAACTTCCTAACCCAGATAAATTGTTGTACTTGCAGCTCAGATGTCTGTGGGTAAGATGTCTGGTTTGCATTTCCAGCCTCATATTATTCCCAGGATACTTCACATGATGGTGGCATGCTGTAGGCCTGCTCAAGTTAAACCACCTGTAGGCTCATCTTGTTGAGAACTGGTATAGGACAGTTTACTGCCTAGCAATAGATCTCGACATACAATAGCCAAATCCTGGCCGGAAACATGAAGGTATCTCCCCAGCAGCTAATTCAGCCATTTTATTGCACATAAAAGGCTGCTGCACAATTGGAGGAAAGCCCACTCCTCACCACCGGATCACTTGTGCTGAGTTGCATGGACTCCTTTGGAATTAGTGGAATTTCAGATTCATTCCTGTTCATCACCAGGAAAATGTCCTGTGCATCTGCATGTGGTTGATAGCTGGACCGCTAATGCAAATGCTTCATCTCACCAACCAGAAATAGGTACATCTGCTGTTCACCATGCCAACAATTTACACATACCTAATGGATAATAGCCTCTCATCTTGTATTAGTGTTGTACAGAATTATTAGCCACTCACAAAGTGCAAGTGTGGCTTTTGCTTATTTTGAATTCCTTAGGAATTCAGACCCTAGGGTCAGCCAGCTTTTGAAAGGGGTTAACTCAATGCTTCCAACAGGAAATTGTTTTCCATGATATTCTTTTTATGATCCATAAATAACATGAAACCATGCCAAAAATGAGACCTGGCTGTTTTCCAGAATAAACTTCACTCGGCTATGAAAACAAGGTCTCAGTTGGATAAGTTGGTCTTGCAGGGAGCTATTTCTTAAATCAGCCGTTCTCTAGAAGTATCCCAGAATGCACTTCAGTCTGAAAGCAGAAGATACACAAAAAGAAGCCCACAGCAATGGGATCTTGAAACTGAAAGATCAGGTGATACAGAAGGTGGTGCAAGAAAAGATCTTGTACACAAAGTTTCGCTGGCAGTGAGATGGAGGGAGAGTTATAGGAGTGGATTGTAGAGGGTTGTGTCCTTGGTGTGGGACTGAAGGCGACGGGATTACATCATGATGACATCATCCATGTCAGTCATGTGGCCATTTTACATTCCTTCTCACAATACTAGCCCTGTTGTGATGGCTACCCAGTCACCCCTTTTCCGAGCTCTCTATACATACACACACACAATTCAGCATTAACGGTATACATTCACCCTCAGACCCAAACTGCGGTAATCACCTACCCCCCCTCCCCAAGTGACGTAGGCGTGCCAGGAGCCAGTGCGGCTGGCCGCCCACACATCACACATTGTGCTGGTGGTTGCTGTGACTCACCATAGCAGAGAGGGAGTATCGGCTCCGGTAGCACATTGAGTGGGAGGTTACGTCAGAAACCAGCAAAGGTGCCAGCCGTTTTAGATAACCACTCTGGACTGTACAACGACTCTACCTAGGAAATCACTGGAGAGCCTGCTCAAGAGTTCTTACACTCTGCTGCTTCTAATGGTTTCTGTGCACCTATAGCGGCAGTTTCCAATCCAGTCCTCTGGGACCCGTAGACAGGCCGCACGTTTTTGCTCCCTGCTCAAGGTAGGGAGCAAAAATGTGGACTATCTGGCAGGGAGCTGGGAGGAAGTAAAAATGTGGACCGCCTGTGGGTCCCAGTGGACTGGACTGGGAAACACTGAACTATAGGGAAAATCAAAAGGCTAAAACCTATAAAGGGAATTATTTTAGTCAATATCAATTTGTATTCAGTAAAGTTTGGAGGCCTAATGAGTAGGACAATCTGGTGGGGGGGGGAATTCAACACCCAAACCAGTTAGCAGGCCGCTGCAAAGAATGGGGGTCAGTCCGCTTCCCCTGCACCCAGGCCACAGTTAGTAGCATGTTGCTTTGCTGCAGACCAGGTGGCTCTAGTTTACACCCGCAGACCTCTTTAGCTCCGGCACCGAATGGCTTTCCAGTCCCAAAATATCCAAATCCATCTACAGTTGGCCCAACAATCACTTAAATAATTCCCATAAAGGAATCTGCATCCAGTGAGCTTTACAGAATGCTGCAGCTAACAGGTTGAGTGCTCCATCTGAACAGTGACATCTCCAGTATATAAATGCCTTAATTTAGCTTGAAGTTCTCCATGAGGAACATTCCATGGGGGGGGGGATTGGATCATCATCATCCTTAAGGGTCCTTAGCTATCCCAGTCCCACAATGCACTCTGGCCTGAGTGTAATGACTGGGGAGGAAAATCACAGCATGGACAAGTTATTCCAGATGAACAATTTTGAAAAGCAGAATGTTCCATGGAGAAAAAAAAAAGAAAAACAAAAAGCAGGGTATCGTACAGCGATGGATACACACAGCGCATCGGTACAGCAGGTGTCCATAAACATCTGCTTCATTAGCATGAATTCACAGGATTGCCCGCGAGTCACTGGCACAGTGGTAGCAGATGGGTAACGCAATAAAAAAACGGCCATCAAAGTGCTTAACAAGATTTAATGTACATTTATTCTTAACATGTGGAACATATAGTATAAAGATTTATACTGAATAAATGATATTGAGTCAGAGGAAAAAGGTGTCATTTACATCCTTTGTTATTGTTCTGCTGTTTTTGTCATTCATTTAAATTACATTATTCTGGAGTACAAATATGACCATTTGCATCATCGGAGGGGAGGAAAAAAAACCCATAAAATCTTTTCTTTGTTCTGTTGTAACCTTTTCTAGTAATCATCTGAACGTAATCACTTCCACATCTGGTTAACAAAGCAACTGGTATGAACAGCTGTCTGCTACGGAACAAAGCATACAAGAATTTTTATTATAATTTTTTTTTTTAACAGATAGGAATCTTTACATGAACCTTGCTTGAAGATATGACCCGGATAACAAAATATTTATAATATTAAATAACATTAACAATAATTATAATAATAATTAAAAACTACCATCACTTTGTAGGTACCACATCTCTGAAAAAGAAAAATTGAAAGAAAAAAAAAATACAAGGGCTAAAAATGTGGGTGTGTCCATTGTACAGCATTATATACAGATTAGCCAACAGGCAAAATAGAAAATAAACACAATACAAGTACAAAAAAAATTGTTCCTTTGTGGAAGTGTACTCAAGATGTAGCTGTGACAGTAATACGGAAGCAAGCCAGATTTTGTCACTGTTGACGGAAGCGAAAAATATGAGGACAATCTTCCCCAGGACAGGCTGATGCAACACTGTCCTCTTGTGGTCTAATTCATGTATTGCATGTTAAAACAGTCGCATCTCTTACCCATCAATCTTACTTAGATTAAATCCTATTGCACAGCTCATTTTCTCAGAGATGGATATAATTACTTTTTAAAAAGTAAGATCAAGGTTCATTTTGTTCTCCTTGTCCTCCTTTCTCCTCGGCACGTGGCAAGATAAGTTCTATCTACAATATTTCTCACAATTTAAATAAATCTGCTTCCCAAAAATAAAACAATACATATAGGTATGAACATTCAGAAAACAAATGTCAAATTAAGAAAAATAAAAATACCCTCTTCAAAATCTGGCAGCAACTTTGGTAAAACAAAAGAAAAAAAAACATATAAAACCAAAGAAATTTACTTAAAACACAGGAACGGCAGGTATTAAATATCTGTATTAAAATTATTTTTTTAATTCCAAAATGAAAATGTTAATGAGCCAGAGGAACTATATATATTTATATATATAAAAAAACAAACTTTATTTGATTTCATTTAAATAAAAATATAAAACCACCAATCACACTTGATCTCTGCGTCTCCTGTCATAAGTGGCCAATCTGAAAGAGTACTTCACATATAAGGGCGGCCACGCCAGAGTTCAGCACGGAGGAGATGGAAATGTCCAGCAGCCGGCTCTCGTACAGCACGAACTCAGGCCGGTTCTCCTCTACCTTGGCCATGGCCAGCAGGGCCTTGCCGGCCCGGCACATCATGTTGGTGCTGGGCGGCTCCATGGGCGGGTGGCCCATGTGCAGCAGGCTGTGCTGGCTCTGCTGGTACTGTGCCATGGCCACGCCGTCCTCCAGGAAGCCCACCAGGTTACTGATGCTGCCTCTCTGCACGGCGATGGCACGTGCCGCCAGTGTGTCCCCCTGCGCCAAGTTGGAGAGGATGGCCACCGCCATCTCCCGGTACACCTGGTGCTTTCGCTCGCCCACATAGCGCACCAGCGTGGCGAACAGCTTCTCCTGCCGGCTGAAGGGTGGCGTAGCCAGCATGAGATCCACGTTGTTGTCCTGGATGCTCAGTTTGCACAGGGTCTCCAGGACGAGGCGTTGTGGCGTCAGGGCAGAATGCTGCCCTGCGGCGGGGAATGGGTCCTGGGCCTGAGCTGAGGGGCACACCATCCAGTGCAGCAGGCCGTCGAGGATGGGCAGGCAGATGCTCTCGGGGTAGAGGGACAGGTCGAGCTGGCCAGCGATGTTGGCCAGGGTCACCATGGTGTTCTCCCGCAGTGCGGCCAGGCAGTCCCAGCGCCATTCGTCACGGCTGCAGGCCAAGCCACGGTCGTGCTCCTCACGCTCGTAGGTCTGCGGTGGCCTCTTGCGTTCCGGGTGCTCGTGGCGGAGCAGAACCAGCTCGCCCAGGATCAGCACCAGACCTGGGTGCCGGGACATCTCTGCGTCGTTCCCAGGCACGAACGAGAGGCTGCGCACGATGTTGGAGATGCAGACGCAGCGGCGGGCCAGCGAGTCCTGCCAGGCGGCAGCGGTGGACAGTGGCGCCTCATCCAGGGTGCGCGGCTCGTCCTCCAGGACCGTGATGCGACGACCCTCGGCTTCATGCAGGCGGAAGGGATATGAGCTGTGGGCCCCCAGTGAGGAGCCACCCTCGGAGAGGCTGCCCTGCCTGGCGCAGAGCACGTCGTCGATGGTGGCGGTGATGCTCCTCTTCGCTGCCTCTTCTCCACGCTCCTCCTCGTCGGCCGCCCCCATCCGTATGCTGGACCCCGCCTCCTGGCCACACGTCGTCGCCCAGGTTGGGCCCTCGCTCTTGCTCTCGAAGTGGATCTGGATGTGCACAGTGGAGTCCCCGCCACCCGCCTGCCAGTGCAGCAGCCCGCTGGTGAACTCCTGCACCTGGCCCAGACGGTCAGAGCGGTCCTCCACAAAGTCGTCCTCTTTCTTTAGCACCTTCACTGGGAACTTGTCGTACTTGCTGGCCTGCTTGGGCCCTGGCTCGGGCTCTGGCTCAGGCTCGGGCTCCAGGATGGGCTGCTCCGTAGGCCACTCGCCTTCTGGTTGTGGCTCGCCATCCACATCCTTAGCCACCCCAACCACCATCGCCTCTTTCTCCAGCTCTGGGGCTGCTTCCTCCTTATTGGCCAGGGCTTCTTCTGACTGGCTGGGCTGTTGCTCTCCCCCCAGCCCCTCCCCTTCATCCATCTTGGGCTCAGGTTCACCCTCGGAGTTGGGAGGCTCTTCGGACTTCTTGTCAGTGACGGGTTCCAGGAGAGTCTTCTGGCCTGCGGTGCCGACCTCATATTCTTTAAGAATCCCGAAGATCTCGATCAAGCACCTCCTGAAGTACTCCACCACGAGCTCCAGGAAGCCAGGCAGCTGCAATCAGACATGGTCACTCACATTTTCAGTTTCTGTCCCTCTTTTGGTAATGCTCCTGTTCTTTGAGCCAATGGCCATAACCATTAACTCGGTTAATGCCTCGTTTCCGTCTATAACCTTTTGAATGAACAATTAAGGGCTTATAAAATAAACACATCCCCAGCCCTTGTGTTAATGTGTCCTCATGCCAACCTCCCCCCACCCCCTGATGCATCCCATACCTGTGAGAGCACGAAGGAGCCCACAGTGCTGTCATCGTAGAGCAGCACGTTGATGGTGTCCAGTGCCCAGGTGCTCTCTGCGAGCAGGCCCGACTTGAGCGACATCATGACCCGCCATGCCTCTGGGGTTCCTGAGGGACGGGAAGTCAAGAGATGGCTCCTGACACAGCACTAGCACCGCGCACTGAAGCCGGCTAGTACAGAGAGTAAGAGTCTGTCACCACAAGGACAAACTGCTGTGGTTCTCTTCAGGAAAAGTACCTTACTGCTGTTTAATGACTAGAACACTATGAGAACCACCTTCTGTACAAACAAATGTTAACATATAGGCTTCATTCTAAAACCCAGCTTTTACAGTACTGTATAAGCTGGGATAGCAATCGCATTTGTGGCAGGACTTACCAGTGTCCTTTGAGGTAAGTTTTCGGCGTGGCTTCAGAACGGGCATGGTGCCCTCTATAGACCCCGAGGGGTAGTGGAGCTCCCGTCTGATTGGTGGAGGGCCCTGGCCTGGGGGAGCGCCGCCCTGCTGGCCATGCATAGGCATGCCCACTTTGGGCATCTTCATGGAGGACATGTAGGCTACTTTGTTGGGTGACATGTGGGCCTCCATAGAGCGCTGGAAAGAGGCTGGACTAGGTGCTCGGGAGACGTGGTTGGGGATGGCTGGGCTGGACGGCGGGGGCCGACCACTCATGGGAGGCATCGACCCGGAGGAGGGAGGAATGAAGGAGGACCGCTGGCCCCCGTGACCCGGCCACGGTCCATCCTGCCCGGACCGACCGTCCATGTCGTCTCCGCGACCCATGCTGGGGTAAGGGGGTACCTGGGAAGGCGGCCCCTGGCTGGGCCGGTTGGGGTAGGGGTAGGGCATGTCTGTCCGGGGAGGCCACATGTTGGGCTGGGGTCCCTCGGCCGAGCTGCCCCCGCCCATCATCTGTGGGGACATTCCGTGCTGCGTGGGCTGCTGTGGGGGGCCCTGGCCTGGACCGGGCATGCGCTCACGGCCGTATGAGTATGGGAACTGGCCCTGTGGGGGGCGCCGCTCGGGGCCCGAGTAGCCGCCTCCAAACTGCCCGTAGATGTCGGGCTGCTGACCGCTGTAGGGCACCCCATACACCTCTCCCTCGTGGCGCTTGGCTGGCGGGCCGCCGTACATCCTCTCCATTGGCCGCTTGTAGCCCTGGCGTGGGGGGGGGTTGTTAGCATGCTAGCACTAGCTAATTAGCCAGGGCCCATGTTCAGACCCGGCACCCCTCTGGCACGTGCGGCCACCTCACCTGCTGCTGGGGAAACATGCCGGGGGGGTGCCCGCCGTAGGGCATGCTGCCATACTGCTGACCATAGCCTTCGTGCCTGGCGGGAAAGGACACGGGGCCATAAGTACCAACGCACGAACAGATGCTATGTACATGTTTTCATGCTCAATGGAAAATTCACAGGGGAGTCTAAAGCAGCTGGAAAGCTGGGTGTAGGGGGGATGGGTGTCGTACCTCGGCTGAGAGGGGTATCTGTTCGGAGAATACATGCTGGGGTCACTGTTTGAAGGTACCATGTTGCCTTGGTTCCCTGGGGGTCCCATGTTACCTTCCATGCCCATCACATGGTCTGATCTACTTGACATGACACCAATCAGATAGACGCCTGACATTACTTACGCTTATTAAATGTGGTGCAATAATGACAGACGTGTGAACCTGCAAATCCCACAAAGGTGGCATGCCGATGAAATACGTTGTGTCACCATGGTTAGCAATGTATCAGACATATATACACAGGTATAAAATCACAATAAGATTGATCTGATAACCTGGATGAATTCATTGAGATGTCAAAAACTTTATAATACTTTATAATACTGCTCCTCTGTCTTTTCCTCAAAATGATAAAAGTGATTGAAGAAACCAAAGAAGGCTAGCATTACTGTGAAATACCAGTCACTGCCCGATAAAACCCAACAGGAACTAACCAATCAGGGCGCCTTTCCACAGCAGCAAGTACCATACTTTTGGTACCTCAGTTCGGTACCTCAGTTCGGTACTTCTTGTGTGTTGATTTTCCACTGCCGTAAAAACTGGTACCGGCCATCAATAAACCACAACGTGAGGCGGGGCATTTTGTGCTGAATTCTAAAAATTGCCGTATAATACAGCTGAATGATGTTGGATATTAAATCTAACACTGCATGTTATGCACATGCAGTTCTTACATCGCTAGTGAGTTACATCAGACTTCTTCTTACTTTCGGTTTTTACGGACAGCGCTGGGCGTTAATGTTTTAATGCATTTTTACTCTGGCATAGAGGAAAAGCTTAGCTAACTTATTAACTTATTAACAATATTAACCATTATTCCTTGCATAGATTATCCAATATGATTTTAAAACCAGTTTAAAGTCATTAAAACTCATTTTTGCTTTATAAATACCCCAATATTTATTACAACAAAATCACATTGCTATATTTGGAAATTCTCCAATACCTTGCTGCCCTAATATATTAAATAAAATACTTTCAAAATTTCTTGTGATGCCAGCCTGATCTTGCTGTATCTGTTCTTCCGACCAGATTGCAATTATTATTTTATTATTTTATTTTTTTACTTTGTTTATTGTTGTTTTCTGAGTTTGTAACTTTTTTTCAAGACGGCGGTCACATTGTGTTTCATAATCGGGCTATTTTCATATCCAATTGACAATCAAAGCGTTTCAAGTTACGCCCCAAAGTACTTTGTAATAGTAATCTGGCACTTTCGGAAAAGCAAAAGCACCGTGCCAGAAGTACCGTGCTTGGTGCAGCAGAAAAGAGTCCTCAGACGTGGGTTACACTACGCCTCACACCACATGATAACCCAGCAAGCCCTGATTTTCCCACCACTAGCTTAGAGGTATGACAGAGCTCACACACACACTGCTGGCCTGGCTCACCTCCGGTCATATCCGGGCCCATAGGGATACTGCGGACGCTGGCCCATGCCAAGGCCGGCCATTGCACTGGATGGGGGTCGGCTGTACATATCCTGCATGCCGCTACCGGGCATCTGTGCTGGCATGAAGGGTTCAGCACCCGCCACTGTCGAAAAATATGGGTCAGCCAATCAGGTGTCTACATCCTGTTGCACACCCTCAGTTACATTCTTTGACCTCTCCACTCCCACCAACCAATAAACTTCCCCATTTGCTTATTAATACACAAATTATTGAATTATGATTAGTAATAATGAATGTACAGGTCTACAACTGTGGCTGTGGGCAAGCAGAACATGATTACAAAACAGTGTCTGAGCATCTCTAGACACAAAAGATAAACACGATTTTACATATACCGCTGCCTTACTCAGAAAACCCTGCAAGGACGCTGTCCCTCACTAGGGGGCACCACCGCTACGCAGATAACCAGCAAGGGCCCTGAGGACGCCGCCACAGACAGCGGCTGTGACTATGGATCGGTGTGAGCTGTTCTCAGTTAGTGCTTTACAGAGCTGCCAAAATGTAATAAAAGCCGGCATTCCTACGGAGGCTCTAACGTTCCCGGTGAAAGCTAATTCCAAACAGAAAGTGCAGGGAGAGATAACACTGAAGGTTTGTCTGACCTGTTGTGATCCAGTGTTCCTGGAAAGAATGGGGAGGAAAAAGGCTGAAGGCCATACAGCAGCCTGCCAGCCATCAGGCCGGCCGCTAGCCAGAGCAGAGCGGCAAGGGAGGCGGCGCATCTGCCCTTGTGTGTCCCCCCCCCCCCCCAATCAATCGCGAGCCGGACGCAGAGCATCCCCTCGCCAGCTCACCCTTCCTCATGCCTGCGAATGGGTCCTTGTTGGCCTCTAACTGCATCCGCATCATGACGTCTGGCATGTTGGCGCCCTGTGGGTAGGGGGCGCCAGGGGTCGAGGAGTTCCGCTTCTGGAAGGCGGGGTCGCTGACCTCTGAGAAAGGGTCCTGTACGCTGACAGTGCTGTTCCTGTGACATTGGGGGGATGGGGGGGGAGGGTCAGGGACGATTCAGACATGGCAACCGGACCATATCACACTGATCACGGTCACATTGAGCACTTTGGCCGGGCTTAACAGTCTCTCTCTCGTCTCAATCTCTCTCTCTCTGACAGTCATTTCTATTGTTAAGACGTCCTATTGAATCTGACATAAATATAATGAATTCCGATTTCCCAAACACTCCCCCAAAACAAGCAAAACAGGCAGTTTCTGGACACAATTTCTTAAAACATTATTATTAGTAGTAATAGAATAACTAGTAGTGGTTACGTTTTTATAATAAAGGCTTGTCTGAGCCTAACCGTGCAATATCTGACCATTATACAGAAGTGTTTTAGTAAACAGAAATGTATGAACATGTCAATGAAATTGACAATATAAACAGTCTTCGTGCGTGTTATTTTTGCTTTGAAACAATGATCGGTAACTTTTTCCATTTAATTGAGAGTTTAACAGCACCTAAATCACAATAGGGGGCTACATCTAGGCCTATTATTGAAGCACATATTAATTTCAGTGATTAACGCAGCAAGGAGCCTTACAATATCTAATCTAAGCTGCATTTAAGTGTCATCACTGCAGAAGAAAATTCACATCATATTTATAATTCAGCAAATATATACAGGAACACACACTTGCTCAGTGGCTCCCGGCAGCCAAATCACAGAAGGTTTTATTTTTAAACATATTTTAAGAATGAGCACCTTTACAAATATGAACCATGTCTTGCAAGTCAAACAGCGTGTCTGTGATTCTGAACATTGAGTATCACTCTAGCCACGCAGGGATTCATGCACAAACATGAAGACAGGGTGCTGATACTCCATGCTCCATTTTGGTATCGGAATGAGCAGCGCGCAGATACAGCAGGACACTCATGCTCACGAACATGAAGACAGGGTGCTGATACTCCATTTTGGTATCGGAATGAGCAGCGCGCAGATACAGCAGGACACTCATGCTCACAAACTCAGCAACAGAACACGCACACAAATAATCATTCCTGAGCAGTCGTCACAATAAAACACCGAGGTCATGTAACTCAGTCTAAATTAATTCTTCATTACGTTCTTTTAAAATAGGTTGTTTAATCAACTGTGGGCACTTACATTTCCTTAATTGCTTTATTTACGTAGTGATCTGGCAGCATTCTAATTTGTGTTCTCAGAGCCGCAAACAGGCTACGAGCTATTTATCAGTAATGTTTACGTGCCAAGTAATCGCGACAATTAAAAGAGCGCCAAGCGATATTAATATTTGTTCACTCATGCATACCGATTTCCACAAGAGCAAGTTTGGGCCGGGATATGTTTTGAGATAACGGGCCACCGGGTTGTAAATCAAGGTAGTTCTGCGGTTCTGACTGGGAGGTAGGTCCATATGTGCTAATGCTGCCTCGCTACTGGACTGCCCCACCTACCTGCTGCCCTGCAGCGGGGTCACCTGGCCGTGGGGCGTGGCTACCGGGGTGGGGGGTTTCAGGTCTCCCGGCATTTCGGCCATGGAACTGCTCCCTGTCGACTGTGGTGTCTGGGGGCCCTGGAGGGAGCCAGAATTGGCTGTAGAGACGGAGAAGCAGGGGAAGAGGAAGAGAGGTAGGGGTGAAGGAGGCACGCTGCAGGCAGACTGCTGAACACCACTAGTTTCCAATATGGCCACTGAATCCCCATCGCTGGTTTAAAATATCAATGTGAAGCTTGATGTGATGTGACATGCAGGAAAGGAAACAGGCAGCAGTGTCTCTCTCCAGTCCCGGGTAACTGCACTGCACACCCGCTCCAGGAAATTGCAAGTTATTATCTATGTATTCATTGGTAGTTAGTGACTATTCTAATTCCACAAGGCTATGCTGCTGCCGTTTCTCACTGTTTACATGCACAAGGCACTATGTTCACCAGCCTCCCCGTCTCGCACCGTCCTGTGCTTCGCACTGAAAGTCCAGTGAAAGCCTTCCTCTGCCACCCGCTGTCTGTATGATGCACCCTGGTTCTGGTGGACTACATTCTACGCCACATTCTACCTGGATATGGATGGTATAACAATAGAGCCTGCTTGACTTGACAAGGCCACTGGAGGGCGTGGGTGAGAGGAAGAACCATGTGCACAGCTCTAACACAATGTGTTGTACCTTGTGTGCTGTCAGTGGGGAGTTCGCCCACTGAACACATGACACACAGAAGGCGATCTATGGGCTCTGCCAGGGGTAGCAGAACATCAGAAGCGATGCTGTCTTTATGAAGGCTGAGTTAATAGCAGACAATCAACAGTCCCAGTTTCAATGCAGTACCATGTGCACAAACACAAAGTTAAAATCCTGGTGGTCTTCCCAGGTACTGAACTACGCTACCAAGGAAAAATCTCCAGCAAAGATTGGACAGAGACTGACTTTAAAAATTCATATAGATTCTGAATAATTGACAGCACATCGAGTCTTCAGCAGAGGGAATTGGAAGAAGGCCTTCTAGACCAAGCCCCCCAGCAGGGGGCGCTGTGGGGGAAGGATTTGTTTTGGGAATTGTGGGATTATTCTGGCAGGTGAATGACAGGTGGCAGTATCACCACTGCAAAAAGCAAAATACCTGGAAACATGTGCCCCCAACACAAATAACACAAAGTGGTTGCTTGAGGTGGAGTGGATGTGCATTACCAGGCCAGGCGCGCTCAGATAGAGCAAGAAGGGAGGTGAGGTGGGGTAATAAAAAAAAAAGTGAATAAAAAGCTGATGCTTCCCCAGTATGGCTACAAATGCTGGGTTCACTAGAGGTCACCTCATGTTCTGGCTCCGCCCCCATTAATCTTCCTCAGGGGATTCCCCCTCTCGGCTGCCCAAGGGCTCTCCCTGTGACATCACGTGAGCTATTTATAGTCACCCTTTCACCCCCCCTCCTCTCTGCTGAAGCAGCTGAGGCACCCCCTGTGAGAAGAGATGGATGGATAGGGCGGGATACAGTCTGGCTGATTGTGTAGAACGACATGGCACCGGCACTCAGCATTCCTGTCTGTTATGCCAAATCGGGCGACCCATTGTAGGGGCGGGGGGGGGGGGATTGGGAGGACTAAGCGAATCAGGCCCATTGTTAGAGATGCAGGGCCACGGCCACATTTCTGAGCAGGCGCAGGGCTGTCATGCTTAGGTTGCCAATGGATGGTACTGCCACTTCCTACCCACTGCAGGATGTTTCCCCCTTCAATGGGATTTCTTATTCCAGGATTTATAAAAAAAAATCCTTAGTGCAGGAATGCACACCCACCCTGCGGGGCTTGCTAAAATCACATTGCAGATTAAGCGTAATCAAACAGATGCCACGTGACGCGTGTCCCGGAAGGCTCCCCGTGACGGCCCGCGGTCTCCTCACCGGGTGACGGCGGCTGAATCTTGGCCTGCTTCTTGCCCTCGGCCATGGCAAAGACCTCTGGTGGTGGCTCCTCGCCCCGCTCCACCTTGCACTCGAAGGCGAACAGGTAGTGGATGTAGTGCTTCTTTAGCGAGCTGGCGGCACTGCTGGACGTGCCCATGCTGAGGGCGCCCGACAGCTCCCGCCACTTCTTGTTCTTGTTCACCTGTGGGGGGGAGGGGAGGGGGGGTCAGCACTGAGAGGACACTGGAGCTCTCCCCCCCTTTGTCTTTCGTGTTGGGGCGGCTAAGAGCAGCGTGCCCCCTGCGTACCCCCTGCCCGGCCCTCACCATGGCCAGGCCTCCCATCTCCTTGACAGTCATGTACAGCTTGCACAGGTCCAGGGGCTTCTTGCCCACGGCGGGTAGGTTTGGCACGGGCGTGCCGCGCTCCTCCATGAAGGACAGGTACCGCTCCACCCACAGCTTTCTCTCCGGCTCACCGCCCATCTCGTAAAGGCGGCCGATCTTCTCGCCGGTCATGGTCGAGGAATTGGACTTCTGAGCAGGGAAGAGAGGGAGTGGTTACAGATGGCGAGGGAGACAACCAAAGGCAATAAGCCGGGTCTCTTTCACCAAGGGGTCGGCGTGGAAACCCTGCCGATGGGACATCCTGTTACGAGCACACACATGCTCAAGCACGCGTGACGAGACACGCAGAAAACGAGAGACTGGAGGAGGAGGAGAGTGAGGGGGCAGTGCTTACGGGGCTGGACGGCGTCTTTGGCCAGGCGGGGCTGCTAATGCTATCGCTGTCATCGCCGTGGTAGGAGGACAGGCTGGCGGGGCTGGGGGAGAGCGGGGAGGGGACGGGCAAGGCGCTGGGCGTCGGGGGCTGGGACATACACTGAGAGCTGTAGCCGTCCTGTGGCAGTCAGGGAAGAAAAGGCAGGGTGAGCATCGACAGCAGGAAGAGAGATCCCCCATTCTGTTTGTTCCTTCCCTTGTTCTTCTCCCCTCCTGCAAGACCACCTGTGTGAATGAAACCGGCACCAGATCGCCCCCTACTGGCAGGCTATTAGCAGGGCCTCGGCACTCTCCCAGAGCCCAGCTGCGTCCGCAGGGATCGCGGGGTCTTTCAGGCGGCATCGGCTGCTGTGAATTATTCAGCGCGTAAGCTTGTGTCTTCAGCAAAAGCTCAGTATCGATGGAAATGATGGGGGGAAGCTATGGGAGGGGTTTCCGGTGCTGACAGGTCACCTCGGGGCAAAGGGGGTGGGGGTCAAGACAGAAAGCACAGGGACGACATTAAGCCTGCAGTCTCGTCACAAAGCATTCCGGCCTGTCAGCACTGCCACGGGATGTAGCGGAATCTCTGTGAGTGACACGCGGCACCGTGAAGGACGGACGATTAAAGCGCACATGCACACGCGCCACGGCGAGCCTTTGAGGTTAGAAACCGCATGGACGGCCTGTCCCTGATCTGTGGCGAGCGGGATAGCGGTGACACGAGGCCCGTGGCAGTAAGATGAGGGGACAAAATCGAAACGCGAGCGAGAAATTAACGAGCCGAAACGAACGGCAGGTACGCTTAGTGATGGAGCACGTCACATGCTGGCCACATCTGGAATCTAATCATCAGGTTAAAATGCCAAGTTCTGGAGACAAAACAGGGAGATAGGTCACTGGAAAATGGGGGGTTAAAGGGAAAATCACAGCACCCCATTTTTGTTTGAGGCATTTGGAAACCTGCCAGCCCCTGATCACCCACCCACTCACCCTTACACAGCCTGTCATTGTGCATGAGAGATTTTTCCTCAATCTAGAAGCATGCTGGGACATGTAGTCTGGTCAGACAATGTTTTTGCATCAGTGTCCTGAGCAGTCAGAACGGCACACAAGTTAGTGCCAACCCAAAAAGGATGTGTGTGTGTGTGTGTGCATACGTGCATATACAGGATCGCGCTCATACCTTAGCTTTGGCAGCCTCTGTAGCTGGAATGCTCTCCTCCTTGTTGTCAGTTCTCTGCTTTGGGTCAGTAGCCATCATGCTCTCACCAGCACCTCCTACAGGCCATTCAAGCAGCCACAGAAAAAAAAACATTTTTGGTGTTTTTTTCCATAGAGCCTTTTATGTTTTTCCTCTCATTCCCTATAGACAAATGCAGACTGTCCTTCACACTTGAGCTTGTGAGTGACTTATATCCCCCCAGTCATCCGGCAGTTGGGGGGCGCTGTGCTGGTGGGACCTGGGGAGCCTATTTCAGCCTGTCACTCAGCATTGGAAATGTCAGGGCTGCAGGGATGTCGTGGAGGACGCTTCCCACCCACATCAGCTGGGGGGCGCTGTCTCCCTTTCAACTATAATTGGCAGTAGCCGTCGCCGTGATCGGCACCACATAACCCAGAATGGGCCTGCCATACACGTGTAGCGGTCCGTGCCTTTATGTGCTTCTGCTCATGTCTTCCTGTCCCTACATGTATGCACACCGTGTTGAAAATGTGCGATCGCACAGGAGCATTAATCATCGCACGCAGTATGTGAGTGTGTGTATGCTTCTTTGCATGATGGGGTGTGGACGGATTAATCTACACTTAATTTTCATCCATTTCTGTTAGAAACTGTTAATTGCTGTAAAATGTCTATATAAAGTATATCTATATAATGTGCTTGAGTGTGTGAGCATGCACTCTGACACTGTCAGTCACACTTTTCAGCATCACCCCAGTTTAACTCAACAGTGTTACAATCAGTCAACACAGAGCGCACAGTCAAGCCCATACAGACCCTGCATCTCGGCAGCTACAACTGTCGGCCCAACATATAAGCAAGCTGTGTTATTACACTAAATTATGCTGCATGTACTAGACACAACAAATATGCTGTTTTGCTTGAAAAGCATTCCACCTTTGACTGGAAAAAATGCCTTTCCCCCAGGTTAGCAAATTCACAGACTCAATCGGAGCTGACAAGCAGGGTAACAACCAGCCAGCGAAAGGTGCTGTTAAGTCCAATTCAATATCGTTAGCACAAATCGGTACTCTTCAGGAAAGCACTTTCTGATAGTTTATACTCGGCAGAGATAAAGCTTTGGACAGACCTATGAATTTTATTGATTTATTTAGGTACAATTTACAAAGGCCTTAATCTAAGCCAGAAAAAGACGGCGCGAGTCACAACCGCGACATACACAGTGCCGACGGAACATTTTTAACATTCCACACTGAACCTTTGTTCACTCTCAGAAATTTATTTTCATTTCAAAACGCAGTGCAGTTTTTCTTTTTTGTTAAACAATACAAAGATGAGGGAGGCTGTTTCGGAGCCTCGTGGGCCATGCTCCCCCCACTTTGCAGTCATCTGGCATAGAAACATTTTTCCATTAAACTGCTGTCTTGCACAGTAAATAAGCTCTGGATGGTGTGGTGTCTATTGAGGGCTAGTGGACAGTTTCTCTGGGGGTCAATTTTACATTAACCTAACTAAATTAATTGATTACGGGATAAAAACAAACAAACCTGTAATACTGTTTCTCCTCAGGTAGTTAGTAAGGATTATTGTAGAATGAACCACAAACGAACACATCACCCACAATTCGTTTTGGTTACTCTGAGCATTACCTGTGGACGGAACACCGTACGGCGGTGCCTGTGATGCCAGCATCCCAGAGCTGTTCCCTGCCGGCTGGCTGTATGGCGAGTTGGCTGGCATCATCCCCATCTGGTTCGTGCCGGGGTAGTTACCCTGCCTGCATACAGGGGAATTCCAAAGCATCACTGAGGGGGTATCCAGAAACCAACTGAGGATGCCAAGCATAAATAAATAAACAAGCAAATAAATAGATCAATAAATAAACACATAAACAAATAAATACAAAATTTAAGGGATACTGGCAGTTAAGAAAACAGACAATTCTAGCTTACACTGGAAAGTTCCCTACCTAAAAATATAGCCAACCAATGAAATTCTGCCACACGGCAGAGCCTTTGACTGAAAATGGATAGCTGTATGCTACTTTTCATAAAAAGTATGACGACATTTCAAAGCTGTGATTCTTTAAGATTAGCTAGAGTGACACTGACAGCGATAATGGCTGAATGACTGAATTTACTGAACATTTCAGGGGCTCTTTCTTCATACGGTCAGGCGGCACAATCCAAACACTTTATGGTAGCCAGGACCATCACCACATCGGATCCTCAGGACAGACACTCCACCCCGATATGATGTCATCAGAGGTAAACAGGTAAACAAACATAACATCGCCCTGGAGAAGCAGAATATATACCTCTGAGGTTTTAATGAAAAATGAGGCTCTCGGCAGGGTGTCTCGCCAGATACAACACGTCACTCTCCGCCCGCAGCATCATCACATGACTGGTTGCTATGGTGACCACAGAATTTGACGCCAGTGGCTCAGCTATGCGCAGCAGCCCTCAGGATGTCAGGTGATTTATACGTTGCCCCCCCCCCCCAATCCGAAAAGAAAATAGAGGAAAAAATAGAAAATGGGGGAATAAAACACAAACACACCAAGGGGCTCTTTCCCATCAGCTGTCAGTAAAGATAGCACAAGGTAACTCCGGTTGGGGGGGGGGGGGTGGATGGGACTGTCAGCCACAGCAGACTCAGGGGGTCTGATGTCAGCCGCTCGGCTTGAAGTGACGTGCAGCCCGGCAGCTCAGCCAGCCAATGAGGGACAGGAATGCCGCTGTGGCAGACAGAACCATTAAGGGGGAGGGGTCAGTGTGAAATGGAATCTACTAAAGTAGTGTTATGTTGGGGGGGGATTACATTCTAAAACAGTGTTGGGGATTCTAGGACACAATGGCTAGAATTGCAGTAATGAGTCCTTCTCTGGAGGGGGGGGAGGTTTTTTTTCCTAAAATCATGGCCAGAAAATATCAAAGGGCTTCCAGAGGAAACCTCGGCTCGCAGCTGTCAGGTGTGCCAGGCTGCACCCCCCCCTCGACCCTCCTCAACCCACATCCCGAATATTTTCCAGTCACCTCCAAAGTCACTCTGACACCGGTGAAAAGTCCCGCCTTGGTGGGAGCCTGCCAGAACATTCCAGCCAGTCTCCAGCAAATAAATAAAATAAATAAAGACATAGATAGATGGTTAAATAAATAAATGATGAAATAAATCTGCCACACGACCACACCCCCCCCAGCCACTTCAGCCTCTGCTTTCTGGCTTTCCTCGGGGGGGGGGGGGGGGGATTAAAATCTATTCCGGCCCAGCGGTACTGCCCGTGGTAACGGCCTGTTAATGTCATGCGACTCCACCAGGTCAAAAACGGGGTGGTGGGTGTGCAAGGAGTCTCTTATCACCCCTCCGCTGCCCCTGTCTAAGAACGGCAAGTCCGATTCGGGGTCTGCTGCTGCCAGCATACACGGGATTCAAAGGCCCAGGGGTGGGAGGGAGAAGTGGGGGGGAAAGAGAGAGAGAGAGAGAGAGAGAGAGAGAGAGAAACGGAAAGAAACAAAGGGAGAGAGGGAGACAGTGAGAGAGAGAGAAAAATGGAAAGAGAAAGAATTGGAGAGGGAATGAGAAAGATGGAGAAAATGGGAGAGAAGGGGAGAGAGAATGAAGAGAAATAGAATGGAAGAGAAAACAAAGAAAGGGAGAGAGAGAGAGACAGAAAAAGAGAAAGAATAAGAGATATAGAGAGAGAGGGGCTGTAATCTTCAGACAAGGGATAATTTTGAAAGAGTTGAGGGCAAGGGGCTCTTTCGTTGTAGAAATTCTAGTGAATGCTAGTGTAAAAAGGTAACTAACAGGTGCGGATAGAAACTAAGCAGGGTTGGGCAGACACTGCCCCCCCACCCCAAAGACATAAGCAGAAGGAGCAGAGCCTCGCTCTGTGTGCGTGACTCAGGGAGGAGGCCCCAAGTCGCCATAGACCATCATTATAGATTCATGTCTGAGAGGAGCCATTAAAAGCCACTCTGTGCTTAATTTATGCATGTGGGGCCAGACCCCTGCCATGATGTGGCGCTCCTCCGTCTCCTGGGGAGACTCGTCAGGCGCTGCGCTGGCCGCCACTAGGGGACGCCGTGCCCTGCTACAGGGAGCGGCGGGGAGGGGCAGCAGTATGCCGCACATAGACGGTTTCTTTGCTTCTCGTGTTGCTGCAAAGCCCCAACCTCGGCGACGGAGCAGCCTATTACACCCTGGGCGAGGCCTCCTGATGGCCAATCAGGGCCCCGCCCATCCCATTCCAACATGCGGCGAACACCCACACTCTCGCAGCTCGGGGGGTGGGCTTCTAGAGAAATGCTTAAGAGAATAATAATAACGATAATATATTAATAAAGGTTATAAAAACAAGCACAGGAAAGAGCTCCAGCAGAGAAAAGCCATTTATATTGGCCGTTCATCACGCGGCATCTCCCTGCCAAGCTCGCACGTTCCCCCCCACCCCTTGGGGCAGCGCTCGATGGCTCACATTCAAGTGCCTCTTATTTATTTAGGGAATCTACTTACTGGGGAGGTAAGAGATGAATTATTTGGCATCACTTTTTCTTCTCCCGAAGAAATTCTCCTCTGGTTCAGCTTTCGTTCGCTTGATAGGTTTATTAAAATCTTGCTCACCCCCCCCAACCCCCCCCAACCCACCCAAACCGCTTTGACTCTCCTGCAGTTCGTAGAATTGGGGACGTGCGGGGGACTCGAAGGCTTGTGTTTGTCGTCTTGTTTTCCAAACTCCGCCCGCTTCTGCAGAGCATTTGGCCACATGGTTTCAAACAGCCACCGTGCCCTTCAGTGGCCAACGGCAGCAGGTCTCTTTATTCCTGAGCAGACTCTACGCCGACCCCCCCCCCCCCCTGCAGAGAGCCTGCAGTCCACCGTGGCTCGTCCCAGGCCATATGCAGCTTGTGTCGTGCTGCTGTGAGACGCTGTTAAACGTTCAAGAAACAGAGCTTCACGTGCGGCCTGATCTCCCCGAACCGCTAAAAACAAGCCGCGCTGGCAGCCAAACGGATCGGATAAAAAGAAACATAAATGAGGATTCTGCACAAACACAAACAAAGAAACAAAAGCACCATAAGGACCAGGAAATAAAGAGGACCGAGTGAAGGGGCGGCTGGCTGGGCTGATCTGGCCACGGCGACTGGGCCTGCATTTTGGCACAGTCCCCGCGGCCGTGGGGGAGAGATACCGGGGGGGGGGGCATGTGCCCCCAGAGCGAGGGTGCTGTCAACCTCCCGCTTTCGAGTGTCATCTGGAGGACCCGAGAGCCCGGGCGGGGTGGAGGGGGGGGGGGATTTGTCAGTCCTTTTGTCAGAGAGCTTTAATTACATTCATGCTCCCCCCCCTCACGTGAGCCACATCTGAGCAGAGCCTGAAAGACATGCTGTCACATCAAAGGGAATAAAGTGGGGGCGGGGGGGACAATACGAACAACTATGATGGGCTGGGGGCTGGAGCACAGAGATTATTTATTATGCATGAGGCATGTTTGATTTCTCACGCAACCCCCCCTACCCCCCCGACGTGAGGCTCAGGCCGCTGCAGGCAGCGAGATGCTCCGATTGATTCGTCCCCTGCGTCGACCTCCTCTTCCTCCTCTCCCGAAAAACGCCGGATGCCGGGGTTAACCCTTGACCCCGGCCCCGGCGGCGCGGTCCAGTGATGCGACGCCGGAATCAGATAAACGGGCCGCCACTCTGAGCAAATGCCAGACTGAGCTTGACGTGCAGACATTCGCAAAAAAACAATAAAATGCAGCTGCCAGATACAATCGGGAGGCATTAATCAAGGCCAGGAGAGTGATCCAACCGGGAAGGTGGGGGGTAGGTATCCAGCCACGGGGGGCAGAGCCCGGCCTGACACACCAAAACTGCACTGGAGCACTGTATTCAAGGGGATCTAGAGGGGCAACTGACAGTTCCCCTCATGCGGCACACCACACTGGATCCCATACGTGGAGGACCCGTCTTCCAACAGCCTCTCCCGGCACGTACGCATCCCCCCCCCACCTGCCCGCTGCCGGAGCCGATACCAGCCATTAATCACCAGCTGTCAAATGGCGCCCCTGAATGCCGTAGCAAATGCCGTGGCTCTCGGCCGGTGCCTAATTTGTCATTATTACCAAGCACGAGCCATGATGACTTTTTCCAAAATGACCGTAAGAAGGACCGCTGCGGCCACATGACACCCTCTCGTGCCACGTCGGCCATGTAGAACCGCGAGGTGTGGTGGATCCCCAGCAGCTACCAGCACCGGAGACCCTCCGAGAGAATCCACATCCCTGACAAGGACGTGCCCTTTATACCTCAGCTCACAACACACACACGGTAACAGGAAACATTAACCGGCATCACAGACACTCCATTAGATAGCTCAGCTAGGTTACGAGGCAGCACCACACTTGTTAGCCTGGTTAGTGAAATGATTAGGGGCCACACTGCGTTAGCCGTTAGCTGTTAGAGGTGCAGTGAGAGATCACGTCAGGCGAACTGACCAATGTGACAAAAGGCAGGAAACCAAGCCTGTGACGAGTGAGATGGGTGAGGGCATGTGGCACATCTGCGGTCAGCGCCCCCTGGCACTGTCAACCAGCACCATGAGCGCCGATAGCCATGCTGCCAGGCCGGGACGGCGAGCCGCTCTCAGGGACCTACCCGTAGGCATCGTACTGCGGCGCCAAGGAGGGGGGCGAGGAGCCCAGGGCCGGCGGCGGCTGGAGCTGCTGGGGGGGTGGGGGCCACGAGCCCGGGTAGATGGGGGACCTCGCAAACGGAGGCCTGCAGGGGGGGGGGGGGGGACACAGGCGGGCCCCTCGGGTTATAATCGGCCTGAATCGTCACAGGGACGCGGGAAGCGGGGGGTGAAATGACAAATAAAGATTAATAAGGGAGCTAAAAGATTCATAAATCTGATGCGGGAGGAGCGGGCCTTCCTGGGAGAGGCGCAGTAAAGGGTCACCTTTGCGGGCACACGGGTGGCTGCCCACAGAAAGAATTAAAATAAACGAGCAAATGTTCTTCCCTGATACAAGCTCGCTCTCCTGCACAGAATCAACAAGGGCCCCCTCCTCGGTTCTGGGTGGCCGCCGTGGGCTGGAACGCCGTCTGCCCTTGTCCCGCCCGCGCCGGTTCACCGGGAGTTTACGGAGCTGTGCGGTTACGGGGCCGCAGGAGGGGGCAGCTGTGCGGGCCCCCAGACGTAACTGATATTCTGAAGGGCAGCAGCCTAAATGAGGCCTGGCATGAGGGCCCCTAGTCGGCATAAAAGAATCCTAACATTCCAAGCGGGCAGCCACGAGACCCCGACACCTCACAGCGGCCACTCTGCACGGGGGGCTAAAAATAAGGACTCAGACGAGAGACAACCCTCTCAGAAAAAGGACTCAAAGAGGGGGCAAAGTGTGGACCCCCGAAGCCTGACCCACGTCCCATCAGAGACCACATCAAAAAGAGACTGTCAAGGACTGGGGAAATTCAGCAAAAAAATAATCTCCTAAAAGCAGATAAGCAGATGTGAGTCTGCCCGCCCTGGCTATAAGGTTTGTTCCTATTACATACCCTTAACGACCTTTTACCTCTGCCACAGCCACCATGAAGGCCGGCGGGGTTAACAGGAGTCACCATAAAAGTGCAGGTAACCCTGGGAGGGCCTACGTTTTCTCTCAAGGGCCGCATGACTGTCTCCTGGGGTTTTTAAGTTAGGCTAAAGATGACAGTAGGAGCAGTGGAGAATGCAGACAGCAGCGCGGGCGCCCCCTGGTGGTGGGACGCGGGTGCGACGGGCCACCACTCACCTGCCCTGGGTGGAGCTGGCCGTGCCAGTGACCTCCTGGGCCTTGCGGCTGACGTTGGCAGCAGGCGGGCCCATGCCGGGGCCGGTCTGTTGGGGCACACTGGGCGAGCCCGGTGCCGCCCCGCTCATGGTGCCAGGGTATGGCCTCCCTCCCACGGCCGGGCCGGGCCCGGGGCTGCGGCCCACCGGCACGGAGCTGCACGTCTGCCCGGGGCCCTGGCCGTGCATGGGGCTGCCTGCATTCAGGCCCAGGCTGTTGGTCATACCGGGGCCCGGGCCGCTGTAGTTGCCGGTGGGGGTGCCCCCGTAGTTGGGGGGCCGGGGGAAGTTACCTAGGGGAGGCAGCGATGTTGGTGACTCTGATGAACAGGGCTTGTTAGTCCGGCTACAGAAAAAACAGGCGACACATTTAATCCCCACTTTCTAAGCTGCCTTGTGACGTTTCACTGCACCTATAAGGAATCACTCACCACAGACGTGATGTAATGTCCCAAGAAATCACAGAATCCAGAACATACCTGGCAATTTGTTCTACATAGAACAAGTTTACCTTCCCCAAGTTAGCCCATAACTTAAGTCCAAAACTTAAGTGTTCATATCTCTTCAGTAAATATTTAACAATTTTTATAACCGTTGCTTCAAAGCCCCTTTGTCAGACCCCTGAAGCCCATGTTAAGTGACTTTTCAGCTTTCATTACGCTCACAGAAGGCACTCTCATACAGGCCCAAGCCACATATCATATACAACACAATCAGAAAACAAAAACAGAAAGCTATTTGTAAACACTGCACTCCAAATTTCCTAGCTACCTCAAACAAGTTTTCTGTGGTTAATATCTAAGGCAGGAACACACACGTTTGTATTTATATCTTTATGGGGACCCTCCATTAATTTACCCTAATCCTAACTATGACAACCTTAACACCTACCCAGCTCTAAGTGTAACCATAATAATATATAAAGAATATAAGAATATAACTGTAAGAAAATAATAATATAAATTTATATTGTGGGGACCTGAAAAATGTCCCCAGGAGCTAAAAAGTTTTTACCACATTGTAGGGATATCTGGAACTCAAATCTCCACACCTAACCATAAGTAATCAACCCCAAATACAACGCTTCTGGCATTTTAACTTTTTCGATGGGAGTCACAGATTTTTATAAAATTGAGGTTATCCAAATGGGGACCTGAAATGTCCCCAAAAGTAGGGAAATTTCAGGTTTTACCACACTTTTGGGGACATTTTGGTCCTCAAATGAGATCCATGCAAACTCAGACACACATACACACACACAGTCACAGTTTCTCCCCAAGGACAAACCTTTGACAACTACAAATGGAAAAAGGCTGCTGTCCTTTTGCGAGCTGCTATTTATTTTGATTTGATTAAGGGTGCCTTTCTGTGGCTCGAGGTTCTCAATCCCTCCAGAAAGCGTCTGGAAAAGGAGATTTTAAAACTTTTTTAATCCTGAAGGGGTTTCCAGCCTGGGATGAACAAAATGTAGGATCGCAGTATTTCCGCACTGAGCGATCCCTCTGAAAATTGAAAGTGGTGTCTGTATCGGCACACTGCTTCAGCGGAAAGATATTTCACACGACACCAGTGAACAGCCTGGAGGAGCCAGGGAAAGGAGAGGAAAAAAAGCGTAAAAGCAGGGGGGCTTGTTCATTTAAAAAGTCTGCGCCCAACAAAAATCTCACGGGGATCGCCAACGTCTATTAGGCAGAAAGTGGCAATGGGAGGCAAATCTTGCGGCGGAGTCAGAATCGGACCCCCTACTTCAGCACAGCGCCCCCTGTCTGCCTCACTGCAATAGCGAGGATGGGGGGGGGGGGGCATTCTCTCCTTTCTGCCACATCCCAAGTTTTAAGGCATGCGTGTGAAAACGTACCATATATACCGTGCACATATTCTCCCACCATTCACCCATCTGCCTAAGGAGCTGCTTCCTCTCTCGCTGCTCTAGCACCGTCATACACACACCGACCACGGGACGGTCGCTCTGCCTGACCGCAACTCGCCTGGCTGCGGGGAGCCCCAAACCCAGATTCTGCAGCCCTTCCCCTCACGGCCGACCGTCAGCATCATGGTTCCGGGTGGACGACTCGGCAACCGGGGAACCTACTGAGTGAGGAGATCCACTTCAGGGGGCTGCCAAGATTCTGGACATCTGTCTGAGCGAGCCACTGCCTGTTTCCTTGACAAGTGGCTCAGATGGGACGCTGGCTCTATGGTGCCTCCCAAAGGTGCCTCCCATAAATGCCCAACAGAAACCAACAGGGCCAGAGAGCAGTAAGAAGCGTGTCACGCCGCTTCTATGGCATCCAGGTCCGGTCCCACCTCTCCGTAATCCTGCCGCGAGGAGGTGGACTGTAAATATAGCTGTGCCGGGCCACGGCTCGGTGCCAATCACGCGGAGAGCAAAGGGCACCGTCACGCTTCCCAGCAAGCCTGAGCGCCAGCCGCCCCATAGAAATTGAGGCAATGAGACTGGACCACCAAATAAAAAACAATTTCCATCACTTCCGCAGTAACACGCATGCTGGCTGGGCGCGCTGGTGCCGGTCCCATTTCATGCCAGCTGGGCACGCTGGTGCCATACGGGGCCGGTCCCCTTTCACGCCAGGCCGCCAAAAACCGGTAGGCCTGTGGAGGAGCATCCCAAGGCACACAGATCTAGGTTCCGGATAGACCCGGACACTGAAGGGGGGTGGGGCCACATGGCGAGTCCATTTAACCAGCCAGAGACAACGCGGCTTCCTTTTCCATTTATGCATGGCCTTAAAGACCTGACCGTGGTTCCTCAGGACGTCTAAAAGGTTCTGTCCTTGCACGAGCACGACGGTAAGGCATCAGAAAGGTAGGGAATGGGTCTGTGTGCATTTAGCAGCATGCCTTAGCCAGGGAGCAGGCAGGGGGGGGGGGGGGAAATCACCAGCCCTGCAAAGAAGAGGGAGGCAGTGAGGGGCACCTGCTCTGCTTGGTGACCCAAACCAGAGGTCACCCAAATTTTGGCCTGGAGCCAGGTCTGCACTGTCGTTTTGGCGTTGAACAGGTCCCTCTGCTCCCAACCCCCCGCACGCCCCCGGCCAGCCCCTGTCAGAGACTAACAAAGTTCCCAGCAGCTTGGAGCGAAGCACCCCTCCATCGGAGCAGCGTTAAAACAGTGACCCTTTATAATGAGGCCAACACTGGCACCCAGCTCAGAAACCCACATGCTGCCTCTCCCTGCCTCTGCTTGGGCTAAAATAAAAATGGGAGAGGAAGGCCACGCGGAGTTCAAATCGCTGATGAATATTCCAGTGACCCCTCGAATGCCCTGCGTTCCTCACACATGGGGAGTGGAGCATTTCCTCACAGCCACACGCGCCCAGTATCAACCACAGGTGTGTGCATATGCCAATTGGAGATCAGAGGAACTTGGCGACAGAAGCGAGAAATACAGAACAGCGGCAGGAGAAGCTGAAATTCCAGCGAACAAGAATCCTAAAAATGATGATGCTAAACCTAGACGGCGGCATCACAGCACTCTAGACTGAAAGGCTACAAACTCAGCAGCATCGGTCCCCTGCAAGTGAATAGTTACTGCTTAGTGATCTGCTGATTGGAGGGAGCGGGTTCGTACCCTGGGGCCCGTACTGGCTACTCTGAGGTCCGTAGGAGGTGCTGGAGCCAGTCTGGGGGTAAGAGCCCATCCCATGATGCATCTGGGCTCCCGGTGACGGGTGAGGAGACATGGATGGGCCGGACGATTGAGGGCCAAACTGGGGCACAGCCGGGTTCCTCTGCATGCCGGGAACAAACGCTAGAGGGGCAAGAGAGGAGGACATGTCAGCGAGGGCTTGGGGGAGGGGGGTACTCAGGGTGGGGCTGCAGGTTTGGGAGCTGGTCAGGAAAAGGGCGAGCTGGGAGAGCGGGAAGATCGGGGGTGTCGTCCCGAGATGTGACCACTCCTGCGCTTTATCGCAACAGCTAATAAACGTAACAAGAAATTTGCTTTCGACTCTCAGATTAAGAGGCAAATTGCGTTCATATCAGAACCAAACAAGTTTTAAAATATAGAACTGCTGTGTTCTTTGGCGCAATCAAGCAGAACACACACATTCCTACAGAAGTAGGCAATTAAAGCAGTCGTGTCACCCGAATGACTGCCGCTCAGCGCTGAGGCAGCCTTCCACACGGAAATTGACATTTTAAGTGATCCTTGCTGAAACGCAGCTTTTAAACCGACTGCCCTTTTATTACATTTTAAAACCAGAGAGCAGAGGGGGTCTGGGAGTGGGGGGGGGTATGCACACTAAAGGCTGTAAATGCACTCCAGAAGCAAAAAGCAGCCCCTACTACATCAACAAATGAGCGAGGCCCTGGGGGCGTAAATGCTTGGGGGGCGGGGGGGAAGCAGGCTAGGGGGTTGCGGGGACCTGCCGCATCACTGGGCTGCACAACCACAAGGAATGTTTACCTGCCCCCCATCCCCATCAACATTCACGGGGGGAGGGTGACTTCTGTGTATTTTCTTTGTGTATGTTCTTAATCCTCTCACCAAAAGAGCTTACATCTCTTTTGTTTTCTACC
>JAODKL010000030.1:0-27729 GCA_026780765.1 Petrocephalus schoutedeni | reverse complement strand
GCCCCCCCCCCCCCCCAAGCACACTACCCCCCCCCCCAGTCATTTTCATTTTCAACGGGAATTAGAGTGCAGCTACATCGGCTACCCTGAGAGCAAAGACCAGCAGTGACTCGGATTAGAGGTAATACGGGCATTAACACCTTAACTGCAGAGAAAGACAGGGAAAATATGGGCTGTTAGGGCAACAGGAGGCCCTTTGAAGGCAGGCTTTCATCTCTGAAGTTTTTAAAGCGTTTCTAACCAACTGGCAAAGGGGGAAATAAAAAAACAGTTCAAAGGCATATTAAAGGCTCTCATGCTTGTGTTTTTTCCAAATTTTCCAAGGTTCGCTATGCGGATGCTGCGGCAACGCGGCACGTCCCTGCGGAGGAGCAGCTCGAACCCGCGCACAACGCGGCACCTTTAATCCTGCATGAAAACATGCAGCGGGATTCCGACTGCCAGTTCCCAGCCTCTGTGGCTCAGGGAGCAAAAGAGGAGGGAAACGGGTACCAAAAAGGCTGGCGCCCCTTAGTGCCCCTGGGGAAAGGGGGCGCTGTAGAACCACCGGCATTGCTGAAAGCTCCCCAGGTAGGGGCCTTGGGACCGCCACATGAGGAGGTGGCAGGTAGGCAGGGACATGATCCCCCCTGGACTGCTGTTTAAGCTTAAAGGTAAGAAAAAGAAAAAAAAAAAAACATGAAGAAGAAACAAACACAGTCGTGGGGGGGGAGGCAGGACAGCAGTGACAAAGGGAGGCGGGTTGTGAGAGGAGGGAGGTGGCAAGCTCCTTAAAATTCCCACAATCAAGGGCTTTAATGGAAAACAAGGTGGGGGGGTGTTCTTTTTGCAAACCTGGGAATATGAAACCAAAAAATAAAATAAAAAAAAAATTATAATAAAAAAAAATTTTGAATACCTCACCCTGCAGGTGGGGGGCACTTTAATCTTTACAATTCACCCAAAGTGTGCCTGAAGGGCCACTATCCATGTCTAAAAGAAGCGTGTCATGTGACCTTTAATTGAATCCCAGCCTCCTCGCTCCTCTTCCAGAGCACCGGTCGCCGGCCTTCCTCCCAGCACTGATTAATTTGACGGCGCTATCCGACTTGCTTCTCCTGCTATAAATACGGAGACTTCACAAAGAGAGGCTGGCTGGGGGGGCTAATGCCTTTGACCATCATGGCATAAGGCTGCACCCCATCCGGCTTTGTGCACCCGACAGTCTGGGAGTGCTTTGGCGGGGATCTGATAGAGGCTGAGAGTCGGGGGGGGCTCAGCCTTTTCTGATATAGAGCAGCACCAGACTGAGCGAATTGCTGTCATCAAGGCTCACACACACAACCCCTCCCCGCCCAACAAAAAAACCCCAGCACATCTGCTCAGATCTGACTGGACTTGGTACCTGAATTAAGGCTTGTTTCTACAAAGACAGAATAGAGACTGGTTTAAAAAAAAAAAAAAAAACACTTTCATGGGAAGCTCAACTCCCATAGATAAAAACATCCCAAAGTAAAAATATAAAGCACATGCAGCCCGAGTCCATGTCCCTCTCAGGGCCTGCCTGCTGTCTGCTGCAGCTTCCCAGCCCAGCTGCCGTGTCACTTCCAGTTCAACAACTCAAACCCTAAGACCAGGATGCTATTCAAGCACCTCTCTGAGATCAGCCACCAAACCAGCTCCTCAAAGGGACATAGAGCATGTGCTCTCCCCCATTTCCCATGCATGCTCTGGTCTCTTACTTAACGCCCCCCCCCCCCCCCACCCCCCCACTCACTTCATTCAGGGAAACAGCTGACTGGCCAGTAAGTACAGACCCGCCGGCACTGGCCCCATTTACATTTCTGCTTCACTGGCGCTCTTGGGCCCCGGGGGGGCACTCATCCGACCCCAAAGCAGGGGCCACCATGAAGCACACACGGAGGAAATAAGTGGGTTCCCAGGCCAGTGCCCGGCAGGCATTCGAGAATCTTAATCAGCGAATCTTAAGAGAATCTTAAACTCCGGCTGAAGCTGTCGG
Source organism: Petrocephalus schoutedeni (assembly GCA_026780765.1). NCBI lineage: Eukaryota > Metazoa > Chordata > Actinopteri > Osteoglossiformes > Mormyridae > Petrocephalus > Petrocephalus schoutedeni. Next base: position 25,730 of record JAODKL010000030.1, on the reverse strand, counting down.
CTTTCCAAATACTCGGACAAAACGAGTATTTAAAGAGAGCTGGAGTATTGGAGTAAACAGCATCCCGGTGAGGTGGTTGGGGGCACAGGCTTTAATCAACACTGACAGCTGCTGGGTATTACAAGGGCAAAGCCCTTCTTGGGAAACGCCTGGGGATCTGTTCGGGGGCCTGCCTTCAAGTCCCGGTTTCTTAAACACTAAATGCGGCATAGCAGCATTTTGAACCTTCCTCCCATCGCATGTCTAAACAAACAACGCATCTGGTCGTTAGCGACGGGACGGCGCACGCCGCCAGGTCCTGCTGTCAGCGCCCGCAGATGGATCGTCACGTGCCTTCTGCGGCTCGCGGGATTGTCAGCCTTCCCTGGACACGCAGCCCCTGCGAAATCGGCCCAGAGAGTGACGCGATTCACACTGCCGTCTCAAATCCGGCGCGACAGCAAAATCAATTTGCCGGGACCCTGCGCGGCTCGAGGAGAATTCAGGGGCTGGGTGAGTGAGACCGGCTTTGCCGCGCATTCAATCTGCTTCACGCTTTCGGGGGGAGGGGGCAGAGGAGTAGGTAGGGTGGGGGATGGGGCGGGTGAGCAAAGGTTTAAGAGTCTTTCTTGCTTCTCTCTGAAATGCTTTTCTACAGGTGAATTCTGACCAGATTCAGACCCATGAATCAGTATATGGCAGCTGAGTCAGAAAGGGGGGGCAGTTGGCGGGGAGAAGACGGACAGGTGGTGGGGAGGGGAGCGACGCTGACTCGGCGGGGCAACCAGACGGAAGCAATGACATGTCAACAACCAGGGGAGGGCACAAAAAAACAGTGTGCACGCCGTAACATGACCGTCCTTCGTACGGCCTGTTTACATTCAGCTGCGCCTTTACAGGGGCCGGGCACTGGCACGTCTGCGCAGAGTGAGCGGGCAGATCTGACGGGTAACCTCTGGTGCTGGTCATACTGTTATTGCAGTGCCATAACCATCAGGAGCCCACAGGCTTCAGGAACATGGTGACCATGCAGGAACACCCAACACTACAGTGATGGATGAAGGCTCAAGGACTCCACCATAGAAAATACTTAAATCCAAGAGAAGACTGAGCAGTTCACTGGCAGGTCTGAAATGTCTAAAATTCTTCATGGGATGGTTTTTGAAGATTTATTTTGAGCTGGAGTTAATTTTTAAGAGATTCAGTCAATCACCCTCGTCTACGTTTTCTTGCTGACTATCCCCAACACATGATTTGCCCGTTTCCCTGTCGAATTTGCCGGTGTTTACATCGGGAGCTGTGGTCAAGCGTTTCATTAACGTCAATCACTGCCACGCTCACGCGGCCTTCAGGAAGTCACTCAAGCGTTTGTCCCGCCTCATCGCTGTGATTGACAGGCCCCCGGGGGGGGCTTCCCTGTCAGGCCTCAATCAGAGACGACGTCTCCGCGGAGGGGCTGGGAGACCCCCCTGTCATCCGTGCCTTTGAGTGTAAGACCCGCCCCAGAGTTCATTAATCTGAAATTCAGTTTGTTTGCTTATTAAATGAGTCATCGTTCCGGCAAGGCTGATGAGCTTGCCGAAGAGCCAAGACAGATAGCAGTGGAGATCGAATGAGACCTGCCGTTATCCTCGGAAAAACTGACAGTGGGGGCTCTGCTGTATTCCGACGGAAATGAAAGACGACGTCCCCAAAACAAAACCCAGCCATCAACAGGAGCCAAACGATTCAGCAGGAAACTATAACAGCACTTATTAAACCAAACAAACACAAATACAAGATGTACTGCTCTCCTTTCAGCTATCCGTCTTCCCTTCTAATGACTGAGAAAATCAGGAGGGTGGGGGGCGGCCCCACCGAAAAATAAATAGGACAATCGACGATCACAAACTGAACTCAGGCTAGTGGGACAGTCATAACGCCCCCCCCCCCACCACCACGCTCTCATACTCATTAGGAGTATGAAATCTCACGTTCGAGCATTATAACAACGCATCAGCGATGTTATCAAAACATTTTCACACACAAGTAAATACACTGGCAGATATGAAACTGAAGTACGCAGATGAAATATCGGGGACAAGTGTCTGAAGATCTTACTTCCCACACATCTAAACCACCAACAAAGAAATCTCTCCCAGTGCGGGGTCTCTGTCCAAGGGGCACCTAACGCAGCGACCCTGATTCTCAGAACAATGTGAGGCTATGAGCAAAACTTATGAGCCCGATTGGAGGAGAGAAACCAAACGAAGGAAAATGCTGGTGCACAGGCTGCAATGCCAAAAGGGGGCGCCATGGAGCCATACCTGGGACACTGGCAGGGGAGATGGGTCCCGAGCGGGACTGGCTGGAGCCAACAGGGGATCCTACGGGAGAGGGTGATGGCGCCCCGCGTGCTCCAGGAAGGTGTGGGGAGGAGGTACGGGGTGAGAATGGTGACGGTGCTGGATTGCTCTGCTCGCCCTGGCTGCTGGAGGAGCCTGCGGCGCTGGCCGCAGAGCCCAGGCCGGCCTCTGTCCCCGTGGGCAGGTCGTCGATGGAGCCCGACAGGTCCTGTAACAGAGTGGGGGGTAGAGAGATGAGCGCTAACCTATAACCCCAGACTCCCGGCGGCATACATTAGCTTGGACCTTTAACCAAGACTCCAGCTGGGCGCAGGAAGTACATCTCCCTAATCATTTAGCACAACATTTCCTGCTTTGGTTACAAGCGTAACGAACACCTCCTAGTGTCTCACCAACAGCAGATACAACCTTCACTGCACACGCAGAACCACAGCAAGACAGATACAAAGCAGGCACCACTCTGCCCCCTGTTGTTCCGCAAATGAACTGCATTGCCCATCAGCAGACACAGCCCGTGTTCACTGGGCAGCTTGCACTCTCTCTCAAAGAAGAAAACCGTTTAACATCTTTTTAACCGTCACTAACTTGTTTCACCTGACTCAGACTCTGCGCAACCCCAGTCAGGACTGGGGCTGTGTGTGCGTGTGTGTAAATCTGGGTAAACGCTGGCATGAGACTCTCAGATGCTCGTTTGGTCCTCTGTGCACCCTGGTTTTAAATAAATCACAGAGTGACATTGTCTCCCGGTGTAATTTCTCGGCCGCGGCAGCCACTGCCGGCAGGGTGGCCACGGGTCGCCGCAGGCTCGCTGGAGGGGTCCAGCGAACCCCACTGCTGTCGCCGCTGGGTCTTCCGATGGCTTAATCAGACTGCGGTGGGTTATTCATGAGCCGCCTCCTTAATATGCATCCGTGCCTTCATTAGGGAAGTTTTTAATCGCTCAGCGAAGTTGATTTACTTGCTAAACAATCAGTCATTTGTCATCAGCGGGTGATGAAGGGGGCTCACGTCCTGGCGGGTCATTATTGATACAAGCACTGTAAGGGGGGGCGGGGTTGGGGTGGCAGAATTCAGGGTCCTTGGGGGCCCAAGGCCAGCACATTTGGTGAAGAGAATTTTACTAAGCATGCAATCAAGACCCAAAATGCAGAAAAAGGAAAACACTTTAAATGAAGAGGCGGTGATGTTGCCTCACACCTCCAGGGCTGTGGGTTCGATTCCCCCCTGCCCAGAACAGCGAGTGGAATGATCGCTCCATGCTGTGCCTAGAAACTGGCAGTGACGTGATCTGGTCTCTCGAAATGGCCAATGTATGAGTGAGCCCCCCCCCCCTCCCCCCCCCGAGCACCACCACCCAGGGTGTCTTTACTGGATCTTACATAAAACAGATGAATGAGCTTCAAATAAACCCAAGTTTGAGAGAGAACAGCGTTAAGTCCAGGATGCCATTAGACGGGAGGGGGTTTAAAATTTTATTTCATAATTTTTCCCGCACCCGGTTCCAACAGCGGGATCAACCGTCAGCCAAAGGAAGCGTCTCGCAGGGTTTGGAGTGCAAAAACACGTGCGTGGATTGGTGTCAAACTGGTGTGAATGGCCAGAAATTAACCAGGACCACCCCCCCCCCCCCTCATCCAGCACCATCGGTAGGGACCACGATGGCAGGAGAGATACAAGATCCTGACTACCCAATGGTGGTGAGAAAGCAGTGAGGTGGTGAGGCCCGACGGAACGCCGCGGAGCACCTAGCGTGGCAAACGGCGGCCCCGTCCAAATTTTCAGCACTCTGGTCCCTTTCCAAAGTGGCCCAGATCCAATTTCTCAGCCTCGGTGCTGCAAATTGTTCTGTGCATTGAGTCTCCAAATAGCTGTCAACTGCTCCCAGTCGGTGCCGCGTATCGCTTAATCCACTCCTGAAGCGTGTAATTGTCATAATAATAAAAATAGCAAGGCGATAATAGCCACTTTACTGGGAAACGCCCTCCCCGAGCCAAAGGCGCCCTCGTTACGCGCTGGGGCGTCACTTTCCTGCTGCCTCGGCCTGCCACCTCACTTCCTGTCGTAGCAGAGGGGGCCCGGGCGATCTGTGCGTGTGTGTATGTGGGGGGTTGGGGGACCACTGCCACACCTACTGAAACACGGGCCTTTAAACACAGAGCCCCACTCGGTCTGTTAGACAGCCCACACGACTCTCTCTCAACAATGTTCACAGCATTTAATTTAAAAAATATATTGTTTTACTTATTTTACATTTACAGTAACATTTACATACTCAGCAGACACTTCTATCCAAAGTGACACCCCGAGAGGCAAACAGAACATTTGCTCATGTTGTCAAGGAGTCATAAGTGCAGCTACGCTTAGCTTCCAATGAGTGCCAAGGTACAAGTGTAAGCAGTTACTGGAGAAGGAGTTACACAACTGCACATAAATTAAGATGATAAAACTATTCAAGGGTCAGTAAATGCAACATAAGAGCATTCAACGAACAATCAGGTTAGCAGACAAATTCATGGAACAGATGGAACTGGAAGATAGAGGAGGAGTCTGATGGCAGGACAGGGTGTGGAAAGTCATATCAGCACTTGGGGAGCACATGAGGGAACCGTCAGGAATGACACCTCTCACATGGGGGGGGGGGGGGGGGGGCCCTTCCTTTGCCCCCCGAGTGGGACGGTTGACCCTGCGGTCCAAATACATGCAGTTGGGTTCATTGGCATCTCTAAATTGCGTGAAATGCTCCAGGCTGGTTTTGAGTATGTGTGTGCCTGTGATGGCCTGGCACCCGACCCGTGGTGTAGCCCAGCCATGAGCCCTGTGCTGCCAGGGATGACCCTCCCATTCCCTGTCTGGGGTTGGGGTGGTGGGATTTCTAGCAGCACTATCCACATAAAATATCCCAGAAATCAGTCACTGAGTCATGCTGAGTAAAAGAGCTTGCTTGCATAAGGACAAAAAGTCTGTTTTTAGGGAAACCGGACGCCCTTACAGGGCCCATCCCAAGCTGTCAGTGGAGATGCACCCTCCAGACGAGAGGGGGTCCCAGCTGCGCCCTGGGAGGGCCGTAGGGCCCCCGCATCCTGTCGCATCTCACCACTGGATTTAATTAAAAAAAAAGTTACCACTTGCCCAGAGAAGATCAACTCCAGCAGAAATCCATTAGACCCTGCCGGCCCCCCCTAGGGGCAGAACCGGATACGCCCGGTCTTTGGGGGATGCAGGAAGGGGTCAGTAGTGTGGGGAAGCGGGCGGCCTGTCAGCTCACACATCAAACGGTGAGCTTCAGGCCAGGGAGCCTGAGAGAAGAGCTGCTGTGACTTTTCTGTGACTATTTGCCCCCTGCTGAATTTCGCCCCCACACAAGCATGTTCAGCAGCAAAGAAAACAAAAAGACACCCAGCACTATAGCTATTGTGACTATCCAGCTAACTGCAGCTACACTGATACAAGGGCTAACTAGCAATACGAAACAAACATCACTACCCAAACACTAGCATACAGCACTATAGCTACTGTGACTATCTGGCTAACAGCTGCTATGTAAATGCAAGGGCTCATTAGCAATACAGAACAAACATCTGCACCAAACTCAGCCCCAGACAAATCTGTATTCAGTATTTCCAAATGAACATTTAGCTAAATTTATAATGTTACGGTATTTATGGCATTTATGGCATCAAATGGCACAGCGGAATCATTCTGGTTTCAACGAATCAGACCAAAAACAACAACAAATTTGCTGAATGTGTTCTGTCTACACCACAGGGCAACACAACCAATTTATTTACCCACTTAAAGCGTAATCATAAAGCGGTCTATGACCAAACAATACGTAAACAAAAAACTTAGAAATGTGAGGCAAGCTCATAAACCCGTACTGCAATACAGTTATCCATTAAGGACACCCTCTATAACGCAACCGCGTATCCGTCCAGTTCGCAGAAACAGAGATATAACAGACGCCATCACATATTATTTAGCAAAAGATATGTGCCCAAGTAGCACAGTTTGCAACCTGAGGTTCAGCAAACACATCAACACTTTGGACAAGCGTTACTCAATGCTATTGCATCATTGTTTTGCCAGAGATGCGCTGCCCGACAATTATCTAAAGTGGAATACTTCACCAGCACGACGGACCTGTGGAAAATGGAACAATATATTAGCTTAACAATTCACTACACCGACAGAGAATTCAATATGAATTTGAAATGGCATAATTTATTCATTCATTTTAAACATATATTTGTACAAGTTCAATGTATGTTGTCTTATTAAAAAATTATTTTGGTTTTAATTCTATTTCAGTGTAAGTGTACAAGTTTCATTATTACAATTCAATAAATACAATGTTTCTGCAGTCAAGAGTAATTGTGGTATATAATAGTAAACTAAATATTGGTCAGAATGATCGTGATTATGATTTTTGCCATAATCGAGCAGCTCTAATAACGATAGTATTATGGTACTTCAAGTATTATTGTATAGCAATATGAAACAAGCATCTCCATTTAACTCTGGCATATAGCACTATAGCTACTGCGCCTGTTGGGCTAATTAGAAATATACATTAATAATCAGCAAACTAACAGGCAGTGGGTACAGACTGAGGGCTGCTAATGCGAGGCAAGGCCACCCACTAAGTACACAGGCACAAAAGGCTGCCACCAGGAGTCTGTGCGACAGGGTCAGTGGGGGCCACGCTGTAATTACCATTCTCGGCCCCCCGATGCCCCCATTCCACATGGAGCGGAAAGTTGTGGGGCACCCTAGGGGGGGCGCAGGACTACACACCCACCCCCCCCTCCCAGCTCAGAGAAGTGGGCAGAAGGCTGTCTGGCCCAGGTCTGACCAGTGACATGCAGAGAGCTTCCTGCCACCAGACCAAGACAGTAAGTGCGAGGCGTAGGGCTTTACAGTGCTGTCCAAAAACTTTTCTGGGCCTGCCTGGAATTCTGGGTAGCTCTACTGGCAAATCTGAGGCAGCTGCTGCGAATCCCCGCGAAGGCGGAACTCTCGAACGTCCTTGGAAGCGATTGCGGCTGACAGCTTCCCACAGGCTTCGGGGCACTTGTCTGACAACCGGGCAAAAAGTCTAGCAAAATTACAGGATATTTTCAGCAGCCCCTCGGCCCGGAGAAACGGGAGCGTCGGGTCCCGAGCTAATGTTGGGGCCGTGTGGCGTCACCACCTAGACGCACTGATGGGCATTAGACACAAAGCGGGCCCCCCCACAGGGTGAGGGTCACGTGCTCATTAGCCCGCGATGACGTCAAGTCCGGAATCCTGGCCGCTCGGCTAATTAGCGTGGCCGTTCCCGCTGGCAGGTAATTAGTTCTCTTTGTCTTGAGTTTCATGACAACCGCTCATTTGATGTAGAGCCTCCAATCATGTGCCTGCTGTCTGAGGGCATCCATAGCCATATGCCCCATCCAAAGGAAAACAGACAGGAATATTAACCGCTGTCAGGCACATTCAGGATTGTTATTTACTCACTGTGTCTGAATATGCTGTCACCGCTAAATGTTACCTGTCTATCAGCACCTACTACCCACTTAACTAAATGCCTCCACGTTTAATTTGAATCTGGACACTAGTAACCTGGTGCTTGGAGACTGGTTTCCTGAAGGGGATACATTTTAGACATTGGGGGGGGGGGGGGGGGCACCGTTACAGAAACCTTGCCCTTTTCTCGCCATGGCGAAGTGAAGGGGGTGCAGGGATGAGAGTCACGTTGCTGGCAAATGGCTGAACGAAGCTGGGATTAAATGACAGTAAACGGGAGACAGTGGGATAAGTGATTCAGAGTGATAAGCAGAACTTTAGCAAGCTTAATGCAAGCAGGGTACAGAGCGTCTGCGGCGTACCTGGGGGACTGTGCCAGCGCGTCGTCAAGTTTATGGGATGTTCCTCGGGCCCCGGGAAGAGCCACCCCCCCTCCAACCCCCCTGCATCCCATACCTCCCCTAGTTGTTGAAAACAAATGAGTCCAAGCTAATGGACTTATGCAAACGAGGATGGGAAACGAATTCAACACAGGCACAGTCTTTCAAATGAGGGTCAGTAATGGCTACAGAAAAAAAAAAAAGTCCTAATGAACGTCTCTGATGAGTCACCTGGAACAGGCAGCAGCGGCAAGACGTAGATTAACCTGATCGTTAAAACGCAGGTGCAGCGCCGGGGAGGGTGAGACTGCATCAGCTCTGGGTGAATCCCAGAAGAACACTGAGACTAAAACACTAACACCCCCTGGAACTATGTCCCTCTTGCCACTCTCTTCACGCTCCACCCATCCTCCACCAATCAGAACGCATTCCCTTGCCCCTCCCCCTCCCCCAACCCCACTGAGGTCACACCCCAAATATAAAACCCAGATCATCTCCCGTGTCAAAGACCACAAACCGCCGCGCCTCCTCAGAAGGTGATGGTGTCTGCTACTGGATGGCTCCATCTTCCCCACACATGTGGCTGACTTATTCCTGCTTAATAAATGCACCTGGAAACACCAGAAGCACCATAACTTTCAGAAGCCTAGAGCTGCCTAATCCTGCCATGCCCTCCCCCACCCCCAGAGTGGCGTCGTAACATGTTCTGAGAGCATCCACCACACTACCTCTCAATTCAGAACCCCAATTAGCGCTAATTACCGACTGCTGGCCGGAAGCCCATCCTATTTAGTCTGACAGAGGCATTGGGATTCCAGGAGAGATGGCATGGCGTGACTATTTGTGGCGGTAAGGGTGTAACAATGGACACCCGGTCCACCTCCTGCTTCTGAGGATGACTGAACGCCACCGACCCATCCGGCAAAAGCCGAACGTCTAACAAGGGGGTGCTGACCTTCAAACCACTGGCTCTCTCAGTGGGAGAAGCAGTTTCATAAAAAGCCATCAGTGGGCTCCAAATTCGAAGGGTTAGAACAAGCAAAGCTCAGTGAGGACGTGCAGGCGCCTGGAGATCAGGGTGCGACCGCCGTCTGTTCGAGATCGAAGAGACATCATTATATCTACACTCAAACAAGACGCTCCTCTTTATTTAAAAAAAATAATAATAAAGAAAGCAGCCCAGCTGCTCCGCTGGCCTTGGTTTGCAGTTTCAAAGCCCCAGACTCAAAGTGAGCGAACTGGGCCGCGTCTCCAAGTCCCCCCCTCTCCCGAAATGGGCGCACAGGCCCGGGGCCGCTGGTGGGGGCCCTGCTGCCTCCTGACAGGCAACCCAGAAACGAGAGAAAGACGGAGAGGAGGAAAGTGCGGGGCTGCCAGCCGCACAGAAACGGGACAGGCGAAGCGTCTGCGTCATTAAAGCGGTTTATAGTTAGAAAACACGGGTAATGAAAAACCAACAAACCACGGCCGGCAAGCCTGACGCGCCAAGACAAAAACGGAAAGATTATAAAAAAAATAAAAAAAACGTTTCTACCCACATCTTTATGGGGACCGTCCATTCATTTCTATGGGATAAAAACCTAATCGCAGCCCTCACCTTAAGTAACCAAACAAAAGACTACAAAGACTTTCGGCATTTTTGAGTTCATCAATTGCATTTACAGATTTTCATGAAATTGAGTATCCCCTTGTGGTGAGTGAAAAAACAAAATCGCCATGAGGTCAAAACAACAGGTTTTTAATCACACTGAGGGGACATTTGTGGCTGTGTCCACCACCCCCCTCCCGGACCCAGCTGTGCCTACCAGGTGACCCAGCACTCCTTATTTCAGATGGGGCCACTTGGCCAGCTCACCCCATCTCCGTGGTGATCGGGACGTTCCCGACAGCCCGGTGTCTTCCATCACCCCGTGACAGGAATTAGCAGAGCTCCCCAGTCAATTATGGCATGACGGAATAATCAGCCCGTAATTGGGAGAGAGGCTGTAATCACCGACCCCCATGCCGCGAGTGGGGGGTGGGAGTCACAGGCACCACCTTACATTCATGACTGGGATGGGGGGGCTTCCCCCAAGACAAGACACCCACCTCGCTGGCCCAATTCTACTCAGGTACTTCCTTGATGACACTCACCGGCGCACCTTATGTGCCTCTTATGCATATATTTATTAAGCACTTTGGGATTCTACCCCTCTGCCACTACCCTTCACACCCCGATCTGCACATCAGCTAGTATAAAGTTAGCCTTCAATGACCGGGGGGGGAGGTGCGGGGCTATGTCAGTGGAATGCAAGAACAGAGAAATTGTAATGTATTTCAATTTAACCTCCATATAAAGGTCACCATTTGCTAAAGAAAAAAAGAGGAGGGGAGAAGATGGCGGTGGGGGCACAAATCACATTTCAAGGTTTCTAAAGATTTGAAAAAGTACAGAATAATTTTGTGTGAGATTCTCACTCGCCTCTGTAAACATCTCTCACTGAACTGCTCCCCTCCGAAGGCACGGGATCAGATTCTGTCTGATGAAGTGCAGATCACTGTCAGGCTTTATAGTAAGGAATAAAAATCATACATTCAGAATTAGACTAAATAATTCTGCAGACAATTTGATTGGTGCCTTGCAAGCTCACCCCCCCTCCCGTCCTGTCAAAATATTTGCCGGAGCGATCCATCAGGAGAAGGGCAGGATCGATAGCGGCCCAGTGAAAGCCATCGAGCCGTGGGTCGTGCATCGTGATGGATGCTCCAGATATGCGTGCTTCCATGTGCTGGTTGCTGCTGCACTGCCCTTGGGAGCGCACCAGACGTCTTTCTATTTAGCGGGGAGCCTGGTTAGAGAGCTCCACGCATCCTCAGAGAACCACCATATGCGGCTGACCCATGTCTCTGGCGAGAGTCACGTTTACGGACAAGAATGTCAGAACCAAGGAGTCGGTTTTCTGCCACTGCGATGCTTTGCTTTTGAAGTGTTCCCCCTCCCGTTTGGCTCCTTCAAAGATGTCTGCTGGGGAGGTAGACAGACACAGCCAGTCATCACAGCCCAAAAAAAATAACGAAAGAGGGGGCAGGAAGACTGGAGGAGTAGAAACAGTGAAAGGCAGCAATGGGCTCCTAATCGGACAAATTCTGTTTTCATCTCGATCCCCACCCCGTAGTCTGAATTCTGCCTGTCATGCTGGTCGCAAAGGACAGCCTTGCAGCTAATGGCAACCGAGGCCCGCTCTTCAAATGGATGTGTGTGTGTGTGTGTGTGTGTGTGTGTGGGGGCGGGGGGGGGTGGATTCTGCCGTGTTTGAAAGACAGCCCTGGAGGAGTTCTTGCTCCACGGCTCCTCTGTCTGGGGGGGGTGGGGGGTTAATTTATCAGAATTCAGTTAACATAAGGAGCAGACGCCTTAGCACACCCCCCCCAGCCTCTTTTATTAAGGATGCAGGAGATAAAGTGCTGACAAGGGGCCACGGCTCAAAAGTGGATGGGGGGTTAGGAAGGCATCCGTGCAGGAAGGGGACTTCTCCTTTGGCATGGCACAACACCTCATACAGGTTGGCGGCTGCTGCTGAGGCTGAAACGTGTGGTTTTTATGCCCCCAGTCATTAAGTGCATAAGTTTATTAGGAAGATGCTCACCTGACCACCAGAGTGGGTTTGGCTTAGGACCAGGGCAGATATACCTCTGGCCAGGGGTGCACCTAGAAATTATGGGCCCCCTAACAAAATGTCACTTTAGTCACACCCCCAATGCTAGACAATTTTACGCATTCAAGGGCCGCTGTCAAAGGTGGCCCCCTCTGAATTTGCCAGGGTATCCATGTCACTCCAATGCCCCTGCCTCCAGCCCATTACGCTCATCAGCGCTCTAAATAACTCCCTCCCCAAGAAATAATTAGAAAAACTGTGAATGAACAAAGAAAGACACAAAAGAGACGGTGTCCCGGGGACATGGAGCTGCTGCTGCCTCATCTCGCAGAAAGCCCGTCAGGAGCGAGCCGCGATAAACACGGGGCGACAGCCTCGCAGCGAAAATCAAAGCTGCCAGACAATAAACGGAACAGCAGCTTTAATACAAAAATCACTACGGGAGCGTTAAAAGAACAGGAACGGGCAGCGTTTAATACGCCACGTACTCATAGCGACAGAGGCACGCTCGTCGTCAATTAGGCGCCAGCCAATCAGAACGTGGGACTCTGATGTCAGACAACTTACGCTATAAACGTATCAAATAATTCCGTTTCCATGGTTACAGCGGAACATACAGTATGCTGTAATTGTTAAGGGGAAACTCAATCAAGTGGTCCGCCGTGGCATAAATATAATTTCTGCAATGCAGAGAGGCCGAGTGCTCGGTGGCCGGCTTAGATTCCGATTTAATCTCTGTACACCACTATTCGTCGTCTCGTGCATGTGCAGCTTCACTGGTGACTTGCACGGGGAAAATAAACCTGAAAATCTTCATCTGATTATTCTACGACGTCGTCGGCGGCGAGCAGCAGGGTGCCATTCGCCCCCCGCCCGCCCGCCCGGCGCCGTCAGCATGTGAGGGAGAGCGAGCCCGCTGCCACGCCGGCTCCCGCGTGCTCCCCACCCCCCACTGGCATTCCCCGTCACCCCGCGGAACGCTGGGCATTCCGGCACTGCCGGTGCCAGTGACCTTCGGAGCACGTTGTCGCCTGTATCGATCGCAGTGAGCGTGCAGCCCGCCCCCCAGCCCCCTACCCCCGCACCCCGACCGGCGCCGAGCCCCGTTCTCCGCCTGGCTGCGTTCTTGAAATGACCCTGAGCTCCAGCGGCCGCTGGGGGGCGACGGGGGAGAGCGGAGGCGCCCCCTGCGCCCTGCCGGTGGAGCCGCCCCGGGCTCGGTGCCGCTTGCTGGTATCTGGGTCATTTGTGCGTTTATTTATGTTTTGCCCCCCTCCCTCTGATTGTACTGCCGTACTGCCTTTCTTTCCTTCTTTTGCTCTTTCCCTGGTTTGTTTTTCTTCATCTTCGTAATCTCAGAGCCTGGCGCCCCCTCTTGCCCGGACAGGTGTTGTTCCCTCCCCCCATGTGTACAGGACAGGTGTCATTCCAATCCTCCCTGGTCTTCCAGACAGGTGTCGTCCTAACCCCCCACCCCCCACCCTTGGCTGACAGGGAAATTGCAGCCATCTCTGACAATTGGCCAATCGGGTGGCAGGGTGAGGGATGAGGGGCGGTTTGTCACTGGGAGAGGACGGGCTCGGACGTTGGCCCGATCTGCCACACAAGCTGTTCTCTCTCCATTCTGAGGTGGGGGGTGGTGTTAAAGGGTGGGGGGGGGGTTTCGGCCTGGAAGACAACAAAGCAGACGTTAGGGTGGCTTAGGGGGCAACGCCAACAGCTGGGTCATGTTGCCTGGGGGGGGGGGCAAAGTCACCCAGCGGTTACTGGCACTGTAGCCCAATTCCATTCTTCGGTCTTTAAATATCTCCCTTATCACGCTCCTCGTTGTTGCTGGGGTGGGATCTTGTTCCCTCTTTGAATTCCAGCCGTGCCAGCTCTATGGGCCTCTTCCCCAGGAAAGGAGACGCAATGGCTTTTATCTGAAGAAAAGTGGCCTGTGAGGCCAAAACCCTTTCAGCAGACTCTGCTGATAAGCTGCCCCGTTGAGCCCGGCCCCCTCGCTGGCTCACAAGCGCCCCCTGTCTCCCGCGCCCAGAGCCAGAGGTTCAAGGCGCCGTATCTGCCGTAGGTCTCTCTCACAGCACTGTTCCGTTTCCATTTTCTTATGGTGGAATAGCAGGTTCTTGGCTTGTGGAGCCTTCTTGGGTCCTTTTGGGGTCTTGCTGCAATACTCCTGGCCTGCGCAGACGGCCGCGTTGACGACTTCCTCCGTACGGCGCCTAGTGCAGAACGTTCCGGATGCACCGAAGATTGCAACTTTTTTTTTCCCCGGATGATTCACTGAATTACATGATTTCTTCATCCACGAGGACCCTGGGACGGTGCGGGTGGTGTTTACGTCGGGAAGTGTAACTGCAATTAACGCTATCAGAGCCTGGAAAGCTGTCAAGTAGCAGGCCTGTTTAAAGAGCCCAGAATGCATATATCACTCTCCTCACAGTGTTTTAATCGAAGGTTTACCTGCAGACTTTGTCTTCCTTTATGGCCCTGATGGTGAAAACCATTCCAATGGTAGTTAACGCAAAGTAGCCGTGGAAGATTCCAGATAGTTTGGCCAGCTGTCTGGTTCATTTTCTGAACTGCAGTGGCCACGAGCCGCTCACCGCAGGAATGCCTCAGCAGACACTCACTCAGGCATTGTGGGATTGAGACGGCGTTTTGAGATTTTGGTCACTGGGATGCGCAGGTCGATCGATACCGAACCCGGCGTATCATGTGACCTCAGCACGCGTTCCACATTCCACTACAGCCAGGCATACCGTGTCGGCACTGCTCCTGGAGACAGGAAACATGATAAACGCATGGTAAATCGGTGGCAGTGAGCGCAGGGACGGGCACCGCTGGAACGCTGAGCCCATCCTTGTCCGATGGCGGAAAGGGCGGTTACCGCATTTATCCAGCGGCTGAGGTGGGCCCTGTGGGCGGGAGTACAGAGCAGGTAAAGAAGGACACAGAGGTGGAGCCATTCACAAAAACAGGAGAAAAAACAAAGAACGGGCAGTAAAAAATAGCAAGGCGGAATGGGCGCGTGAATCATTCGAGTGTGATGCTCCTGGGTGTCGCGAACAGAAATAAAATAGAGGCCAGATGATCTCCCCTAAAAAGAGAAGCAGGCGGGCACCCAGGGGGGGCAGAGGCTGGTCGCCTGTCACCTTTCTCAGGGCGGATGTCGCTCTCCGCTGCTGGGGATAGGCCCTGCTGGGGCCCGTATGGCCCAAAAACACGACGCTGTTTTAGCTTACATCTCACCGGCTCTTGTCACCAGCACTAAAAACATCCATTGTTTTTTTTTTCTTTTCTGACTAGCTGTAGTTTTAGATTCATTCATTCAGGCGTGAGGTGACGTAGGCAAGTGCCTAGGGCATCATCTTCTGAGGGGCGTTGACATGGCGGCCCCCAGGGGGATTGGGGGGCTTGGGGCTCCACATGGGATCCGGCAGATACCACGCAGAGAGTTGAAGCCACATCACCATTTCACTGAAATATTTCTGGGCAGCTGGAAGTAGCATCCCAACCGTCCCCGACCCGCAAGTACCGCTGAGGTACCCTGCACAAGGTACCACCCCCAAGCACTGCTCCCCGGGTGCTAAATTAGCTGCCCGCTGCTGTGTCACAATGTCACATGGGTTAAATGCAGAGGACACATTGCGCTGTTGTGTACTGTGGTGTTTCAACAATCACCTTTCACCTCCCACCTCCTGGGGGAGGAGGGTGTTTTTGTATTACATTATTTACAAACTAAATTAACCCTTCCCCCCATCTGAGAGGTGTGCAGTGGTCTGGCCCTCCCTGGCCAATCAGCACGGTCGGCACAAAGATGTGTGACCCACTGGGGGACAGGGTCATTTGTTATTTCACCTGAGTTTGGATGTCGTTTGAAGGGTCTGCACCGACGTGCCGGAATGACCCTATTGGGGGGGGGGGGCAGCATCTCCGCCACCTTCACCCCCAGCTCCTCAACCCCCAGGTCCTTTTCCTCATCACATCGATGCTGGAATATCTTGTTAACATGCCGTAGTGTGGGTTATTACATTACGCTGCGTGTGTGTAGTCATGCCTGCGTTTCTCTTGCATTTATTTATGTTTGTTTTTGTTTGTTTGTTCGGCTGATCTGAGCAGGAAGTCGGCTGCCAGCGCATGGACGTTAAGGGCCGTCAGTCTTCCGCAGAAACACTCCATAGATCGA
The DNA here is from genome assembly GCA_026780765.1 of Petrocephalus schoutedeni. NCBI lineage: Eukaryota > Metazoa > Chordata > Actinopteri > Osteoglossiformes > Mormyridae > Petrocephalus > Petrocephalus schoutedeni. The sequence goes on along the minus strand of JAODKL010000030.1, from coordinate 9,697 downwards.
TCGTCAAGGCAGCACACATTCCAACATGGCGGTACGGCCCGCTGGTAACATACAGAGCACGCAGACTACAGCGGAGCGGCTGTGTTCTTAGACGCGTCCTGCCCTCCCCCAGCGCTGGAATGTCACCTCTATTGGGAGTGACTGTTCTAAAATTAGGGCTTTAAGGGATCGACAGCACAGTCAAAGCAGCGCATGGCGTCCGGGTGGCTGCGGCGGGGTTGCCATGGCAACTGGCATGCCAAAGCCCCGTTTCGGTCCTTTCGCCGTCAGCCTCCTGAGTGTCGCATCTGTCGCATCTCGCATTATGTGGCGCACGAGCCGCTTCCGGCCCAACGAGGCAGGATATCGTGTGGATAGGTGTGGTGAATATCGTCCTCTTATTTTCATATCCATTCATGCGTGTTTGTAACTTTTGCCTGCGTATAAGCTGAGATGCGTGAGAGGAGCCTTTCTGAAAGAGCCCGCTGATGTCCTTCGATGTTGAACTTCAGAAGTTCAGCCTTGCTGTCAGAGGCGCCCACAGGTCAAAAGTCACCTTTCAGACTGACCCCTAGAGCCAAGGAAATTGGCTTCACTCTTCCTTGGACAGATGCCCTTGATCGCCTTAAGCTTGGTTTTCATTTCAATTAGTCATACAAGATTCAGTTAATAATGGAATTTATTGATGTGCTATGTATGGTGCCATGACCCACATGTAATAAAGTCTCGGTGTGGCTACCCATGCTAAAGCTTTCTGTGCAGCTTGTCATGTGATCAGCAAGGTTTGGTTCTCTGGAAACTTGAACTTGTGATATCTGAACCAGTCTGTTACTATAAAGCTGTAAGGCAACGTACCGGTCTCACTCATCACATTAAATATTCCTATGTCACCCACTGAAATTGTACTCCATTGCTAAATAATATTGCAGACTTAAAAGCTATCAAACTAATTCTTAAATTTGTCAGATACTTTATTAATTTGTCATGTATATGAGGTACACTGGATAGGTTTGGATCTCACATACCCAACCCCATTCTTGGTGAAAGGCGTGGTTTTGTGGTCAGAAAAGAGAGTCAGCATGCATGCAACATTCTCACAGGAGTTGGAGTTAGCAGGCAAACAGTGATACAGTTATTCTGCCAGTCATGGGATTCAAACCTATTCACTTCTGAATACACGCACCACTAATCTGCCAAGCTACACTCTGCCCCTAAATGCCCCGTAAACACACACATAACTTCTACATGTAGCCTGTTAATTAATTTTATTAGCATGGGGCTATCGTCATTTTGTGTGTTTGTGGGCACTAAGGTTTTGGCCCTCAGCTTTAATTTGAAGAATTTGCTGAATATTATTACAGTGAAAGCAAATATACACTCTGGTTCCTGAGTTTTTTTTTTTTTTTGATGGAAACCTACATTTGTTCCATTTCTCATGCCAAGGACACATTGCGAGTCAAGGCCTCCTGTCCCCGTTGGCACAGCAGCCCAGTCGCTCTTATCAATTTGTTTCACATTGAGCTGATAAACGAGGGCCACGGCTAGTCTAACAGCCTTTATCATGTCTTTACAGAAAGAAAAACAGTCAAGTCTAGTTTTATAAGATCCAAATGTCTCAACAGAGTCACTTTAGGGCAGACAACAAGGTTGTAGCTAGCCAGCTGGGTAAACACAACAACTGGCTAATAGATATTCTTAAAGGACCCGGCTGCTGTCTTCTGATGTGCCTGACTAGAATTGTATTGGTAATTACCATGGAAACAGGTGTGGAAAAGAAAATCAGGGGGCAAGCAGTTTCTTAGAAGAATGAAAGAAATTTATTTAAACGTACTGCGATTCCATTAAGGAAATCATTTCCGTAACAACAGACTCCCCTTCTCCAGCATGGAAACACTCCCCAGGAGGTCATTCATGATAACTCTTGCGATCAATTATCACATGAAACGGTTATATGCAATATAGACAAAGATAGTTCTACGTTTCCGTCTTGTCAACCTATGTAAATAAGCACTGAATGTAGAAAATCTTTAATGAACATTTAAGCATTTTGGTGGTATGATTTTATTTATAGACATAATGTTTTGCAGAGCAGATGACTGGTCAGTTTATGGCAGTTTAATTGAATGCATCTGAAATTATAATAATTGCCCATAAAAGAAAGATAGCCATACAGTGTTGAGCACAATTGCTCAAATTATGCATGTAGCGGGAGCTGCAGATGTACAAATTTAACTGACCCATATTGTCTAAGGAAAGTTAGGCCTTCACATGGGTACCATTAGTCAGAAGAATCATTCAGAGTTATCCTACTTGAAACCATAAACACTATTTGTGGTATGTTTTAAAAATCAAATAGATTGTTTACACTAAGATACGTTTATGACACGGTTCAATATGGGCTCAGCTTCACAGGGGGGTTGGGATAGGGTGGACCTGGCCCACCCACTCACAAGGCTGGCCCACCCAGCCAAGAGGGGGAAGTGTATTTTTTATGTAATTGCCCTCCCCCCCCAAAAAAAAATATTCCTGGCCCACCCTGTTACCAAGAGCTGGAGCCAGTAGCTGTCAATGTTTTAACTGATAATTCTATATAAAGTAAAAAACTATATTGCTATATGCTAAACAACATATTTTGCTATATGTTGATGAGTGGCTCAGTAGGTAGGTCTCTGTATCCATGATCAGAAGATTGCTGGTTTGAGCCCCAACCTTGGCAGAACAGTCACACATCTGTGGGCCCTTAAGCAAGGCCCTTAACTCCTAGCTCCCGGGGGATTGCATGTTTGCTGAACCTGCACTGTTTTCTACCTTTTTTATGCTACATACTTTATGTATCATATATGGTCTAGGTCAGTTTTATTTATAGATACAGGGCAAATGTTTTCAAGTAAACTTGGAGATACACAAACCAATTTTAACACATTGATTATCATACTTGATTGTTTACAAAGCTATTTTATGCACAATAGTTTTTTTTAAACCTGTGATGGTCATTTGGGTGATGTGTGGTGCCTCGTGCCTCTTGATCTCTTGATCAAGGTTTCCTCTTGATCTGGTTTCCCCCACAGTCCAAAAACATGCTGAAGTCAATTGGACTTGAAACTTGCTGTGTGAGTATGCCCTATGATGGGCTGGTGCCCCATCCCGGGCTGCTCCCTGCCCTTTTCCTTTGGACCGCCCCCATGAACCTGAATAGGACCAATGGTTTCTGAGAATGATGGATGGATATGTGTGACGCTGTAGGATTCAGTACTCAACAAATCGTTGTTTATCTGAAGAAGAACTTAGATCACATCTGTGTGTTTTTTTAATTGTTTGAAACATGTATGTTGCTGTTAAAATGTTCACATATGCACTAGGTAATTGAAGTCAACAACCCCAGTAAGATTTGTAAAGCATTGTAATGTGAATAGTGTTGTATAGTTGGAAATTCAAATAAGAAACGCCAAATATAGTGGAATTAGGGAAAATGTTTGACTTTTTTTGACAACAACAGCAGTACGAGTTTATTGTGGCTTTTTAAAATTTGGACAGTAGTTAAGGGTTGATTTTGTTCTTTACATCTGTTGAAGGGCAAACACCATAAATATATTTTCACCCTTCAGACAGCTGTCATTTGTTCTGTCTCCGGCCCATATCCGGACGGCGCCGGCGACTCCGGGGAAGGACGCCGGTGTCTTCCAGAAGCCGACTGGCAGCTGTGCCACGTCATCCTCAGGGAAGACGGCGCTGAAGCGTCTCTGCTGCGTATCGCAGCCATCCCTGGCCCCTGACCCCATGTTACTCTGCCCCACGTGACTCTCTGTGGGTCTGAGCTCACACACAGATATTCTGATGACTGTCCAGGACGCAAACATGAGGAATTTCACCTGGGAACCACATAAATTCTGAAAAGAATGTTGCCGAAGCTTGTGTGCTCTCGAGGATTTCCTGCGTGTGACACCTGGCTATAGTGACCCCCTGTTCTATTTTTATCAGTAAACTATGTCTATTAAACAAAAAAGTCTGTTTATTTTTTTTTATTAAGATGCACCAGTTACTCATCAGTCCCACGGGTTCATGCTAACAGTCTGAGGTCCGTTATCGTTGTTTGCTGGTCAGACGGATGCGAGCTACACTAAGAGCACTGGTGCCTTTTAAATCAGTTCAGTCTTCTCGAACACAGCTGGAGAAAAATGCCTTTCTGGGAATAGCCTGTGAGTCCCAGTCACCGTGTGATCACAGAATCCTCCTGCGCTACTTTATGCAAAATTAATGTAACGTGTCCCAAAATCACACATGGTGAGACAGCCTCTGGGGCGCTAATGCTGTTACTCAGGGTAAGAATAATAGGCTTTGCCCTTTTCCTGACGGGAAACCATTAGCATGTGACAGGTGCAGATTCCCTGCTGGAGCATGTAGGTACTTGAGCGGTCAGCCTTGATGTAACCCTAATAACGCTGAACTGAGGCCCCTTACACATTCTTAATAGCCATAAACGACTCCTCCTCAGTGAGCGTCTCATGCTAAGGGCATCTCAGTAGCCCTTTGGGTGAGAGCTTGACGTCTTGACAGGGTTTCTCTGTTTCTTTCAGGTGGGGTCGCGGGACACCTTGAACAGTATTGCCCTGAAGTTCGACACCACGCCCAATGAGCTGGTCCAACTGAACAAGCTGTTCTCCAGAGCAGTTGTGCCTGGCCAGGTGACAACTTCACGACATCACTTCCTGTTTGCCTGTCCACATTCCATTCATTTACATTTTTGACTTAGTTAAACTTGTAATAAAAAAAAAGCTGCTGAGGCTTTTTAATCGACTGGCTGGTTGCTAAATTTATATAAATGCAAATTGCTTGAAACCAAGGTATGGAGAACAAATTAATAAACATGGAAATACTCTGCATTAACTGAGCTGTTTTGCAACTGAACCAACACTGATTTAGATGGGCCTGGAATGATGTTTGTCAAGGCAAAATTTAAGAAAGAGTCAGGAAAAGCATTCCATGCTGCACTGATGGGAATGAGCCAGCACAGGCCAGAAGCTGCTATATTTGTCAGGGCTGCAGGAAGCGAAATTATACATATAGCTATTTTTAAAAGAATCCATACTCTGTGGGGGGCCGAGGCAAAGGGTGTGTGAATATTTTAATATCAGTAATGGTGTGAATCCCGAAAAGAGTGTTTTTGCCTCGATTTGTTGTCTCAGTTTATATTTATAGATTTCCTTTTTTGAAACAGTTATGCAACTGAACATCGCTGCATCTTAAATACATGGGGAAAAAAATCCCGAAACACGGAAGGTGGCGGATTTTGTGGGGTTGTGCTGGGGGGGAGGGGGGAGTGCGGCAGTGCGGATCGTCCCCAAAAGGGGTGACGTCAGGGCATCCGGGCGTGGCACTTCTGCCAGTCTCTCCGAGCCTCCAGGCAGGGCAGGGAGGAGCTGCTCAATACCCAGGCCCAGTGTCTGGCTGGCACTACACCACAGTGCCACATGAGGAATCACTCTGACATTATTCTGTATTTATAAGTCTCATAAAGCAGAGAGAATATCTCTGTTCCATATGTACAGTAAGACCTCATGGAAGATCCCCGTCTGATCAGTGCTTCACAATCATTTTTAAAATGAACATGAGCATAATAAATGCCATGTCAGTCCTTACCCACATGAAATGCAGCAGAGCAGTGTTTAAATGCGCCACTGTCCTTTTGGCTTTGACAACAAAAAGGCCTTTCAGTTTTTGATGGACTGAAGGCAGTCACAGCCAGTCAGGTTTGCCTGCACACTTATCCAGCAGCTGTTTTGTGCCATTATATGATGTTATGTAAGTTATTATATAAGTTCATTATAAGTTCTTGCATTATCCTGGTGAGCTGTGCATGTGTGGTTTGTGCGCGCACACGTGTGTGTGTGTGCCTGTGTGTTTCTGTCTGGTCCTGTTGGCGTGTCGCTCAGGTGTGCGTGAGTGAGTGTGCGCGCGTGTACGCGCATATGCGGGTGTGCATGTGTGTGCGGGTGTGGATGTGCGCGCACACTCGCGCCATTCCGACACCAGGGGGCTCTCTCTCTGCTACCCGCAGGTCCTGTATGTTCCCGATCCCGAGTATGTGTCCAGCGTGGGCAGCTCCCCCTCGCTCAGCCCCATCAGCCCACTGTCCCCCACCTCCTCTGAGGCCGACCTAGAGAAGGTTACGGTAAGTCCCACCCTCCACGGGATTCAGACACCACTGACAGACAACAATGCTGATACCTGCCATGTCTTTTAACTAGGACAGCGGCAGTGGCTGTGGTTACTACCACTCGGGCCATGCATTAGCTTGGGGCTTCCGAGGTGTGTGGCCCCCTGTTGGCCACAAACAGTCAATACACCAAAATTGAAATAAATGCATTCCTATTTAGTAGATGTTAAAATGTTATACTAACCAGCTAACTAGCTGCAATCTCCCAACTCTACTCTCTACATGTTTATTTAGCTTTTTTGAAATATCTGACAGGGGGCCCTGATATTGCTCTTTGTGTGGGGACCCAGGATCAGCAAACTCGCCCCACTTTCACGTTGCGGTTGATATATCCACACGGTCACGTTGATATATCCACAGTCTGTTTTCATAACACAGATTCTGTAAGTAAATTAGGTTATTAGTGGTCTGGGTCCATCATCTCCCAGTGTTCCGCTTCTCCGTTCCTGATTAATCCCCATTAGCCGATCTGCTACGAGGACGTAACAGGGTATCCTTTGTTCTGTCACCGATGCAAACAAAATGGTTCCGATGACGGGCCTTCCCCCTTCCTCCACAGCGAAATGACACATTTCACACATCTAGTGCGCGCCTCAGCTCCCAAGTACGAGACAAGGCCGGACAAGGCAGAGAGCTGCCTCAGAAGCATCCTGCCAAATACGCTCTAACTGCCAAATCTTTTTCTCCATGCAGACAGTATGTTTCTCTCTAAAGGACATCCCTACAGATTTCCTTCTCTAAAATTTTAGCGATAATTTAATAGAATTGTCTTTGACAAGCTAATGTTTTTAGCCACACTGGCTAACAGTTCTAGTCTTTTGGACAGCTGGATATTTTATTAACTACTCAGGTTAAGTGCCTTTGCCCAAAGGTGTAACAGCGGGGCTTCTACTCAGTTCTAAACCATTAACTTTCAGTTATGTCCTTAACTGTTCTGCCCCCTGCTGGCCTTTTATTATTTGCATTCCAAGTTGTTATATTTCACTTGAGGGTGGGTGCAGAATTCCAAATAATTTTAAATAGCCACTCTGCTGGTGGTGTGGTCGCTCCGCGTGTAACACTGTCGCCTTACTCCTCCAGGGTTGCGGGTTTGAATTATGCACCTGCTCTGGGTGATGTCTATGCCTGTTGTGTGTGAACCCTTTGATGGGCTGGCATCCCGTCCAGGGTGTGTCCTGCCTTGATCTTTGTGCTTCCTGGGATAGGCTCCAGTCTCACCTGAGCTAGTACTGGATCAGGGAAATGCAATGCAATTTTATTTGTATAGCGCATTTTCACAACATTACATTGTCTCAAAGTGCTTTAAATTATCTCAGCCCACACAAACCCCCCAGTGAGCAAGCCAAAGGCGACAGTGGCAAGGAAAAACTCCCTAGAAGGAAGGAACCTTGCGAGGAACCAGACCCAAAGGGGGAGCCCATCCTCCAGGGGCCGGTAGATGAGTCAATTGGACAAAAATATCTAAATTCATATAGTACAGGTGTTAAGATTTCAGTCTCTATGCTGGGGCAGGTTGGTGCTGGTTGTAGGGCCCGAAATCTGCATTTTATCTTTTTGCGGTAACTTCCAGATGACAGCAGCTGAGACACAATGCTCCTAATAATGACATAATCCGCTCAGTTGATGCACCCGCTGATCTCAGATCTGTCGATGTTTGGAGTGCGTTTCTGGCTTGGTAATCACATGCCCGCAGGAGCCCTTGCGAATTCGGCCCTGGCGGCCAGGGCCCGTCTGTTACGGGTCTCCGCGGTGAGCTTGGCATCTCAGAGATGGTATTAGATCTGAACTCTATCCACCCCCCCCCCACCAAAATTAATAAATAAAAATAAACTTGGTAGGCAAGCTAACTGCCTGGACCAATAAACCTCCAAAGCAGAGGGAAGAGCTTGGAGCCCTTATCTATTTAGGTCAGGCCTTTGCAAATGGGGGCATATATATTTTTTTGACTCTGTGCGGGGGGGGGGGGGGGGGGGGGTGGGGATTGGATGGAGGGAGAGTGAACGAGGAGAAATTAAGGTTTTAGAAAAGAGATATGCTAAGCGGTCTTTAGGAGACCGGCAGTCACACCCGCAGACACCCAGAGAATTTATTTCCCATTAAAATTATTATTCATTCATTTTCCCCCAAACTATTTAAGGGAAAGAGTATGTACTGTGAATAAAGAGGGGAAACAGCAGACCAAGGGGGTTCCTGAGGGACGGCAGGGACAGGGCTTCCGGACGCTGTATCACTATAGTCTTAATTAGCTTTTAATTGGGGAGCGTTTTAACGGGTCTGCACAGAAAGATGCTTCGATGTGTGCGTGAAGGATGAAGCGAGCCGTGCACGGCGCAGGTCGGCAGGATAATCACGATCCCCGACTGTTTGATATGCGCAACTACACGTCTGCCACTGTCGCTGATTTGATGCGTCGTTGCGCTCACTTTCATCCGGTTCATTTAGAATCTTAATACAATGAACACATTGTTCAATGGCTATGACCTCATATCCGCAAGGTCATGGGTTCAAATCCCGCGGCCAGCAAAATAATCGTATCACTGTTGAGCCGTTGAGCGTAATCGTTAACCCCCGCTGCTCAGTGGGTGTGGGGCCCAATCTCTTCTCACTTGTGTGTTGCTTTGGACACTAATTGTCTTCTGTGTAAATGTAAACACAATCCTGTGGACTAACTAAACATTCTCTTTGGGTTTGTGACATCTCCTACTGGATGTAAGGCTATGACAAAATTTCTGATTTTAAACCTTAGTCCCAGGTACCAATTATATACCAGATGTTGCTGCTGGATCCTTGTTAATTAGCTGAGGTCTTCTTCTGGGCTGTTTATGTGCAACATTTCCTTTTTCTCTGTTTGAAGCTTTTCTCCGAAGCGACTCACAGGTGAGTGCAGATAGCGAGTGCATTAAGTGGCTGGGGAAGAGCATCGGCGTAATCTCGCAATGGGTAATGCGGCGGGGGGCGTGCAGCACTACTGCCTGTGTCGGAGGGAAAAATATTACCATGCGAGACAGATAGCATCAGCTGAAAGACAGATACCATAGGCTAGCCTTAGAGCTCAGGGGATAGTATCAGTGAAGCTACAGTTAATTATTGAATTAGCTAGCTAGTTAATTGCTGGTGCGCGCCAGACTGGGTGTTTGTTTTTGTTGAATTGGGCCTTATCCGTTCAGGGTGATGGACGGTGTGTTTAAAGGAAACGGCGTGCGATTAGTGGTGCGCCGTCCAACCTACTGGAATGGGCCACTAGTTGAGTGAGGGTTTTTTTTTTTTTTTTTTTTGGGTGAGGGTGGGGGTCTCATGTTCGCCTCCGACCCTCCGTTGTGGCAGCACCACGCTTCCTGCCGTAGGCTTCTAAAATTAGGGACGGCAGGAGGGTGTGTGTGGTTGGGGGGGGCTGAGCGTGTGACTGGTCCTGGCAAACTGGAAGCGAATGAGAGCATGCGTTTCCGGTCCAATCCAAAGGCTGCTGATCCCCCCCCCCCCCCCCCCCCCCCCCCCCCCCCCCCC
>JAODKL010000029.1:0-16728 GCA_026780765.1 Petrocephalus schoutedeni | reverse complement strand
ATGTATAATTATGCATAATATGTACTAGTACATATATGTATAATTATGCATAATATGTACTAGTACATATATGTATATGTTTGATGTATGTATATGTTGTACATTATTATAGCGGCGGCGGCGGGTCAGAGGGTAGTTTTAATTAGAATCTTAGCTTTGGGAGTTAAGGGTGGGAGTTAAATTCTCTTTCCTCTGATGGCTCTAGGGAGGGCTTTAACCTTCGATCTCCGGATTACAAGACCGGTGCTTTAAGTGCTAAGCTACTAGGGCAGTTTAGTTGTAGGATTTTGTTTTCTATGTATCCTGCTAGGGGGAGAAGAATAATGAAGAGGCTGAAGTATGTGATGGATGCGATTTGTCCAATAATGATGAATGGGTGTTCTACGGGTATTCCTCCGATTCATGTGAGGATGGCTATGTTTGCCACTACGGCTCAGAATAGGAGTTGAGAGGCAGGTCGGAAGGTTAGGCTTCGTATTTTTGAGGTGTGAAGGATTGGGATAACTATGAGGATTAGGATTGAGAATAGTAGGGCTAGGACTCCTCCTAGTTTATTTGGGATTGATCGTAGGATGGCATATGCAAATAGGAAGTATCATTCTGGTTTAATATGTGGTGGTGTAACTAGGGGGTTGGCTGGTGTGAAGTTTTCTGGGTCTCCTAATAGGTTTGGGGAGAATAGGGTAAGTGAGGTGAGTGTGATTAGTATAATAATAAATCCTAGTAAGTCTTTGTATGAGAAGTATGGATGGAATGGAATTTTATCTAAGTTGGAGTTTAGGCCTGTAGGATTATTTGATCCTGTTTCATGTAGGAATAATAGGTGTAGGATAACGGCTCCTGCAATTGTGAATGGTAGTAGGAAGTGGAATGCAAAGAATCGGGTTAGTGTTGCATTGTCTACTGAGAAGCCTCCTCAGATTCATTGGACTAGGGCGTCTCCGATATAGGGGACAGCTGATAGTAGGTTTGTAATTACTGTGGCGCCTCAGAATGATATTTGTCCTCATGGTAGAACATATCCTACGAAGGCGGTTATTATGACTAGGAGTAGAAGGATTACTCCAATGTTTCAGGTTTCAGTATAGAGGTATGAGCCATAGTAGAGACCTCGAGCAACGTGGAGGTAGATGCAGATGAAGAAAAATGAGGCTCCGTTGGCGTGCAAGTTTCGAATTAGTCATCCGTAGTTGACGTCTCGGCAGATATGGGCAGCTGAGGAGAAGGCAGTTGAGATGTCTGAGGTGTAGTGTATTGCTAGAAAGAGGCCTGTTAGGATTTGTGTAATAAGGCAGAGTCCTAGCAGGGAGCCGTAGTTTCATCAGGCTGAGATATTTGATGGGGTGGGGAGGTCGATGAGTGAGTCGTTTACAATTTTTGCGATTGGGTGGGTTTTTCGTAGGCTGGTCATTATGGTTTCTATAGTTGAACACAACGGCGGTTTTTCAGGTCGCAGGTCTCGGTTAAAGTCCGTGTAGAATCAATGTCTAGTCTTGTTTGTGTGTTTTTGATTGGCTTGGTTTTGGGGCTGGTGGCTGTTGCTTCTAATCCTGCTCCATATTTTGCTGCCTTAGGGTTGGTATTGGCTGCAGCGTTGGGGTGTGGTGTATTGGTTATGTATGGGGGGTCTTTTTTATCTTTGATTTTGTTTTTGATTTATTTAGGGGGGATGTTGGTGGTATTTGCATATTCTGCGGCTTTGGCTGCTGAGCCGTATCCTGAGGCGTGGGGGGATTGGTCTGTTTTAAGTTATGTGGTGGTGTATGTTTTAGGGGTGTTGATAGTTGGTGGGTGGGTTTTGGGTGAGTGACGTGGAAGTTCTTTGGTGGCGGGGGGTTTGAAGGAGTTTTCTGTGTTGTGTGGGGATATTAGTGGGGTGGCATTAATATATTCTTTTGGTGGGTGGGTGTTGATGGTTTGTGGGTGGGTGTTGTTGCTTACTTTGTTTGTGGTTTTGGAATTAACTCGTGGGTTGAGTCGTGGGACGTTGCGGGCCGTTAGGTGATTAGTATGATTGTGGTGGCAAGGGCTGTTGTGAGGAGGAAGATGGTTAGGTAGGTTTTGATTATGCCTTGTTGTATGTTGTTGGTGACTTTGATTATGTGGGTTTGGTTTGAGGTAATTCCTTTGGGGCCAGTTTTTTCGAGTCATGTTTGGTCTACTAATTGGGTGGCGGCAAGTTGGCCTATAGTTAAGGCTATTTTGGGGGCGAGGCGGTGGATTACTGGTGGAAAGAATCCTAATATGTTGGAGAAGTTGTGTGGGTTAATTTTTGGTGTTGGTTTAAATTGTTTTGATGTTAGGTCTGTTAGTGCAATGGCTGTAAATAGGCCGAGGAGAGAGACTAGTAGGGCGCTGAGTTTTAGTGTAGGTGATATAGTTATTACTTGGGTTTTTGTGGGTAGGATATTTGATGTAATTAGAAGGCCGGCGATGATGCTTCCTCAGGCAAGTCGTTTGATTGGGTTGGTTACGGCTAGGGTATTTTCGTTAATTGGGGGAAGGGGCAGGAATCGTGGGTGTCCTATTAGGGCAAAATATACTAGGCGGAAGCTGTAGATGGCTGTGAAGGAGGTGGCTAGAAGGGTTAGGGTAAGGGCTCAGGCGTTTAGGTGAGATGTGTTTAGGGCTTCGATGATTGTGTCTTTTGAGAAAAATCCGGCTAGGAAGGGAGTGCCGGTTAAGGCTAGGCTGCCGATGGTTAGGCAGGATGATGTGATGGGGAGGAGTTTGTGAAGGCCTCCTATTTTTCGGATGTCTTGTTCGTCATTAAGGCTGTGGATAATGGAGCCGGAACATAAAAATAACATGGCTTTGAAGAAAGCATGTGTGCAGATGTGGAGGAAGGCTAGTTGGGGTTGGTTTAGTCCGATTGTTACTATTATTAAGCCTAGTTGGCTTGATGTTGAGAATGCGATGATTTTTTTGATGTCATTTTGGGTTAGGGCACATGTTGCTGTAAATAGGGTAGTTAGTGCTCCGAGGCATAGGCAGGTGGTTAGAGCCGTTTGGTTATTTTCTATTAGGGGGTGGAGACGGATTAGGAGAAAGATTCCGGCGACCACTATTGTGCTTGAGTGCAGTAGGGCGGAGACAGGGGTAGGGCCTTCTATGGCGGACGGGAGTCATGGGTGTAATCCGAATTGGGCGGATTTTCCTGTTGCAGCTAGTACTAGACCTAGAAGAGGGAGGGTGAGGTCTGTGTTTTTTGATAAGGCGAATACTTGTTGAATTTCTCATGAGTTTAGGTTTGTCGCGATTCAGGCTATTGTGAGGATAAAACCAATGTCTCCGATTCGGTTATAGACAACTGCTTGCAGGGCGGCGGTGTTGGCGTCGGTACGTCCATATCATCAGCCAATTAGTAGGAATGATATGATTCCTACTCCCTCTCAACCTACAAATAGTTGAAATATGTTGTTGGCAGTAACTAGGATAATTATTGTGATTAGGAATAGTAGGAGGTACTTGAAGAATCGGGTTATGTTTGGGTCTGAGTGCATGTATCATGTTGTGAACTCTAGAATGGATCATGTGACATATAAGGCTACTGGAATGAAGATAATTGAGTAGTGGTCGAATTTAAAGCTTGTGTTGATATCGAAGGTTGTTGTGTTTATTCAATGTCAGTTTGTTGTGATGGTTTCTATTCCTTGGTCTAGAAAAATAAATAGGGGGAGGAGACTTGTTATAAAGGCTCATTTAATTGCGGGGAGGGCATGAGTGGTTGTTCAGTTTTTGCTTAGGGGGTTTGGGGAGAGCGTTGTTAGAATTGGGTATGCGAGGAGGGCGAAGATAATTAGTAGACTTGAGTTAAAGATTAGAGTTGTGGGGTGCATAGCCACTACTTGGAGTTGCACCAAGAGTTTTTGGTTCCTAAGACCAATGGATGAACTATTATCCTTTAGGGGCTAAGTGAGCCGTGGACTTGAACCATGGGGCTTTGGGATTAGCAGTCCTTAGCGCAACCTGTCTCTCTTGGTGAATAAGAAGATTTTAACTTCTATTTTTAGAATCACAATCTAATGTTTTTCTTAAACTATATTTACAGAAGCATCAGCTTCACATGAGCTCTGGTTTTAGTGTGAGGAGTAGTACTGGGATTAGGTGGAGTGTTATGAGTAGATGTTCTCGGGTGTGTGAGGGTTGAAGGGTAATTGTGTGGGTTGGGGTTGGGCCTCGTTGTGTTATTAGAAACATATAGAGGGAGTAGGCTGCTGTGATTAGGACACCAGGGCCTGTCAGAACAAGTGTTCAGTAGGACCAGTTGAATATAGAGGTGATAATTATTAGTTCTCCTATAAGATTTGGGAGGGGAGGTAGTGCTAGGTTGGCTAGGTTGGTGATGAACCATCAAGCGGTTATTAGTGGTAGAATTGTTTGTAGGCCTCGAGCAAGGAGAAGGGTTCGGCTGTGGGTTCGTTCATAGTTTGTGTTGGCTAGGCAGAATAGGGCGGACGATACTAGGCCGTGGGCAATTATAAGAATAATTGCGCCGGTAAAACCTCATGGTGTTTGGGTTAGGATTCCGCCTGCGGCCAGGCCTATGTGGCTGACGGATGAGTAGGCAATGAGGGATTTTAGGTCGGTTTGTCGTAAGCAGATAGAGCCTGTTATGATGATTCCCCATAGGGCTAGAATAATGAATGGGTATGCTAGTTCTTTGGTTGAGGGAATTAGTATTACTGTTATTCGTATTATGCCATATCCACCCAGTTTTAGTAGGACGGCAGCTAGAATTATGGACCCTGCAATTGGAGCTTCTACGTGGGCCTTCGGAAGTCACAAGTGCACTCCGTATAGTGGTATTTTTACTAGGAAGGCTATGATGCAGGCTACCCATCAGATGTTGTGTCCTCATGTGGTTGCTTTTGTTGGGTTATAATATTGTATGGTTAGTATTGATAGTGTGCCTAAGTCTTTTTGTAGTATTAGCAGGGCGACTAGGAGGGGCAGTGACCCGGCGAGGGTATAAAATAGGAAATAGGTTCCGGCATTTAGGCGTTCTGATTGATTGCCCCATCGTGTAATAATAATGAGTGTTGGGATGAGGGTGGTTTCGAATATAATGTAAAATATGATGAGTTCTGTTGCTCCAAAGGCTATGATTAGAGATGCTTGTAAGGTAATTAGTAGGGTAATGTAGGTTCGTTGTCGGTTGGTTGGTTCGGTGGCAATGTGGTTCTGGCTGGCTAAAATTATAAGAGGGAGGAGCCAGCAGGTGAGGATAAGTAGGGGGGTGGATAAGGGGTCTGTAGCTAGGTAGGTGTTGGAGGAGGTTCAGCCGGCTTCTGAGTTTCATTTTAGTCAGCTGAGGCTTAGTAGTGCAATTAGTAGGCTTTGAGTTGTGGTGGTGGCTCATAGTCATGGCTTTGGCGTTAGCCATGTTGTTGGTAGTATTATAAGTGTTGGAATTAAGATTTTTAGCATTGTAGGAGATTTAAGTTTTGGAGGTGGTCGGTGCCATGGGTGCGGGCGGTGGCAACCAGGAGGGCTAGACCTGCACTTGCTTCGCAAGCTGAAAATGCTAGTAAGAGTATTGGGGCTGTTGAATATGCTGCTGTTTCTAGTTGTATTGATCATAGTGATAGGGCGATAAATAGGGATAATATTATACCTTCTAGGCATAGTAGGGCGGAGAGTAGGTGGGTTCGATGGAATGCTAAGCCCACTAGGCCAAGGAGGAATGCTGAGCTAAAACTAAAGTGTGTTGGTGTCATAAGATAATTATGGAGTTGAACCATAGTTTTCTGAGCCGAAATCAGAGGTCTTTCTTTGGACTAATTATCTATTCGGCTCATTCTAAGCCCCCCTGGGTTCACTCGTAGATAAGGCCTAGGGTTAGTAGAACGAGGATTGCTGTTGCTCATAGGAATGTGTATGTTGGGGTTGGGAGTTGGTTTCCTCATGGGAGGGGTAGTAGGAGGGCAATTTCTAGGTCAAACAGGAGGAATAGAATGGCGACTAGGAAAAATCGTAGAGAGAAAGGGAGTCGGGCGGAGCCTAGGGGATCAAATCCACATTCATATGGGGAGAGTTTTTCTGTGTCTGGGTTTATTTGTGGGAGCCAAAATGAAATTGTTGCTAGTGCGCAGGATAGGAGTGTTGCTATAATTACTGTGGTGTTAACTATATTCATTGTCTTTCCTTGGGGTTTAACCAAGCCTAAGTGATTGGAAGTCACTTGTACTGACACTAATACTAGAAAGACTATGAACCTCATCAGTAAATTGAGACATATAAGAATAGTCAGACTACGTCAACGAAGTGTCAGTATCAGGCAGCTGCTTCAAATCCGAAGTGATGTTGGGCTGTAAAGTGATATATAATTTGTCGTAATAGGCAGACTGTTAGGAATGTTGTTCCGATAATTACGTGTAGTCCGTGGAATCCTGTGGCTACAAAGAATGTTGAGCCATATACGCCGTCTGCAATGGTAAATGGGGCTTCATAGTATTCTATTGCTTGTAGGGCTGTAAAGTAGCAGCCTAAAATAATAGTTAGGGCTAAGGATTGGATGGCTTCTTTTCGCCCTCCTTCTATGAGGCTGTGATGGGCCCATGTCACGGTGACGCCGGAGGCTAATAGGACTGCTGTGTTTAGAAGGGGCACTTCAAATGGGTCTAGTGGGGAGATTCCTGTTGGAGGTCAGCAGCCTCCTAGTTCGGGGGTTGGTGCTAGGCTTGAGTGGAAGAATGCTCAGAAAAATCCTAGGAAGAAGAATACTTCTGAAGTAATAAATAGAATTATTCCGTATCGTAGGCCTTTTTGTACTGGGGGTGTGTGGTGACCAAGAAATGTTCCTTCTCGGACGACGTCACGTCATCATTGGTATATGGTTAGGAGCAGTAGAATGAGGCCTAAAGAGATTAATACGATTGAGTGATAATGAAATCATACTGCTAGGCCAGATGTTGTTAGGAAGGCAGCGGCTGCCCCGGTTAGGGGTCAAGGGCTGGGGTCTACTATGTGGTATGCATGTGCTTGGTGGGCCATTATACGGATTCTTGTAGATATAGGCTTACTAAAAGTACAAAGACGTAGGCCTGGATTACTGCAACTGCGAGTTCTAGTACTGAAAGCAGTAGGAGGAGGATTATTGTTAGTATTGATACTGTTGGTATTGTAAAGAATATATGGAATGCGGCTGTGCTAATAAGTTGGATTAGAAGGTGGCCTGCTGTTAGGTTGGCTGTTAGACGAACACCTAGGGCAATTGGTCGGATAAATAGGCTGATGGTTTCGATAATAATTAGGATTGGGATTAGGGGCCCCGGAGTGCCTACGGGGAGAAAGTGGGCTAGTGTGTGGGTTAGCTGGTGTCGAACACCAATTATAATGGTTGCAAGTCAAAGTGGGATTGCGAATCCTATATTTATGGAGAGTTGTGTAGTAGGAGTAAATGTGTATGGTAAAATTCCTAGTAGATTGAGGGTAATTAGGAACACTAGGAAGGAGGCTAGTAGTAGGGCTCATTTATGTCCTCCTTTATTAATTGGTAGGAAGAGTTGGTGCGTAAATTGTTGGATAAACCATGCTTGTAGGGTTAGTAGGCGGTTATTTAAGCATCGGTTTTTAGGGGCCGGAAAAAGGATTCACGGTAGTGTAAGTGCTAGGGCAATTAATGGGATGCCTAGATATGCAGTGATTGAAAATTGATCAAAGAAGCTTAGTGTCATGGTCAGGTTCAGGAAGCTGAGGTATATTTTTTGGTGGTTCGTGGGGTTGGTTCGTTGAGGAAGCTGTGTTGTATAACTTTTTGTGGTACTACAGTTAGGAATACAAGTCATGAGAAGATAAGAATTAGGAATCAGGGGGCTGGGTTGAGCTGTGGCATATCACTAGGGGTGGTTGGTAATCACCTTTCTTTAGCTTAAAAGGCTAACGCTGTTCCTTACTTAGCTTCTTAGTGAGGCGTTTTCTAGTATGGAGGTGGATCAGTCTTCGAAGTATTTTAGTGGGACTGCTTCAACGACGATTGGTATGAAGCTGTGGTTTGCACCGCAGATTTCGGAACACTGTCCGTAGTAGATGCCAGGACGGGAGGCGATGAGTGTGGCTTGATTGAGTCGTCCTGGGACTGCGTCTATTTTTACTCCTAGAGAGGGGACTGCTCATGAGTGTAGGACGTCTTCGGCTGTAATTAGTATTCGGATTGGTGATTCAGTTGGTACTACTATTCGATGGTCTACTTCTAGTAATCGGAATTGGCCGGGGGTTAAGTCTTGTGTTGGGATTATATATGAGTCAAAGGCTAGGTCTTTATAATCTGTATATTCGTAGCTTCAGTATCATTGGTGCCCGATAGCCTTAACTGTTAGGTGGGGGTTGTTGATTTCGTCTATTAAGTAAAGAATCCGTAATGATGGAAGGGCAATTAGAATTAGGATGGCTGCCGGAAGAATGGTTCAAATAATTTCGATTTCTTGTGAGTCGTGGGCGTGTTTGTTGGTTAACTTTGTTGATACTACAGCTACAATAATATAGAGCACGAAGCTGCTGATTAGGTAAATAACTATGAGTGCGTGGTCGTGGAAGTGAATTAGTTCTTCCATAACTGGGGAGGCTGCGTCTTGGAGTCCTAATTGTGAGGGGTGGGCCATAAGCTAAGGTACGCAGGAGTTTAACCTACAATTTCATCTTGACAAGATAGTGTAATGGTGTTTTACTAGTGCCTTATAAGTTATGTAAGAAAGTGGCAGAATGGTTTTGCGGCTGGCTTGAAACCAGTAGATGGGGGTTCGATTCCTTCCTTTCTCGGTGCTCTGTCTGTACTTGTACGAAGGCTGGCTCTTCGAATGTATGGTAGGGTGGTGGGCAGCCGTGTAATCATT
The DNA here is from genome assembly GCA_026780765.1 of Petrocephalus schoutedeni. Lineage (NCBI taxonomy): Eukaryota > Metazoa > Chordata > Actinopteri > Osteoglossiformes > Mormyridae > Petrocephalus > Petrocephalus schoutedeni. Next base: position 7,894 of record JAODKL010000029.1, on the reverse strand, counting down.
CGGAGTTTGTTGTGGTTATTTCTACTGATAAAACTTCTCGTTTTGCGGCGAATGCTTCTCAAAGAATAAATAAAAATATGATGACAGCAATTAGGGAAATTAATGATCCGAATGATGAGACGGTGTTTCATAGGGTGTAGGCGTCTGGGTAGTCGGAGTATCGTCGGGGCATTCCGGCAAGGCCTAGGAAATGTTGTGGGAAGAATGTGAGGTTAACTCCAATAAATATTACTCCGAAGTGAATTTTAGTTCATGTGCTGTGCAGGGTATACCCGGAGAACAGTGGGAATCAGTGTACAAATCCTCCTATGATTGCGAATACAGCTCCTATCGATAGTACATAGTGGAAGTGTGCGACTACGTAGTAAGTGTCGTGTAAGATAATGTCTAGAGAGGAGTTGGCTAGAATAATACCAGTTAGGCCTCCCACTGTAAATAGAAAGATGAATCCTAATGCCCATAAGAATGGGGCTTCTCATTTGATTGAGCCCCCGTATAGGGTTGCTAGTCAGCTAAAGACTTTTACTCCGGTTGGAATGGCGATGATCATAGTTGCCGATGTAAAGTAGGCTCGGGTATCAACGTCTATCCCCACTGTAAATATGTGGTGGGCTCATACAATAAAGCCTAGTAATCCAATTGCTATTATTGCTCAGACCATACCCATGTATCCGAATGGTTCTTTTTTCCCGGCATAGTAGGCAACAATATGTGAGATCATTCCGAAGCCAGGAAGGATAAGAATATATACTTCTGGGTGGCCAAAGAATCAAAATAGGTGTTGGTACAGGATAGGGTCTCCTCCTCCGGCCGGGTCAAAGAATGTTGTATTTAGATTTCGGTCCGTTAACAACATAGTAATGCCAGCGGCCAGAACGGGCAGTGATAGAAGAAGTAGGACAGTGGTAATTAATAGGGCTCAAATAAATAGGGGGGTCTGATATTGTGAAATTGCTGGAGGTTTTATGTTAATGATTGTGGTGATAAAGTTAATTGACCCTAGGATGGAGGATACTCCCGCCAAATGAAGTGAGAAGATGGCTAGATCAACTGAGGCTCCGGCGTGGGCTAGGTTGCCGGCTAGTGGGGGGTAGACCGTTCATCCGGTCCCAACACCTGCTTCTACTCCTGAAGAGGCAAGAAGGAGGAGGAACGATGGGGGTAGTAGTCAGAAGCTTATGTTGTTTATTCGTGGGAAAGCTATGTCTGGGGCTCCAAGCATAAGTGGAATTAGTCAGTTGCCGAAGCCTCCAATCATAATTGGTATTACCATGAAGAAAATCATTACAAAGGCGTGTGCGGTGACGATCACATTATAAATCTGGTCGTCGCCAAGTAGGGCTCCTGGTTGGTTTAGCTCTGCTCGGATGAGGAGACTTAGTGCAGTACCTACTATTCCAGCTCAAGCACCGAATACTAGGTATAGGGTGCCGATATCTTTGTGGTTGGTTGAGAAAAATCAGCGAGTGATTGCCACGGGTAGGATGGCTGAAGGTTTAAGCGGTGGATTGTAGCTCCATATATAGAGGTTTGAGTCCTTTTCCTATCAAGCCCTGCAGTGTACGACATGTCGGATTGCAAATCCGAAGGCGCAGGTTTACCGCCTGCTGGGGCTTCCTCCCGCCTCGTTGCGCAGCGGCGGGAGGAAGGGTAGATGAAAGCTCGTTGGTTTGAGCGTTTAGCTGTTAACTAAGAGATTGTAGGATCAAGGCCTGCTCATCTAGGAAGGCCTTAGCTTAATTAAAGTGTCTGAGTTGCATTTAGAAGATGTGGGATAAAGTCCTGCAGGTTTTATCAGAGGCTAGGAGATTTTAACTCCTGCTTAAAGCTTTGAAGGCTTTTGGTCTAGTTATCCTAAGTCTCTAGGATGTGAGGGTTATAATGGCTGGGGTAATTGGTAGCATAGAGATGGAGGCGATGAGTATTGTTGTTGTGGGTATTGTTTGGTTGGGTTTGAAGCGTCATGGGGTTGTTGAGTTATTGGTGTTTGGTGGAATTGTTAGGCTTATTGCGTAGCATAGGCGTAGGTAGAAGAATAGACTTAGTAGGGCACTTATTGCTATTAATGTAGCTATTAGGGGGAGTTCTTGTTTGGTTAGTTCTTGGAGGATGAGTCATTTTGGCATGAAGCCTGTGAGTGGGGGGAGGCCTCCTAGTGAGAGCAGGGTAAGTATCGTTAGGGCTGGTAGGATTGGGGTTTTTGTTCATGCGGTGGCTAGTATATTAATTTTGGTAGCGGAAAGGGTTTTTGTGGCTAGAAATATTGTTGATGTTATTAGGATATAGATGGCTAGGTTTAGGAGGGTAAGGCTTGGTATGAAGTGTAAGATAATGATTATTCATCCTAAGTGGGCAATTGATGAATATGCTAGGATTTTTCGTAATTGTGTTTGGTTTAGGCCTCCTCAGCCTCCTACTAGGGCTGATGTGATTCCTAGGGTTGTGAGGAGGGCTGGGTTAGTGTTTGGTGCAATTTGATAAATTAAGGCAAATGGGGCTAGTTTTTGTCATGTTGATAAGATTAGGCCTGTTGTTAGGTCTAGGCCTTGTAGAACTTCTGGTAGTCAGAAGTGTGTTGGGGCTAGGCCAATTTTTAGGGCTAGGGCTAGTATAATAGTGGTGGTTGAGATGGGGTGGGAAATTTGAGTAATGTTTCATTGTCCGGAGGTTCATGCGTCTGTTGTGCTGGCGAATAGGATTATTGCGGCGGCTGTTGCTTGGGTGAGGAAATATTTTGTTGCAGCTTCTACTGCTCGTGGGTGGTGTTGTTGGGTTATTAGTGGGATAATTGCTAGTGTGTTGATTTCAAGGCCTATTCAGGCTAGGAGTCAATGTGAGCTGGCGAAGGTTAGTGTAGTGCCGATTCCTAGGCTGGAGATTAGGATGGTAATTACATAGGGGTTCATTAGCAAAGGAGGGGGTTTAACCCACATTTTCGGGGTATGGGCCCGAAAGCTTGTTTAGCTGACTTTACTAGGAAGTGGTGTACTGGAAGCACGAAGAGTTTTGGTCTCTTAGGGAGGGGTTCAATCCCCCTTTTTCTAAGGAAGTGAGGGGACTTGAACCTCTATAATCCACTCTATCAAAGTGGCCCTTGGGCATTCGGGCACACTTCCGTTTATGTTTGTGGGGGGATGCCTGCTATGGATAATGGAAGTGCTAGGTGTCATAGGATAAGGGCTAGGGTTACGGGTAAAAAGTTTTTTCATATTAGATGTATTAGTTGATCATATCGGAATCGGGGGTAGGAGGCGCGCACTCAGAGGAATATAATGGAGAGTAGCGTGGCTTTTATTATTAGGTTTGTGGTAGTGATTTCTGGTATCAGGGGGTTATGTGTGGCTCCTAGAAATAAAATGGTGGAGAGTGTGTTTATTAGGAGGATGTTGGCGTATTCGGCTAGGAAAAATAGTGCGAATGGGCCCCCTGCGTACTCTACGTTGAATCCAGATACTAATTCTGATTCTCCTTCTGTGAGGTCGAAGGGGGCTCGATTTGTTTCTGCTAGTGTTGAGATATATCATATGGCTGCTAGTGGTCAGCTTGGTAGTAGAAGTCAAGTGGCTTCTTGGGCTACGTTGAAGGTGTATAGTGTAAAGTTTCCTACGGAAATGATTAGGGATAGGATAATTAGGCCTAGACTGACTTCGTATGAGATAGTTTGGGCTACTGCTCGGAGGGCCCCGATTAGGGCGTATTTTGAGTTTGAGGCTCAGCCAGAGCCCAGGATTGAATAGACCGCTAGGCTGGAGAGGGCAAGAATAAATAGGATGCCTAGGTTTAAATCTGTAATTGGGTGTGGTATTGGTATTGGAATTCATAGGGTTATGGCTAGAGTGAGGGCTAAGATTGGTGTTATTAAGAATAGGATGGGGGAGGAGGCGTAAGGCCGTACGGGTTCTTTAATAAAGAGTTTAACTCCGTCGGCGATTGGTTGTAGTAGGCCGTATGGGCCTACGATGTTAGGCCCTTTTCGTATTTGTATATATCCAAGGATTTTTCGTTCTAGTAGGGTTAGGAAAGCTACTGCTAGTAGTACTGGTACAATACATAGGAGGGGGTTGGCGATTATAATTACTCATTTGTTCATTTGTTAAATAGTTGAGAAGAGGATTTGAACCTCTGGGGGGAAAGGGCTTAGGTCTTTTGCAGTTACCAGGCTCTGCCATCTCAACTAGCCCTTGTCTTGGGTTGTGGTTCGTGTTCCTCTTTAGTATTTTAGTTGTTTTCATTGGGTAGAGGTGGGGCGTATTTTAAATATTGGCCCCCCTCCTTCCGTTCCTTTCGTACTGGGAAGGGGAGATGCATAGATAGAAACCGACCTGGATTGCTCCGGTCTGAACTCAGATCACGTAGGACTTTAATCGTTGAACAAACGAACCCTTGGTAGAATTTTCGCCACTAGGATGTCCTGATCCAACATCGAGGTCGTAAACCCTTTCGGCGATATGGACTCTTGGAAAGGATTGCGCTGTTATCCCTGGGGTAACTTGGTTCGTTGATCAGAGATGGTCTCTGGATCATTATTAGTCAGGTGTTTCTGTTGTTTAGAGTTGTAGCTCTTGACTCTTAGGGATTAGTGGAGTTGATCCCCTGTTTCTTCTTGGGGGCTTTTTTATCCCCCATGGTCGCCCCAACCGAAGATATTAAACCATTATCATTGGGCTTGTTTGGTCTTTTATGGTGTTTGGTGAGTAGATTATTAGGCATGATTGGTCAATAGTCTTAAGCTCCACAGGGTCTTCTCGTCTTATGTGGGTATGTCCGCTTCTGCACGGGCAGATCAATTTCATAGACTTGAAGTAGGAGACAGGGGGGCCCTCGTGACACCTTTCATACGGGTCTTCATTTAAAAGACAAGTGATTACGCTACCTTAGCACGGTTAAAATACCGCGGCCGTTAAACTTATTGTCACTGGGCAGGTTGGACCTCTTATTTGTGGGTTGCAGGAGGCCATGTTTTTGGTAAACAGGCGGGGCCCGTGGTTGCCGAGTTCCTTCTTTCTTCATTGAGTCTTTCCTTATGTTGCACTCCTGTGTTGGGTTAACGATTTAAATTTGCAGGTTTTTCTTGTTTGTTTTTTAGTTTGTAGTGCCCTCTTTAGTTGGGTTCTATTATTTGTCAGTGGTGGGTCCGATCTGACTTACACATGTGCTTGGAGGGGGTTGTTTCCCCTTATTACTAATTCTAGCATTGTTACTTCTATGTGGGCATAGAATGGCTTAATATTGTTGGAGGAGTTGGAGTAGATATCAGGATAATTGGTTTGCTTTCTGCTTGAGCTTCAACGCTTTCTGTTTGGGTGGCTGCTCTTAAGCCAACTGTGGCAGAGTGCCTTGATTAATGTGATCCTTATCCATCTGTGGAGGTTGTATTCTTTTCTAGAGGAGCTGTACCTCCTCTGGCTAACTCCTATACCTTCTCAGGTTCTTACAGTTTTAGTTTTGATCTGAGAATGGGGTAGGGCTGAACTTATATCCATTTCTTAAGCAACCAGCTATCACTAAGTTCGTTAGGTTTGTCGCCTCTACTCGGAGATCTTCCCACTCTTTTGCTACAGAGACGGGTTGGCTCTAATATGCTGTCTCGGAGTAGCTCACTTAGTTTCGGGGGGCCAGACTATAGGGCTCTTTGCCTGGCTATTCTGGCTAGATCATGATGCAAAAGGTACAAGGTTTAGTCTTTGCTTTTTTATGCTTTGGTGGTCTATTTCATATCTTTTTCAGCTTTCCCTTGCGGTACTTTTTCTGTTGCTCAGGTTTTGTCCTTTTCTGTCTCACATACTAAGGGGGGAGAATGGTTTAGTTGTTTGGTTTTGGGTTGTTTGCAGGTATATATTTGTGTGCGTTTAGGTGGTTTGTCTGGCTAGCTTTATGGCTCAGTGCGATCCGATTTGCACGGATATCATTTCATTGTAAGTGAGATGCTTTGGTGTTTAGCTACGCTCTGGTTATTCCAAGTGCACCTTCCGGTACACTTACCGTGTTACGACTTGTCTCCACTGTAGTGGTTATTATTATATTATTTAGTTTTGTGTTTTGTTTTGTAGGGACGTGGAGAGTGACGGGCGGTGTGTGCGCGCCCCAGGGCCGGCTTCAAAAGAACTCTATGTTTTCTTTTTACTGCTAAATCCTCCTTTAAACGCTGTTTTCATGTCGTTGTTCGTTGGTGTTCTGTTGGGCAGAAAATGTAGCCCATTTCTTCCCGCCCCGTGTGCTACACCTCGACCTGACGTGTTGAGCTGTGCTCATTTTGCTTACTATTAGGCCTTCACAGGGTGAGCTTACGACGGTGGTATATAGACTGACTAGGCTAGGGGCGGTGAGGTTTAACGGGGGTTGTCAGTTGTAGAACAGGCTCCTCTAGGGGGGTGTGGGGCACCGCCAAGTCCGTTGGGTTTCGAGCATTGTGCTTGTAGTTCCCTGGCGGATAATATTTGTATTTTATTATCAAGGTTTATGGTTGGGCATAGTGGGGTATCTAATCCCAGTTTGTACCCCAACTGTCGTGTGGTCTAGGTTAGTTAGGTTAAAGCTACTTTCGTTTTTGGGCTTAGGACCTTCGATGTGCGTATAACAGCTTTGAGGGGCTTTGGCTTTAGTTTTTGTTGACCTATAATCACGCTTTACGCCGTAGGCATCAACTTGGGTCTCTCGTATAACCGCGGTGGCTGGCACGAGTTTTACCGACCCTCTTAGCTTTAACTAAGTCAAGCTTTCGCTTATATTTAATGTTAATCACTGCTGAGTACCCTTGGGGGTGTGGCGTAGCAAGGCGTTTTGGGCTACGTAGGTGTGCGCCTGATGCCTGCTCCTCTAGGCCGATTAGGTGTTGAGGGCATTCTCACTGGGGTGCGGATACTTGCATGTGTAAGTTTGGCTAGAGCTGATGTAAAAGCAGGGACCATACCTGTCTGCCTGTGGAGTCTTATTAGGGCTCATCTTAACATCTTCAGTGTTATGCTTTATGTAAGCTACACTGGCTGTGTGACAGGATTTTGTGGACGTGTGAGCTGGAGGTAGGGGTTTGTCTGTTATGTGTCGTGTGCATTTTTCGACTATATATATACAAAAAAAAATTTGTGTATATAAATGTGGAGCGGTAGTGGATGCAACGTCCTGCTTTTTCTGTTTTAGGGGTTTGGCAGAAGTCAATAGGAGCTGAGGACGTTGGGGGGTAGGGGGGTTTGTCGCGCGCGAGGCGGGGAGGGGGAGACTTAGAGTTATGGTGAATAAATCACTATGCACCTGATATAGTAATATGTGGTTATATAAAGATATGTCTTTACACCATTCACCATCATTCTCGGTCCATCCTTTTTTATTGTCCAACCTTAATTGAACTTCTTTGAGGGCAGTCTCACATGTGGATGAAAAGCAAAAAAAATAAAAGATTACCAGATGGCGAAGAGAATGCTCGGCATGGTGGGTAACGAAGTTATGGTTAACCGCATTAGTCAATGTGCAAAAGATCACTGTTTATGGAAAGTCCAAGTTATGTTCCTGACGAAGGAGCCAGATGCCAGAAATAGTTCAGTTGTGTTACCCCCACAATTATTGTCCCTGACCTTACATGGACTATATATTCCTGCTTAAATCGTTGGTGATCTCTTACTGCGCATAATATTGGATATTTCTATTACTGTTAAAAGTCCGTAACCAGGCTGAACAAAGAATTGAACGATTGAGTAATTCAATATATTATTTAGGTTGTAAAAATTTTATGTTGACTTTCAATTTCTGTATTTGTTCAGACGATTCATGTTTAATTCAATTCTATCTGAAATAAAGGCATATGTCTTATGCACGATTATGCATAATATGTACTAGTACATATATGTATAATTATGCATAATATGTACTAGTACATATATGTATAATTATGCATAATATG
>JAODKL010000028.1:325375-342637 GCA_026780765.1 Petrocephalus schoutedeni | reverse complement strand
GGGGTTTTTTGGGGGGGTGTGGGGGGGGGGGGGGGGGGGGGGGGGTGATTGCTGTTGTGTAGCGGAGAACAGCAGGAGGAAATTTGTGTTTGAACCCTTTAGCGAAGAGCGCTGGGAGAAACTGGACCAAACCAGCACTCTGGACCTACTGAGTCGCACAGAGGAAGGAGAGTTCTGGATGGAGGAGGCAGAGTTCCTAGAAGAATTTGATGAGGTCACAGTGAGCTATCCAATCAGCAGCCAAGGATTTATTTTAAGTATTTATACAGGTAAAGAGAGAGTTCAGTGTGTTACTGCGTGTTGTTGTTCATGAATTTTGGCTTTGATCTGGATGCCGTTGTGATCTTATGTCCTGTCCTATAGGCTGCGAGCTGCCACACAGCCAACAAATAGGCGGCTGTTGGCTCAAAGGCCACTCTTCGGGTGGCTGCCGTAACGGCAGTAGCTTTGGCAGCAATCCAAAGTTCTGGCTGCAAGTGAAGGAGCCTGGGGAAGTTCTGGTGTCCCTGCTGCAGCACCGATTGTGGAGGAGCTCTGCAGACTCACAGGGGTGCATTGACTCCATAGGGCCACATGGGGGCAGCAGAGGGCCTGACTTCAAGCATCATGCCATTGGACTTCACATTTGGAAGGTCTTTTCCCTATCATAAGTATTATAAAACTTAAACGCGTGTTTCGGTACAAAGAAACAGCTATTTCAGTGCTGACTTGGTTTTTAAGGTAATTGTTAATGTATAATATTTTCCTCATGCATTATCCGAAGATGACCCTTTTTTTTTAAATTAATGATGGTGGTAAAGGAGTTTGTGTGTACATTTTTTTTTTCCAGGTGGAGAAGAAGCAGTTTAACCTGACTCGAACCCTGAACAAGCCGCCCAATGTGGCGACGTACTGCCACGCCCACCAGCGTGAGGTTAGCGTGCGGGCGAATCTCAGTGCGGGTGCCTACCTCGTCATCCCCAGCACTTTCCTCCAGGGGGCAGAAGCGAGCTTCTTGCTGCGAGTCTTTTCCTCTGCGGCCGTTGTTCTGAGGTGGGTGAAAAAACGAGCCGCCAGACTTCTCGTTGTGGATTTGGTGGGGGTGGGGGGCAGGCAGGCGTCTCCTGATGGCTCTTCTTCTCCCACCCCAAGTCCCGTTAAAGCCCCTGAGGCCCCATTGCTGCCAGTGCTGGACGGAGAGTGGGAGACCCACTGTTCCCAGGGATCCTGGGTCCCAGGGACGTCTGCAGGCGGCAGCCGCAACTTTCCCTCGCACTGCTCGAACCCGCACGTGCCGCTGCTGGTGGGCATGCAGTGTGAGGAGCCCAACGTGAGGGTCAGTCTCCGCCAGCACTTCCCTCCCAGTGCCTTCCTGCCCATCGGCTTCCACATCTATCAGGTATGGAGGGCTGGCTGTGGCTTCACTGCACTCTGATATGGTGATTATTAAGAAGAAAATGTCATTTTCTCCATATCGGCAGAACTGCGCCCCCTACTGGCAAATCACAAATTTATAGCGCTTTCCTGCGGAAGTCTGAGGGGGAATAGTAGATGTTTATCATTTGTATTGCTTTGTATTGTTTTATTATCTAACATTTTCTGGAACCCATGCAGCTGACGGTATGTTTCTCATTATGTGTATTTGTGTGCTCGCTTACCCATTTTACATCATCTTTCATTACCAAAGACCAGTTCCAATACTAAGAACGCAAGAGATAGGACGGTCAAAACCAAAGGATACATCGGTTACATCCTCACCAAACAAAGCCAATCCCACAATTCACTGCGCCCCAGATTTGTTCTCACCAAGACGACAAGTATGATCTTTGCGTTCTTGGTATTTAGAGACACCCAGGGTTTTGGTGTTGTCCCTTAGAGGGACATTACATCCCTGAACTGCTCTAGTAAAAAACATCCACCTGCAGCTGAACATCAGACTTTCCGAAGACCTGACTTTCTAAAGGTGTTTTAAAGGTTTAAAGGGCACAGATAATGGGGTCATGTGACATCGTGCCACTCCTGAAAGGTGGTCGTAGGAGTGCAGCTTCAGCACAGACAGTTGTGAGCGCATGTTTGTCTTTCATGGGGGGCGCTCTGGGGTTCTCCAGGTTCCCGACGGCCTTGGGCGCATCACCCAAGGCCAGGAGCCCCGGGCCAGCTGTGTTCCGCACTGCTATACCCAGGAGGTCAGCCTAAACTGCACTCTGCCTCCGGGGGCCTACGCTGTCGTCCCATCCACTTACCAGCCGCACTGCGAGGGTAACTTCACCCTCACGGTGGCCCGGAGGATTCTGAGGTACCAGCACATTTCAAGATGGTGGGAGGGTGCATCAGTGAAGAACTGGTCAGGGTCAGTTTTTCAGAACGTCATGTTAAAGTCAGAAATTCTGTGGAGCCGTGCAATGTTAAAACAGACTTCAAGTGATTCCTTAGTTTAAAGGAGGCCAGTATAGATTTGATTACTGCTGTGTAGGTGAAGATGCGTCTACTCATCTTTTAAGATTGTAAACCTTTATAGGTCTGTATGTCCTTCACTGTACAGTCATGGCTCTCTAGTTGAACAGCCAGCTCTGTTTGGACCAGTGGTCCAGAGAGTAAAAGTCTAGCATGGGGGACTGCGGTAAAGAGTGTAACAATGCAACAAAACATGCTGGGTCTTTATTGAATCTTTTTTTTTTTTTTACAGGAAGGTGGTTAAAAGCCAGGAATCTCTGGGGAATGTTGTGCAGGAGGTGAGCGTTTCCGGCATCTCGTGTCAGATCAGACCACTTGTAGAGACACGCACACATCTGCACCACACAGAATGTGGAAATCTAAAATGCTCATTGTACTGTGGTGTTTATTCTTTTGGAAACTGTTTATCGGGTGTTTCGGTCTCTGTTCATAATACTCAGAGGTTATTAATTTCCCTTATTTAAAAAGTTGCAATGAAGAATTAGCAGTGGCACAAAGTCTGTTTGTAGTGAATGACATCATGATTCATTACTAAGGGTGATGAGACATTTTGTGTCTATTTGCCCCCGGCTGTCGGCAGACCTCTCACATCTCCGTGATGCACAGCTAGGCCGCTGACGTGAGTCCAGCCCTTGGCCCGAGATGAAAGCATGACCCCCCCCATGGACTCAGCCCAGCTGGCGAAGGAGTGCATGCAGTGGGGGCGTCCACCGCCGGGCCGCTAATCGCGGCCGATGGGGCCCGCTGGCGTAAACAAGCGGGCCTGTTCTGAAGAGGCCCGCTCCTCATTCTCTGCCTGCTGCGTGGACAAAGGCAACTCTCACAGTGTGACCCCCCCCCCCCCCCTTTTGGTGTTGGGGGCCAGGAGCAGGAACCCACACCCGGCTCCATGTGGGACAGGAACGGCCCACGACGACAGAGCAGAGTGACCTCTCCCGAAACTGGGAACACGCCGGTGCCTTTGAAAGGGGTCAGCTGTGCTTGGCAGGGCGCACGGATTGGGATAGTGCTGATGATAATCTAGATCGTGGGGGCGATGGCTTTACTGTGCCGCTGCAGACCACCCCCCCCCAGCATATACATACGGCTTGTGCCACCAGATCCTTAAAGATGGATGCGGGTTTCCCCTATGATGGGCTGAAGGACCTGGACAGTACACATTCTGTGATGTATCGTCCACCCGCAACTGCAGCTACACATCTACACGCGTTTCTTTTTAAAAATACAATAAACATTATTTGTGTTATTCGTTTTGTTCGGTCGGCATCTGCTACCCTGGAATGCGCTACATTTACTATCTAGTCTGTACAAGTCAAAAGTTTCAGTAACTGTGGTTGGGCCCCACAGTTAGTGGGGCCACAGTTAGACCTGTGAGGTTTCCTCTTCCAGAAAAATTATTCTGTACTAACAGTACCTTCCGATTATTTTATATTCTGGAGTAGTGTTAAAAAGTCCAGTATTTTTTTTAATAGTCTGTCCCAGGTAAATGGGGGGCCAATAAAAGCCATGTGCTTAGGATGAATTTGGGAGGAAACTGGTATCTATGAACAGTTGGGGGAGTGGTGAAATGTAGATATACAGCTGGAGTAGGTGAGAGGTAAGAAAACCATCTGTTAAACCACCATGCATATGCTGTTTACATAGCAAAACACTTAAATACCCCACATAACAACAAGGAACCCTTGGGAAAGTGTATGCATTCCAATCAACAGCATGTTACGTGTGTATTATTTCCCGAACCAGTTAAAATCTGGTAGATATGACAACACATTCAAATGTAATTATATTTGACACACGTCACCTTCGGCGAAGACGGATGGATATTCTTTGCAGAGCTCCCTCTAGCGTTATCTGTCCCTCCATATTTTAGTGACAACGGGTGAGCACGACTCATGTATAATGTTCATTTGATTATATAGTTTAATAACTTTAATAAAACGTTACAAAAGATATGCATACGGTAAGCGTTGTCTTAAAGTTTCTCGCCGAAAGTAGGAGAGGAAGGAAACGAATATCGGAGCTTTGAATCTCCCGAGCATCCTACATAAATACGAGTTATCTGGAGCGACAAAGCTGAGCTTTGCTAGACCTACGCTGGTGGAAGGAATAAGAAACAGAAATAACTCTGCAGCAGTCCACGGAGAGACGGCGCATGCGCACGGGCGCCCCCGGCCCCGCCCCTCCTCCGCCGCCGCCCCCCTCCGCCGCGATGCGCGTTCCCGCCGCAGCGTGTGCGCGTCGCCGCCGTTCCTGCGGAATCCAGGGGGGCTGTTGTCAGACTCCGGAGACAGACACCCACCTAGTAAATAATGAACAACAAATTTGACGCGTGAGTAAGCCGAGTCGGTGTCCGGAGGCCGCCCGGTGCCGCTCCGGAGGGTGGCTGCGCTGGCAGCGGAGCCCCTTCGGCTCGCCGTACGCAGAGAGGCGTGTCTGCACGCCGCCTGCATGGGCTGCCGTGTCACACGTCCCCGCATGTCTGCTGCATGCCTGTTCGGGGGGCCAATGCATCCATTATTACTACACAATAAATCTAATTTTAATGAAACGAAGCACTTATTTTATACCGATGAAGGCCCGTCGGGCCTTCGCAGAATCCCCGGACTGTAAGTCGGTGAGAGGCTCGGGCAGGTGCGCCGAGAGCCGGTGACAAACTGCCCCGTGCGCTGGCACATGCTGGGGACGCCCAAAGCCAGGATATCCTCAAATAAACATCAATCCGTACACGTTTGGCACCACAAAGGCCATTCCGTGGCATTGCATTGCTTATAATACTACCGACAGTTGCAAAAAGTAGCTCGATGTACAGAAAGAAACTTTGCAAGCACCTCCGTAGCTTAACGCTTGAACATGACTGCAAGGATATAGCGAGTTCTGCAAATCCGCACGCAATTCGATCCGCATTTATCATCGTAATATGTCACCAGAACCGACACGGGAAGCCTTCGTGACCCGCTTAGAAAAGGATTGCACCATAGCTGTGTTTTACTTATTAACAACTGCGAGCAACCAGCCCTTAACAGGACGTGTCGTTTTATTAAAACGCTGGTTTACTTATTGCGAGAAAGGGGGATAAATCGGGTGAAGGGGGGAGGGCTTTTATTTTGAAGGAGCTCTTGCTGCTCGAAGAAGGCCTATTATACTTATTGCCTAAAGTAGCTTTTTCTGTTGATTGATTTGCAAAAAAACATTAAAATGCAAGTTCATATGTGCATTAAAGACAAGGATCTTATGGAATTTAGCTGGTTTGCTTTCCCTAAAAGAACTCTTCACACAGTCCATTTAAATACCATTTCACATTCTGTTGATCGTTATCTTGGTTTATTATCATTTATAGTTTTTTAGGCCCCGATCTTGGAGGAAAAACAGCAGAAAATGTTTTTGAAACTGTTTGTATCATTGTCGGCAAATTATTGTATAGAGTCTTATAGCATGCTTACATTGTAATGTATGCCTTGAAGCACCTTATAACTTTTTTTAAGAGCAGTAGAACCAGTCGTGCTAGATTATGGGCCCGAGTTTCCAGCAGTGGTGAGGGTGACTTGTGTTTGCACGCGATTCAGCTCCATAGAATGTAATTGTTAATGAGGAGTAAAGGGCTGCAGTTAGGCATATCAGCACTGCCTGTCAAAGCAAAATGTTTTAGTCGACCGATTTATAATCGGTTACAGCCACCGTTCTGGTGTTGCACACTTCCCTGTGTTGTGTGTGTGTGTGTAAATGCTCCTGAGTGTAAGAGGCCACGTACCTCCTGCAGTCTGAAGGATGACGACAGCGGCGACCATGATCAGAACGAGGACAGCGGCTCACCGAAAGAGTGTGAAAAGGAAGAAAGCGATGAGGAAGATAAGGACACTGCCAAAAAGAAGGTGTGTGTGTGCGTGTGTGTGTTCAGTCCTCACAAGGATATCTTAAATTATATAAAAATCTGTCTCCAATCAAAAAACTAAAAATGCCAAAAGTCTCATATTTTGTTTGGTTAACTTATGGTTAAGGGAGTCATAGTTGGGATCAGGGATATGCCCATAGGAATGAATGGAGCGTTCCCATAATGATAGGAATACATGGACTGGGTGTGTGTGTTTGATGGGGTGGGTAAGAGTTCAGTGAAATGGCTCGCAATCATTAGCCATGTTGGCATCCATTTACACCTGGAGCCCAGTGTAAGTTCACAGAAGTTGTTCTCCGTAACCTTGAGCGCTTGACTGACGTGCCCCATCTTCATCCGCAGACAGCGGTACCTGGAGCCGGGGAGCACCCCCTGCAGTATAACTACACCTTCTGGTACTCGCGTCGCACCCCCGGCCGGCCCGCCAGCTCTCAGAGCTACGAGCAGAACATTAAGCAGATGGGGAGTTTCGCCTCTGTGAGTCAGCATTCTGCACCCGGCCCCTCTCAGACGTCGCCAGGCCTCTCAAACTGGCCCCGTTCTTACTTCTGGCCCCGGAATGTTCAAATGTTAATGTTCGAGCTGAACAGACAAGATTCAGTTACAGATTTAGTTCTGTATTGTCATTGTATGGCACGGCACAATGAGGCTGCGCTAACAGCTCCCTGGGAACTGTGAAGTGAAACACAGGGCGTGTAGTATGTAAAGGCAATGTGTCATGTCTTGTGTTTCTGTTTTTGTAAAACATTTTATGGAAGTATGTTATTGTAGAAGTATTATTCTTAAGTGCTTATTGTTCAGTAATGTATGGTAAGTACCTGAGTCACGCTGGCTTGCTGAGGTGCCCAATGTTCTTCTTGGGAAGGTGGAGCAGTTTTGGCGCTTCTACAGTCACATGATTCGGCCCGGGGACCTGACTGGCCACAGCGACTTCCACCTCTTCAAAGAGGGCATCAAACCCATGTGGGAGGTAGCCTGCGATACCAAAATACACCCGCATATGGGGAGGGTGGCAGCATTGGGGGACTGCAAGTCATTTTGTGAATAAACCAGGAATTTTGCATCTAAAGGTCACAATAATCAAGGGGAGACAGTTACTGCGGAAATAATTCAGGTAAAATAAAAGTTATAGATTACAGACATTTATGACATACTTTTCTTGAGAAAGTAGAGTATGACAGTCCCTGGTGCAGTTGGGGTTAAGAGCCTTGCTCAAGGACCCAGTACTGAAATCACTGATGGTGTATGTCACACCTTGCATCTTGAGCCGTAATTGGTATACTGCGGTGCTGACGTGATTTGCATTCAGTTTTGATATTTTTTATCTTGAATTGTCTTGTTGTCACGGCATCGGTGTGCGGTGTGACGCCCAGTTAATGGCTCACGTTGTAGCGGGCGGGGCATCTGCAAACTCTGCCGACACTGGGATTTCCTACCCTCATGTCCTAATTTTATACACACCTTCCCACCCCCTCCCCCACCCCAGGATGATGCGAATAAGAGTGGGGGCAAGTGGATCATTCGCCTGAGGAAGGGCCTGGCATCCCGCTGCTGGGAGAACCTGATCCTGGCCATGCTGGGGGAGCAGTTCATGGTGGGGGAGGAGATCTGCGGCGCCGTGGTGTCTGTACGTTTCCAGGTAAGGACCCCCATGTGTCCCACCCTGCTGAGATGGGGCCCCCGGTGGCTGTTAGCTAATCCCCCTGTGCTTGTCCCCTTATAGGAGGACATTATCTCCATCTGGAACAAGACGGCCAGCGACCAGGCCACCACCGGCCGCATCAGGGACACCCTCCGCCGGGTGCTCAACCTTCCGCCCAACACCATCATGGAGTATAAGACCCACACAGACAGCATCAAGTACGCATACTCATGCACACACACACGCATACCAGCACAGGGCTTTAGGGCTGTACATCTGCTGGTCTTCATCTTCATACAGTCCCTTTCACTTTATTAATTCAATTACTTACAAATTTTAGTGGGCAGTGGGTGGATCAGCAGACTAAGTCTCTGTGCTTGTGATCGGAAGGTTGCTGGTTTGAGGCTCAGCTCCGGATTAGTTGTCTGTGGGCACTTGAGGAAGGTCCTTAATTAATTACTTTTTAATTAATTAATGAGTGGCTTACTATCATGTATTCGAAAAAGGTCTTTCCTGAATATTCTTCGAAACAGGTGCAGTTATTAAACATCAATTCTGGTGTAGTATTTAGTATTCTAATGACAATATGCAGACGTGCCATTTACAGGATGTCAAGATCCTGGCTGGATTTGTAAGCAAGGAGCTGAGAGAGAGGCCGAGCTCCGGATGTCTGTCCCACCAATGTCTGTCCCACCAATGTCTTTTCTGCTCCTTGTTTCTGATTGGTCAGGGCGTGGGAAGATTTTCATGGACTTGTCAACGCCAGTGGGGGGCGCTAAAATTCCCGTGAACATCTGCAAAGGGTAGGAATTCTTGCCTCAAGTTTTCAGTTGTGCGTCTGAACAAAATGACATTGCCTTGAAAGTGTGAGGAGTAATTTGTTTTAATTACTCTGCCTTTTACTAGATTTATCACGTCGTCTTCCTGGGGAAGCTAGAGTAGATGGCTAGCATGTATTTTTCCACTCGGAATGGTTAATTAAAAATAAAAAGTGAGGAGGCCTTAGATGGGTGGAAACCAAAAATACTGTCTTTTGTGACAGATTGTAATACAGCAATGTTGAGGGTTCACTCTGCAAAGTGGACCCAGACAAGGCTAGCTGTGTGCTCATGCATGTTGCCTCTACTTCTCCCTCCACCCCAGCAGAAACGAGACCATGTGACATGATCCTCAGACGAGACACAGGACCATCTGACCTGATCCTCTCGGCCGCTGTGATATGGGCAGTGACTGTTCCGGAGAATGGCCAAGCGGCCAGCCTCTCAGTGTGTAATGTGTTTGTCCCACGTGCTCCCAGCCCGCCGTCGTTGTAAATATAGTGGTACACTACGCACCTGGAAAGTGTCCCCCATGCAGCAACAAACCTTCTCGTAGGCCGTGCCCCAACTTGGTTTCAGATGGGAAACCCCCTTTTACTTTAGTGCAGTGTTTTTAATGTGTCAGTGTTGTTTGAGCTAGAATCATTTTATAAAAAACAAACAAAAAAAAAAGATTTATATTTCTAAGTTAAATTTTTGAGGGATCACTGGAGGACTTGCTCAGCCCTGATTTTTGACCTTTGACCCAGAAGTGTAAACCCACAGAAGTGACCCATCCTAATGGTGCGCTTTGAAGCCCTGACTCCCCTTCTCTCCCCCCCCAAGCAACCTCTTCAGGATGAGGATGAACTGCCGTGTTGCCTGTATCACTGTGCCTGGACTTCAGCCCGATTCTCCTCAAATTCGAAAGCTGAAGGTTTTTATTAATATTATTATTTTTTTTATTTTGTGTTCAACGCAAATGATATCAAAGGATTACCCCAAGGTGCAGAGAGGGGCCACAGAGAGCACCACAGAAACCAGGCTTGGTATCAGATTTAGCGTTTTTCTAAAGTAGATAAGTAGGTGATCTATGGCCCGGTGGACTGGCTCTCTACGCCTTGTAATTCTGCTCGGAATCCAGTGGGTGGCACTGTTCTGAAAGCTGTATCTTTGGAATGAACTTAAGGGCAGATTTCACCTACTGATTATAGCAATAAATGTGGAATATGCATCTGCTGCTGAAGAACGTGTGCACTCTCCTCATTTCTGATGGCACCCACTGTGTGTGAAGTAGTGCCCTTTTCTCCCTGTGTTCAGAGAAATTAATATTAGTAGGCAGGAACTATGCTTTGTAGGAGCTTTGCAGATATTGTCACAGGAAGTGTTATAAACTGTGTTGGCCCTGTACTTTCAGCTAGAGTTGCGGAATATTAACCTTTTACAACCACACTGAAATTTGAGACTTACCCAACACCCGACTTTGCCTTTGGTAGTGTGAACTGTTACTGACTGTTGTACGGACTAAAAAAGTCAAAGGTCACTGTTCCTTAGAATTAGCGTAATCTAGTCTTGTACCAGAAGTATTAGAAGACATAAATTAAAACTGACACACGTGACATCATGGGATTAACGTATACATTTATTTATCTGTACTGAAGGTTGACAAAAAGTAAGAAACACAATGAAAAGCTAACTAGGTATACATAAATGGACAGCAAAGTTTAAATGTCGAGAAACAGGCCGCACACATATAGGACAGGAATTTCTCCATAATATACACCGAGCCGTACCCCCTGGAAAGGGTGGGGTCCTTTTCATAATTTATGACGGGCACATGCTGAGACAGTCCGTCTGGCCATTTTCCAACAGGCATATCCCAGGTCAGCCTCTGAATGAGGCAAGTATGCTTGAGTGTCTGGGGCGCAATGATATGGGTGAGAGCCTTCAGCTGACGGACATTTATGGAGGTGACGACCTTCATTTGACGGGGGAGGCTGTGTGAGACCTGGATTCCCAGCGACCGATTACTCTTTGAAGTGTTAATCCGGCACTGACTTCTGGTCAGTGTAAATGAAAAATATTGCGAGTAGGAGGGGTTTGTCTGGAATTGTAACCGGCGCGCAGGTATTGTCTTCGAGTTTGTGGAGTCCTGGATTTTTCTGTGGGATTTTAACAGCAGGCTTGTTCAAACAGAGGGAAGGTCACTGAAGTGCAGGTTTTTACAGCTCTTCTCTAGGTGTAGTCAGTTTGTAGGTGTAGTCAGACTTTCCCCGCTTTTGTGTTTTTCTAATGGTTATCCTTTAACCCTTAATTGTCATCTTCTGCACACTAAGGATCTCCATAATTCCTTTAAGGAGCCATTCAATGACTGGATGTCCAACTCCTGCTTCATGTCCCATCGGGTCTGGGGTATACAGACAGCTCAGCTCATCTCGAAGAACATGTGGTTCTTGCAGAGGAGAACATGAGTAAACCGAATTGCGGAGGCCAGTTTTAATGACACATACAAGTCTAACGGAATCTTCGTTGCAATTACAAATTCATTTGTGTTTTACACAATCCCTCCAAGTAGGAATTAAGGGATGTTCCTTTCTAAAAATTTGGTACTCACCAGAAGGAAGGTAGCGGCGAGTAACAGCAGTTTGTTTCTGGGACTCATTTCTTGAGGTACTGCAGAGGAAACAAACAGTCTTCCTTAAAGGCCTTTCTGAGTCACCTCACGCTGGCTTGATGGAAAAGGAGGTCGGATTCAGAAAACCAGAGATCACCATCCAGCCCGAAGTATTCGTGGTCCATGTTGTACTCCTCGCTGAAGCCGGGCCACTTCTTCCAGACCCTCCCGAGTGTCTCTCCGAGCATCGAAACCACCTGATGTGCACGCAGAGTGAGAATCGTCACGATGAAATGCCATTTTCTCTTCTTGCGGTTTCTCTACACATCTTAACTGCAATGTCAACATCAAGACACACTTTGAAATTTGATAAGTTCAAGAGCTGAACTGGTAGAGGGACGCAAGCCTATCACGTCCATTTGTTTTGGTGGTGACTATCATTAACTGTATGGTGGTGTGCGGCATGTCAGTTTAGGATGCTGTGCCCATGAACAGAAGGGTCCTGTTACCATTGGGCTCTGATCCCAATTGTTCCCAGGATGTAGGAATAGCACCTCCAAGATAAAATCCTTGAAAATTTGGATTAAAAATGCCGGAGAGGTGGCAGTAGGTAACGATGGGGGCGAGGCTGCATGCAGGGTAACCGGGTGCATACCTGAAACTCCTGGTTGGCATAGCAACGGCAGGGACAGCAGGAGCCCTGGATTCGAGCCACGACCGTCCCGTCCGAGTCGCAGACCTCAAAGAGGGGGGTGAACATGCTCCACCTGGCGACAGACGGCGAGCCAGCACTTAGACGTGGGTGGCAGAGGTCTTCGCGGGCCCCCCACATAACCCACTACATTTAGTCACAGCTGATGTCAGAAAATAGAGCCCAAAAGAGCTCCTTCAGTCTGCTGTACTTCTCCCACATGAGAACAACAGGCAGTGGCTTTAAATGCTACTTTTTAATGGTGACAGCTGTTCTGTCCTGAAGCTGGCCCTTTACTGTTTCCTGCAATGTAAAAAAAAAAAAAAAAAACAATGGCCAACCTAACATGACCCTCCGGCACTGCGGGCTACAGAAGGCGGCTGTTTGGTTCATGACAGCAGTCTTTGAAGTCTTATGAATGGTGCAGAGAGGCTGACGTAATTCGGTTAAAGCCGAAAGCAACAAAGACTCAGTCTCTAAGTCTTATTCACTCAGAATCCCATCCAGACTCGCAAAGTTTTGTATAGACAGCTGTGCTTTTGTGACCCCCCCCCCTTGTTAAGTTCAGTTTTAAAGACAGGCTATGTAAGCGAGAGACCCCCAAAACCAACCCCCTTCTAGCCAACCTCTGGTACACGGCCCCCGTTAGCTGTCCGTCGCCATTGAAGGCCTGCATTTCCATCAGGCAGCAGCCCAGACAGCACGCGTCCGCCCGCGGGGGCCTGTTGAGCAGGAAGACCTGGCGGGCGTGGCGGTCGAAGGCGCGCAGGGAGCAGGAGCGCGCCGGGCCGCAGCAGTGCAGGCACAGGCATGAGCTCTCTGCAGAGACAGAGCCGCAGAGCGCGTAAAAGGAAAGCGGCTGGCGTGCAATCGGCGATTCCGCAGCCCAGATGTGCCGCAGTTACCTTCGACAGCTACGTAGAGCTGCTCGCTGGTTGCCGTGGCGATGCTATAGGTCCTGCGGGGCACGCAATGAGGACCTGCAAACAAACCGGGCAACGGTGATGGATCATTTTTACTGCCCCCTGCTGGCACGCGCGTGTTCGCTGATAGATGGCATTTGCTGTCACGTGCACATCCGTAGTGTAAAGAACTCAGGCCCTCCTGAATGTCCCCCTCTGGGCCCGGGGGAGGGGAGAGGGGGGCAGTTTATTTTAATGTCAGGTGCAGGAGCCAGATTGGAGAGCCGAGGGGGAAACAAGCCTTTCAATACGAGACAATACTGGCAGTTAGGGAGCATACATACAGGCAGTTCTCAACTGACATAAGTAACGTGTTCCACAGACCCTTGAGTCAAATTTTAATTTAATTTAATTTAATTTAATTTTAAGTGAGATTTACTTTCCCATACTCTTCCGGACACCTTACAGCAAAAGCCACATTATCCAGAAATACCGTAGTAATACCTACTAATAAGGACATATATTAAATAAAAAAAGATATGATGTAAATTCACATACATGAGTAAAAGAGACTTTCTGTATTACTGCTTCCAAAAATCTGTATCTCAGGAATTTTTTTAATTGAGAGCTGCCTGTAGATGATCAATTTGCACATAGTGAAAATCTTTACACCGATAATTACATTGGTAATTGTTGATGAAGTTACCATGAGATTCTCAAGGATCAAAATCTAACAGATGGTGGTGACCTCTGACCTTGCAGTTCGGGCCTGGCTGTTATGCATAGTTGGCTGATGTTATCCAGCGCTGTGAGGCCTTCGGCCCCGTATCCGTGCTGAGCCTGGTTCCCACTCCTGCCGAGCCCCACGTCCTCTGCCTCTTTCTCCATCACTTCCCCTTTTTCACGGCCAGGTCCCACCCCCCGGAGCCCAGGATACCCCACGGAGTCCCGGCGGTCTGAGGAAGGTCCTGGCGCCTTGCGAAAGGCACGAAAGAGTGCCTCGATGTGTCTCTCTCGCTGCAGCCGGCCAAACGGCAGAGGCTGGGCTGTTACCACGGACATCGTCTGAAACGGGAAGCATACAGACAGAGGAGGGAAGGGAAAGCAGAAACGGCTTTGCCTTTAAGTGAAAAAGCAATGGGAAATCCACGGATAAATTAGCGTGTTAAGCACATAATGTCAAACAACACCGGGTGACCATATTTACAGAGCAGGACAAAAGATTTGTGACATTTATGGAAAAACGGATTAGGAGGGTCACCTGTAGATCCGGTGAAGAATGCAGGTCTTTAAAAGTCCTAACGGTTCAAAATTCCTGCCCTAAACCCATTTCACCGCCTCAGAACCAAACACGCCGCACTCATTTTCATTGTGGGCCCTTACCGCCGCAGATGTGCAGTGTCACTCCGACGGTGTCCGCTGTGAGCTGAAAGCCAGAGGTTGCACAAATGGCTGAGTGTAGTGTGGGTCAGCTCAGGAGACACCTCTTTGGGGGTTACGTGGCAAAGAAAGAGGAGGGGGCTCCCTCTTCCACATCCCTCTCTAACATCCCCCCACCACTACTTCAAATTGCCCTCCCTTTCATGTCACGAGTGTCCACTCTGATGGGCCGGATCTGCCCACTGTCAATGAACAATGGCCTCAATCACCCATGTAATTGAGGTCCGGAACGAACGAGTCGTGTTAGGGCCCCTTTGGACTGAAGGGGTCCCCCGTGGCTCCTTGGTTACCTCTGCTGTCGTCCGGTAATCCCAGTCCCTTCTTCTGTAAGCTTATCAAATTTATTTAAATGCTAGAAATAATAACCCAGGAGATACCTCAAAGCAGAGCTTGTTTGTCACTGACCAAAACAAGTGGGAATGATTTACAGTTTGAATCCCCCCCTGCCCCCCAACCCCAGCCTTCCAGCAACAAAATTTAATGACTCCTGATTCCGGGCACCGTCGGTGCAATTTCTGCTTCCACCCTTACTGCACGGGCAGTGTTTGCTTAGCAAACAGCCCTCTCCGGGGGGTACATTAAATACCGGTTGCTTGGCACCACGGCAGGCTGCCGCCGTTCCTATTCAAAATCGCATTCTCCACTCTGACGGGTGATTAATTCACTTCTCCGAAAAGGACACTTCATCCCAGTTTATTGTGGAATAAACAATTTCCAGTCATATTTCAAGCAAATGTACAGCTCACTCGTGGTCACTGTTACAAGAGGGCACTCACAAAAGCATCACACTTCTACTGGAAAAAAAGTTGAAAGAGATTAAATCTTTTTTTGGCATGAGCGACAGACCAGCTATCTCGTAAGTTCATCATTTCTTTGGTGCCTTACATCCAGAATGAACACAAACATGGGCCCGGCACAGGAGCTTCTGGCAATTAAACTACATTAACTTACATCGAACTAAATCTCAGTGTTTGTGAACAAATATCTGTAGGACATCTTGCTGCACAGGTTAACTATGTCAACAAGGTCTCCAGCCTCTCATCTTGCAGTTCTGCTCCACCCAGACCTGATCGCCGTGCCACCACGTGGAGACGACACCCGCGTGGTCCCCTTGACGTGGCAACCGCCAGGCCTGCGACATTGCAGCAGTTTTAGAAGCCTGCTCCGAAATCAGCCAGTCGTTTTTTGTTTGGTCGGTTTGTTTATTCCGGTAAATAGTTCCTGGGATCGCCGGAGAAGGGCAGGGGAGGAGCTTGGTTGAAGTGTCCCATGAGAAAGATGCTGACGGTGCCCAGAAAGAAGAGCAGGGACATGGCGATGAAGCACACCCTGTCGATCACCCGGGCCACCAGCAGCCACTCGTTGTTCTCCTGCGGGCGACCAGCAGGGGGAGTGAGGAACGTGAAACAACGAGAGTGATTTGAGTTACCCCGTGATACATCTCTGTCGCACTCACGCTGTGAAAACGGTTCTGCTGCCGGGCGCTCTCGGCGATATGCTTGCAGGAAGCAACGCACTGCTGGACCTCCGGCGAGGCCTGGGCCAGACTGGCCCCGAGGTCCTGGGCCCCGTCTCCCCCCAGGCCATTCTCTGGGGGGCAGACAGCATCAAATTCTTTGGCTAGGTGCACCTGGGTGTACCAGGGATCTGCCTTGGCACATTCATAGACAACATAAAACCGGGTTCCCTGGTTCCGGTCCAGGAGGGCCAGTTTGCAACACAGTTTGCATATTTCCCTGCTCAGACACACCTACCAAACATGGTAATTGGCTGATTAAGGTGTGTTTGAGCAGGGAAGTCTGCAAATTGTGCTGGATTCTGGCCTGCCAGGCCTGGAACTGGGGAGCATTGATATAGAGCATAAGAAAAATAGTAAAAATTGTAAATTAAACAAATTTAAGTAAGAGCAGTAGTGCAAATCAGTACAGATTGCAGTCAATAAATCAGTATTTTATTTAAAGAATGTATCCAACTAGATATGTACTGCCTAAAAATAGGTTCCCAAATATTGGCAAAGAACATTCCAGAATGGATCTCAAATGCAGAACCAGGAAGTGAACAGATGAGCAAGAGAGGGCAAGAACCAGACAGAGAGAAAGCACGTCACCACTCGTGGAAAGGTGAGGAACCTGGACGTGAAGGAAGAAGGAGAGACTCACGGATCTTCTGGAGCGCCGCCTGGGCCAGGCCGGCCCTCTCCCTCAGCCGGAGGAACATGAGCTCGGAGCGGGCTGTGAGCACGGAGTACTCGTCCGCCTTAGCGATGAGGCCCAGCGAGCTGCAGCGCCGCAGGCTAAACGGAGGCTCTGCGGGCGTCCAGCGCTGCATGTGCATGCGCAGAACCCGCGGCAGGAAGTTCAGCAGGATCTGCGGCACATGAGGTACAGGAACCATCTAGAACCGGTCTAGACATCAGACCGCAGGTTTGAGCCGATTCCTTGTTCATTACAAAACACACTGGGGGGTTATTAGCTTGACACTCATTTCAACTTTTTTTAATTTTAGCATTATATATACCAAAGTCATCTCTACGCTATTGACCTTTAATCCCAAAATCATTTTGTGATATTTAGTTTGGCAAGTATAATTAAAGGAATGATTCTGGTCTGCAGCCCCAGCCACCAGAACGGACGCAATACCTTCCGGACTTTGTCTGACATCGAATGCGTGTTTGGAGTCCGCAGAGAGACGTTGAGCACGATGACACAGTTCATCACCACGATTGTGGTCACCGACATGACAAACATCAGGTACCTCCGGAAAGAGATTCAGTCAACTGAACATAAGAACATAAGAAATTTACAAACGAGAGGAGGCCATTCGGCCCATCAAGCTCGTTTGGGGAGAACTTAAC
>JAODKL010000028.1:295930-325275 GCA_026780765.1 Petrocephalus schoutedeni | reverse complement strand
ATCACATCATAGGCCTTTTTGCGATCAATTTCACTTGTAGCTTCCTCAAAGAACTCAAGTAGATTCGTTAAGCAGGAAGCGTCACAACCTCTGGGTATAAAATTCATGGGTTAAACAAAAAATTATACATAGTCATAATTTGAAGTAAGAATTTAAATAGGGGTAATTTCAGGTGGTTTTCTCCTACATCAGCAAAACAGAGAACACAGAACACAGATTACAGGGAGACACTACAAGGTTAGTCTTACTTCCCAATAAGTGGCATGGCCTGCGAGGTTTCCGGAACTTTCTTGGCAATGAGGAACAGGAACACAGTCTGTGCTAGGAGAGTGGCGATGGACATGGTGCATTTCTGTCCTCCAGCTGGAGCAGACATGACCAGACATCGGTGAGGAACATCTCGGCACTGAAATTTGCAGTCACTTTGGCATGTAGTCCTGCAGCCCCACAGAAGACTGAAAAGGCTAAAACTGAGGCATGCTGCTCACACCTTTGGCAGGGAGGAAGTAGACGAGGAGGGCCAGTGACGAGATCAGCACGCAGGGCACGATGAGGTTGATGATGTAGAACAGCGGCTTCCTCTGGATGATGAGGAAGAAGACTAGTTCCTGGTACTCCAGCTCATCCCTGCTGTAGCGCTCATTAATGACCTTCTTTGCCGGCCTGTGTTTGATGACCCACTCACCGTTCTCTGAAAGGGCAAGCCGTATGGTTTAGCCAGGGCCAGCGGGGGGGGCACTCTCTCTGGAATTATGACCCAACACCCTACCCGTAAATGCCTCAGGATCAATGACGACCCACTCGATGGTCTGGCCCTCCTCGGAGGTGAGAACAAGGTCGATCTCGTCGGCGTTGTATGTCTGTGATCTGCGGGATGCGTGACGCAGAGACCAAACCGATGTCGGTTAGGGTTCGGGTTAGGATTCGGGTTTTATTCTCCGGTTGCTATGAAAACTTCAATTTTCATGTATAACTTCTTGCTCCCCAGGGGGAGACACAAATATAAAAAAGTGCAAAGCTTGGGGTCAGAGCACAAAGTTAGCTGTTCATCTAGCCCAGCAGTTTTTGGAGTTAAAGGTGCTGCCCATCGGCCCCGCAGTGATTTGATTACTCTGCTGAGCACGGGATTCAAACCAACAACCTTCCAGATGCGGGCACAGAGCCGCAAACCACCCAGTGACACATTCAGGCATTGGGAAGGTTAGCAGGCAGTGACATTCACGCAAGTGTTTTCACTGTGCGGTAGTGCGCAGCCATTGCCCGGGCTCACCGGAACACCATGGAGCAGTTCTGCCAGTCGAAAGGGAAGTAGCTGACAGTGATGGAGCAGGCACTGCGGTAGATGGCGGGTGGGAGCCAGAGGATGCAGCCCGTGGGGCTCACCAGGGCGTTGCTGTACAGCGTGATCTCGAACTTCCCGTCCACGCTACGGGGGGAACGAGCTAGAGATGTCAACTCTGAAGTAGGGGTGAAAACATTGAACTCAGGATGGAATAGGCAAACTTAGAATGAACTGGTAAGTGAGGAATCCAAGGTCACATAAGGGACGATACCGTCTACACAGATCATGATGCATAACAGCAGTTCTCCAGTTATTAGCACAAATAGGGCAAAATTGTTACATTATTTATTGCTTTTTCCCCTCAAGCTCAGATGTCAGTATATGGTTGGTGAATTCACCCATCCTTCCAGTCTGTCTCAGGCAGCATAGGGCATAAGTCTTGCAAACTCCACACTAACTTGCACACACACTAACACACACAAAACATCCAGTTTTATTTCAGGGCAGACATTCTCACTTGTTTTCCAGGCCAACGTCAGGAAGCCAGATGCTTTTGGATGGGATGCGGAGGCAAGTGATGTTTTGATATTCCGGCATGTGGTCCCACCTCAAACGGTAGTCGCACCATTGCTAAGAAGTAACAAATGCCAAATATCCACTCACTTTACAAAGATCAGGTTCTAGTTGGAAAGAAAGGCTCAGTCAAACATGTGTAATGGTTATAACTGTCTGAGGAAGCACACAGGCCACTGTGATGCTCAGCCGAACAATTTATTGGCATCCCAGAGATTTTTTGCTGTATCTGAATCAGTAACGGGACACGATTGTGGATTAACACAGAATTTCTCCAGCCACTCAAACAAATGTTAGGAAACCTAATTTTCCCCCTAATATACACATTTAATATAAGGTCTGTTTGTTTGGGCTCTTACCAGTTCAGTCCAGACATTGGTGGTGAGGGCCTCTTCTCGCTCGCTCTATAATAGCGAAACATCCATGAGAGGATGAATGATATTTTCCACTTTGTTCCGACTTTCACACCTGAACCTAAACAACTGGATCCCAGTAGATCCCACAGCTACGTACACCACAAAGTCAGACATAACTCTCACCAGAGAGATGAGGTTGGTGAGGGTCAGCTTGAACTTCACTTCAGTGACGTCGCCATTTTTCTCTGCGGGACGGATGTTCTTGTTGTATCCTCTCATCAGGTCCCTCAAGAGCAGGCCCTCTAGGTTCAGTCCCAGAATTCCTGACGGAGATGTACCACTTTAGATTTTTGACCTTTGACCTCTGACCTTTGACATGGGAGTTATGCTGTTGAAGCACTGGAGGGTCAGTTTGCCCTCTGTGTTTCAAGTCACCCAAACTCTTGTGGCTTTGGCGACTGTTCCTTCAGCTTCATCGGGAAGACAACGACTCACCTTCTGACTTGACTCTAGTCTAGTCTAGTCTAGTCTAGAAAACCTGTCTAGTCTAGAAAACCCATTTATTTATGTAGAATTCCCTACTACAGTTTCGTCCAATAAACTGCCATAATATCTAAAGAATTTGTCAGTCTATGATTCATGTTATTTCTTCAGTGAATTTCTGTTTTACAGACAAAAAATGAATTGATTGTGATTCATGCAATCATAAGCCACAAAACAGCACATAACTAGAAAATGAATTAACTGAATTTCACTGACTGTCTTAAGATAATTGCTGATAATTGGATGTATTCAGCAGAAGCAAAACGTAACCAAAACCACTTAGGTCACGTGCCTGAGTCATAAATGCAAATTTTGGAACAATATACATTTTTCATCAGAATTTACAAAATACAGAAATGCAGGTGTCAGCGCTAAATTCTTGTGATGGATATAAACACAAAGAGATCCAAGCCGGAATCATACAGTTCACAGGATAAAACGTACCTGGCAGGCAGACAGTGAGAGCCAGGAGGGCCAGAGATGATGGGGGAGATGACTTCAATCCCATTGTCTGAAGAGAAGGCTGCAATCGCCCCGCAGACACCCCCATCTCCCTTTGCCTCTCTGGTCACTGGGTGGAGCTTTTGCTCACCCGCCTGCCGCGGGGTTATTTTTGGGGAAGCTGCCTTTAAGTGGACCAGTGCATTGTCAGCTGTCAGCCAGGAGGGGGGGGGTGCATGGAGTGCATGTGTCTGTCTGTGTGTCTGTGGGTAGGGGGGAAGCATTCACAATGAGCCACAGGCGGAAGGGGGGGGGGGATTTACAGTATTTTGGTAACTCATTCAGACCTGAGCTACAAACGACTTAGATTATGTTACGCTGTTGATGCGCCGTGTTCCCGTAGGCTGGCTACAGATGGCCGCCGGCTGCATATCTGCGGAGGGATGGGGGCGAGCAGCTGAAATGCGGTCGCATGTTTTTATCTAAGGCAGCCAGGATGCGGGCGTGCGGACGGCCCTTCACCAGGCGACAGATGGCCCCAAAAATCTGCCTCGTTCACGCCTGTATACGTAAATAAATAAAGCTCTTTTTACAATTTACAGCCACTTAACGGCCTGTCTTTTCGGTCTTCCTCAAACCCATCTCGGGCATTGCATGAGTGACTATTATTGCTGGGCGACCAGGTCAAAGGTCACATTGGTGTCACTGTCTCGAAAGTGCTTGTTTATAGAAAACACAGGTGCCAAGTCGGTTTTCACAAAGCATAACAAGTACAGGAGAGCCAGCAGAGTTGGTGGGCTGTAGTGGTCCTACCGAATCCTGTCATACTTACAGTAACTAAATGTATATAAGAATTAAGCTCAGATACTCTGAATGAAATAGCAAGACAAACCTGGCAACCCTGACATCCTTTAGAAAGCCCAGAGTTTTTGTGTCACAAAAATGACAGTTATGGGAATGACAGTTGAGTAATCAAGATATATAATATAATGTTATAAATATATGTTATAGTGTGCCCTGCGATGAGCTGGCCCCCCATCCTGGGTTGTTCCCTGCCTCGTGCCCGTAGCTTCCGGGATAGGCTCCGGACCCCCCGCGACCATGAACAGGATAAGCGGGTTGGAAAATGGATGGATGGATGGATGGAAATATATGTTATAAATAAAGAGCAGTAATCTATTTTGTCTTTCCTTACAAACGAAACAACTGAATTGTTGAAAGTTGGTGTAGGGCAACACACATAAGTGCATACAAATACAAGCTCTTAACAATATAATGCAAATGGTTTTAACTGAGCCACTTTGCCTTGATACTTTCATGATGCACTCATGAAAGTCCAGCAGTCCCCTGTTACCAACTGTGGCTGTCGCCTCCCCTTGCAGACAAGCCACTTGTGAAGCATTTAGGAAATCTCACGGATATGCAGGAATTCGGCCACTCGGGACCGGAGCGGACAGCTGGCTAAAAAATGGTTGCACAAGACCAGGCCTGCTGATAGCGTCTGAGACACACACAGCCTTTCACAGAGGATGTGTACATACTGGCAGAAAGCTACCAGCTTAAGAGAGGCTTCCAAAAAAGACATCGCTGACATACTTCCAGGACTACAAAGAAAAAATAAACACGCCACGAAACAAGTGTATGCATATTCATGATTGTGCTAGTGTTCTGCTTTAATACTTTATCTTACACTCTTTACCCTGCCTTTGTGAAAAGCACAATATTGATTTCAGGAGCTGATCTTTTTTATGATGCCTGTTTCTATCACTTAAAGTACAGGAGGCAGCAAGCTTTATTAATTTTAATAATCAAATGAAATAATTACCGGTAATTGATTTTACGCATTGATTTTTCACTTTCCACTAGGGGGTGCTAAAGTGATGCTGAAAAGAGATGATTTGAAGAGATGCCAGTTCATCCCGGTCTCCGATAAGAAAAATAGTATCAGTATATTCTTTTCTTCAAGATAGCCCACTTCATACAGCTATGGTGGGACAGGTGAGAAGGTGAGGTCCTTCTCTGCGTTGTCCAATTGGTGTAGTTATGTGGACACAAACCTTGGGGGGCTTTGGGATGAATTCTTACTGGTGCCTGCCTGCTATACATAGTAATTAAGCCCAACAAAAAATGTAGTCCAAAAATATGCCCAGAAATTCATTTAAATTCCAATAGCTGGCAGTGTAGCTACTCAATTTAGACAAGACTAGGGCCTCGAAGAGAATCTTAATTGTTTAGCACCTGTGGTCACTGTGGAACCCTATCTCTCCATGACCATTTTAGTTTCTTTGTAAGAGGCCCAGGAAAGTCATGGCAATTTTTAGTATTGGTAGCTTTGGTGAAGTGCATATCTGCCCACAGAAGGTTCCGGTTTTGTACAGGCCACAGAATAGGCTAGAATGGAAACCAGTATAGGAGAGGAGATAGAGGGTGTGACGAATGTATCCATGTATCCATGCATGTTGTATGTTGGTAGTGTTGGAGTTAGAGAACCACATGGTTGCCTCCAGGATATTTACGTGACAGAAGGTCTGTCCTTCAGGTTATCAGTCACTACCTCCTAGTATAACCATGTGAGGCAAACGGAGAAGTTAATGGCACTCACATTCACCAGAGACTATTTTTACGTCCTCATTTCTGAATACTGCTAGTGTCTTGCCTGCCTTACAGTCCACTGGTCCATGCTAGTTTGAGAAGGTGAGCAAGACGTTTAAATTGCATGTTAGATCACTTGCGACATTAAAATTTCTCATGTTTCCAAGGCAAACTTTTTCAAAATGAAATGAGGAAGGAATCCAGGCCTTTAAAGAGGTTGAGGATTCATCACAAAGTGAACACAACGGAAACAAAACCACGTTTTTTACTTCACATTTTCTTAGTTTTTCTTCAAAAATACAAAGAATGTGTACATACAAATAAATATGTCAAAAATGGAGAATACGTTACAGTAGTCTGCTTGCTTCACAAAAGGCTCAACCTCTGTGAGCATACATTTGTCAAATAACTTATAACAAAAAGCATGTCTCTGTTCCCATTACCTTAGAATCAGAAGTTAATGTTTGTGTGTGTATGTCTGGAGTTTGCATGCTCTGCTATCATAGCCATTTCAGAAGGCAAATCATCCAGCAGCATCACATTTAGTCTCCATGTTATGGAATCCTGTTCTACAATTACATTCAGACACATGTTTCTGTAGTTCATTGCCAGAAGGCCCTAGATCAGCTGCATGTGAGTGGAAGTGCAGTGATGGATCCTGATGGCTAGGAGGCAGGGCAGAGTCCACCTCTGCATCCCCAGCCATCTCTGTCGTCATGGGCACACATGTACAGTAGAGAGTCATCGCGAGTAGAGGCCCAATGATCCCATTGTCCATGAGAGCTGAGACATTCTGTGCCTAACCATCAAGGCATTTCAGATAGTCCACCCTGCCCCACCTCCAGGCTACGCCTCTGATACGCTTTTAGTGCCTCCAGGGCTAGGGCGATGACTTGGGGCATGCTGCGGTAGAATGCCTCATTCTCCAGGCCCACCAGGCAGTGGAAGATGAGGGCACGGCCGCCCACCGTGGCCCGGATGCGGGCCTCGTACAGCCCCTTCTCGTTCTTTGTCATCAGGTCCACCAGCACCTGGAGAGGGGTGGAGGACGAGTGTCCCGGAAATGGTTCTAAGCACTCTAACCAAGACATCGTCCATAGTCCATGAAACACATCTCATTTTAATCACTTATTTGTATCTTTGGGGGAAGGATGCTTCATACCAGCTACTGGGATAGGGTGGCGCCAAGGGATGTTAAATCCAAAGCTGGAGAAAAATGTAAGGATGGAAACTGAACTGACCTCCTGGAAGTTCATGCAGAGGTTCTTAGTAGGGATCCCCAGGACCCAGCGATACACGTCTCTGATCAGGCCGGTGTTGTGCACTGCCTCCATTACCCCAGGACATGCTAAAACACACGCAGCTAACGTTAGTGGGAGCCCTCGAGCAACTGTCTCCTCTTGGGTTCTCCACATAATAAACACACATATAGGCGTAATACTGTTACATAGAACACACCTTTGCCATTTTCTTCAAATGCCCTTCTCTCAGGCAAACCTCTGCGTCTCCTGTGGCCTGGAGCTAAACAGAAATGGATTGCGAGGCTTCAAAGACTCTATCCATGTTGCGCTCCTCGCTACCTGGTCAGAGCCTTTAAAATCTTTCTGATAACTTATGTCCGGGGACCTCACCTTCTTGCTTCCTGAAAATGGCGCTGTGTGGTGCTGGTGACTGGTGGAATGGAGGCGGGGTAGGAAGTCCATTCCCGCTGGCAGCGGTCTGGCAGGGACAGAGCGGCATGACAGATTCCTGTGGTCTTGCCCTTGATGGGCCCCCTGAACTAGGGTCAGGCCCCTGGCCTCCAAGCTTGTGAGATCCTGGGCCTGGTTCCCAGGGCACAGGCTCGGCTGACATGCTGACTGTTCTGGTGGCCAATAATACAGCACCATTTTCTAACCTGGCGTGCAGCCGACCAATCAGCGAGCGGTATTCTCCCAGCAGCTGGGCAACAGTAGAGTCTCCCTCCTGTCAGTCAATACAAGCTATCATCACGCACAGTACCTCAGCGTACAGATTACACAGCTAACTTTGATTCGGATCGCAATGTACCTCTACGAAGAGGCTCCTCTCCCTGGGCAGAAACTGAACATTTTCAGTAGTAGGCTGCTGGTCCCAGTCCTTAGCAATGTCCCTCAGGAATTCTGCCCAGTCACCTGCCTGGGGTCCCACCCCCTTGAAAAAGGAAGGTGGCCGATGACCCAAGGCTTCAGGTGACATGGTGACCCCTACCTGTCCTTTTAAAAGGATTCTCCTGTTATTCCATTGAAAACACACAATATTCTCCAAAATATATTAGCCCACAGGACCTGCAAAATTTTGCATTTAACTGTAATAGATGTTAAGTCACAGAAAAGTATTTTTGTGGTCCACTAGTCCATCAGGGGGCACTTTCAGGAGTGACAGTATCTTACCTGGCAGGGTTGGAGCAGCCCTGCGTTTACGTGTGGAGTAGGCAGTGTCGTTGATGTGGTCCACCAGCTGAGGAAAGGTCTGAGTAAAGAAGGTCAGGTCAAATTTGTCCAGGATGTAGTCTTCAGCACGCTGCAGGAGGTCCAGCAAGGTTTGCAGGAACGAGCGCATCTCTGCAAATGCAACCGTCCTGCATATTACAGAATGCTACAACTTCCCAGATTGCTATCTGGTGTAAGTCATGATTTGTTCCCTGTTCATTTAAAAATGTTACTTTCTTCGAGATGACAGAGGTAGTTCCAGGTATTTATAACTTTGCACCTAAATCCATTAAATGTAAGCCAGCCAATGAGAAAATAACAGTTACAAGCTCAAAAAAAACCTTAATCTGCCATTATGAAAGAGTCAAACATGCAAACCCCTAGCTAGCCAACTGGTGTGACTGCATATTTCCTCCCCGCCATTTGCAGAGAGGTTTCGGCTTCCGTGACGCAAACGTTTTGCCACTCACGGCATTTCCTGAGGCGACCGCGGCACTTCTCCTCTGCTGCGCGGCTGCAGGCCACGGCGCCCAGCGCGGGGGGGCACGATGCGGCGTAGAAGCGGCACAAGGCGCTGAACTCTGTTCCCAGCTGTTCCTCGGGCAGCTCGGACGTTTCCAACAGCTCAGCACACGTGGGCTCCCGGCTTCTGGAAGATTCTGCTGATGACAAGGAAGTGGGGTGCAATGCTGCATGAGACATGCAAAACAACACTATGTTCAGGGTGATTGTTGCCGTAAGGGCATAAAGGAGGAGTAATTATATCAGGTAGGCTGAACAGCTTCTGTTTGACTCGCACTTTGCATTTCCTCCAGGATCCAGTCCGAGAATGCTGTGACTCGGGTGTACACCCCAGGCTTCCCCTTCGCCCCACAGCCGTCCCCCCAGGATGTGATGCCATACAGCTGGAAACGGCCAGAGAGCCTGTCTTGGTAGACCAGGGGTCCTCCCGAATCACCCTGGAACATGGCCAATAGGTATTAGAGCTCTAGTGACGGGTTCATTGGGATCGATAAAATGTCTCTCCTTCCTTGGAGTGGGCTTGTCAGGGTCGGAAACCCACCTGGCAAGAGTCGACACCACCACTGAGAAAGCCAGCACAGAACATGGTGTTGGTGACCAGCTCCTTGCCCAGGGTGTTCCTGCATGTGCTCTGGGGCAGAAGGGGCACCTTGGCCTCCATAACTTGCTCAGATGAAGGCCCATCTAATGAAGAAAGGTGGCCAGGTGAAAACCTCACATCCAGGCTGAACATCTGCTGACCATCCAGGTAAGGCATAAAGAACAGGAGCCCCAGCCCCCATTCACACCTTCATACTGAGAGCCCCAGCCAGCTACCAGGCAGGGCGCCCCCAGTGGAGGGTCCTGGCCGGAGGGCAGGCAAATGGGGCTCACGCGGTGTGACATCATCACGGGCGATGCCAGCTCCACCAGAGCGATGTCATTGTTGAAGGTCTTGGGGTTAAACTGCAGGTGAAGACAGAAGAACAGAAGTCAATGTTTTTCGCATGTAGGCATAGCTGTTTGGGAATCCAGCTGTTACATCCTTGACGAAGGTAGTCAGTTAGAATTTGTTCATTCCTTACACATCTTACACAACATCCTTGCAAACTCCATAACATCTTTTCATTTTACATTTACATTTATAGCATTTGGTAGACGCCCTTAGCCAGAGCGACTTAAGTTTGCATAAGTTTCATCATTACTCAACCCTCCAAAACCTCCTGCTCTATCCTAAAACTTTGCCAACTTCTTTGATGAGAAGACTGGAGAAATCTGCCAGACAACCCTCCGCAACTACTAAGCTACACATGAAGGATTTTCTTTCACCTACCGGTTCACTGGCTCAATTTTCCAATCTGACAGCAGATGAGATCCTGGGAAGTCATCTCGTCATCCAATCCTACCACCTGCCCACCGGATCCATCTCACATGACCTTCTCCCCTTCATCACCACTATCATTAATGGCCCCATAACATCTGGTCATGTACCAACAGCATTCAAAAAAGCCCTCAGACATCAGCAACTACCGACTGGTATCACTTCTCTCTTTTCTTTCAAAAATCCTCGAACGCACAGTCTACAATCAGCTCTCTCTCTATCTCTCTCAGAACAACCTCCAGGATCCTAATCAGTCTGGCTTCAAAACAGCTCATTCCAAGGAGACTGCCCTCTTAGAGGTCACTGAAAAGTTACATGCTGCCAAGTCAGCCAAACTATCATCTGTTCTCATCCTTCTTGACCTTTCAGCAGCATTTGACACGGTCAACCACAAGACTCTCCTGCCCCTCCTTAGGAGTCTTGAAATTTGTGGCTCACCATGGCAATGGCTTGCTTCCTACCTACAAGGCCAGGCATACCAAGTGATGTGGACAACCACAAGACTCTCCTGTCCATCCTTATGAATCTTGGTATTGGTGGCTGAGCATGGCAATGATGATTTCAGGTGGAAGTCGTACATGGAACAGAATCCCAGCCAGGGAGAAAGACCGGTAATCTGTAGTGGTACCTTTGGGTGAGCGATGATTCGATTGACTTTCATGACCTGCTCCTCAGGGTCAGTCTTTGTGATGTCAAACTCCCCTGCTACCACTGTCCAGTAATTCTCACTTCGGCTGCTGTGTGAGCGAAAGAATGGAAACAAGGGAGATGAAACAGGCAATTCTTAGCATCTAATGTTTGTTTAATGAAGACAGAATGCAAAGTCTAGTCTAAATCTATATGACAGGTAGCTTCAGCAACTCAACTCAAACTCAATACAGTATTGACATAGAACTTTGAGTAGACTACTACTAGAATGAGCCTTCTTCATCAGCTGGGCTGTTCTATTGAATATATTTCTGATGTTTCTTGGTGTGTGAAATTGTCCGCTGGTCCAGCTCACCCCGAGAAGCAGTGGGCGGCCGTCACCACCCAGGCGCTGTCCACCAGCACCCCCCCACACATAAACCCCCCATTCAGTTGCAGGTTCACCAGCCAGGGCCAGCTCCCAGGGGCAGCCAACTTGCCGCCCACAATCCTCGAGCGCGGTTGGGTGACATTCTGGCCAGATGTCTCCCGGTGCCCACAGAACTCTGGTGGATACACCAAGGGAAGGGTGAGTGAGGAGAAAATTGAGAATTGAACAAACCACAATATGCAAATAAGGAGTCGCATCACATGTAGCAGTTGCACATGGTCACATGGGGTTGGATGGTGGAAGGGCAAGCAAATGATTGGATGCTCACCTTTCATGCCTGGCTGAGGGCTGGGCAGGGGCTCGAGGCTGCGTATGACACTCAACAGGCTACACTGGAGCACGCGTGCACTGCAGCTCTCCCCCATGAAGCGTACACAGCGCCCCCTGTCCAGCTGAGCCTCTGGGCAACGTAAACTATAGAAGCCACATGCCTGGCTCAGTGCCCAATTACGCTCTCCCTTGTCCAGCAGCTTCTGAGTGTCACCTATGGTGTCACAGGTGGGCTCCTCCAATGCTGTGCCTGGGGTTGCTGGAAGGTTCCATTGTGTGTGAACGGGGGGGAGGGGTTGTTAAAACTTAAATTGTGCTGGTATGTGGTTTGTCAACAAGGGTGTCATATCAGGTCGTTTCTTCAAATTATGTCATTCATGAACGATGTAACCATCATGTGACTAAGATCATGGTCCTGCAGCCAATCATTAAATCTGTTATATTGCAGCATATTTTTAGGCATCTGGATGTCACCTGTGATTGACAGGGACGGAGGGGACCTTGGCTTCTTACCACAGGGTCCGGAGCGCTGTCCGCAGTCCTGGAAAAGGCATGGCATGCATCCCCGGCAGCTCGACTCAGCCCAGCCACGCTCCAGCACCGCCAGCTCCAGGGCTGACAAAGCACTGACCAAGGCGGCCTCCAGAACCACGGTGCCGCGATCGGACAGAGCTGTGGGGAGGATGTGGCCCCGCGTGGCCCAGGTCAGTAGCAGAACACACAGTACTAGGCAGTACCCCCAAGTGGTTGTAGAAGTGGTAGAGCTACTGCTTCAGTGTGGAAAAGCATAAACCCTGTCCGGACCGGACACACCCTTGTTCTTGACTGACCATGTTGCCCTGAGAACAAATTTGCAAGGAATTGTATTGGCATCTACAGGCGCAGCACGTGAAACCACATTCATTCTGGGGGGTCGCCAAGGATGCTGGAGGTCGCCTCAGCCCCCCCCCTCCCCCCGGACCACCACCCTCGCCTCCTCGCCAAATCTTCTTCAGAGCTCAGCAATGGAAAACCACTAATGACGGTGATTCTGATTGAAGATTTAATTAGTGCCTCTCTGATGAGGAAAGGGGAACAGGAGGGCAGGGCGAGGACCATGTTTTACGCTCTGCTACATATCCCTACCTTGTTTTCATTTATTCTAGTTTTTGTGTTTAGTCTGAAGGAGGCAAGAATTGCATTGCATTATATACACCACAATGCATACTAAAATGCATTATATTAAGGCTATAATGTGGGAAATATTTTGTACTCATTCAAGCAGCGAGATCAGGGGACCGTGTTTCGGAAGTAGGAGTTTAGGGATAAGATAGTTATATATTTAAACCAACAAATCTCACTTTGTTTTACAGGCCCTAGATCTGTTGAAACACAGTAACATGGGAAAGACCTGAGTGAATCAGTGTTAGAGTCCTATACAACTATACAGGATTTAAAACACAGACTGGCTTTCTGTATCCTAAGCAGAAATGTCTGCAAAAACATTTCATCTAAGGGTCAGTTACACACCAGGACTGAAACCCTAATGTAGTGACAGAAGTTTGCCGAACCTGAATAACATACATTGATTATTCTCATGGCTTGAGCTGTTGTAGAGGGCCTCCCCTGATGAGGCAGTTGGTAGGTGCCTGAATGTCAGGTCACGCCCCACAGAGCTCGTACCATGGCAAAATGGCGGGGGGTGCGTTAATACGTCAGAGGTACGTACCTTGCAGTGCACTGGCGGGCATCCTGTATGTTTCTCTGGCGGGGGGAGCGCCAGAAACCTGGCCCATAATCAGCAGGAACGCCAGCAGCATGATGAAAACAGGCGACATATAAACAAAAATTATGAAATCTCTAAAGGCACCTGACACAGCTTCCAGAAGAATTTTTGACAACCCCCCCCCCCAACCCCAGGGCCTCTCGTCTCACAGTTTCTGTAGCAACCCTCTCCCTCCTGCTTACTGAAGTAGGCCTCTCCTGCACTGTCGTATCTGTCTGCAAGTTTACTTAAGTAACAATAGATGCCTAGCATCCTCTGGTATATATAGAGCCACTCGGGGCACAATGAGGGTGTGTGTGGGGGGGTGGGGGGTGGTGGGGGGCTGGGATGAGAGGGAAGGGGAGGAGCTATTGTCCTGTGGCCAATGAGCAAACAGAATTCATTAAGATGGTCACAGCAGATCGAGTGCAACTCGCCAAGACTGTAAACTCTAAAAGAAAAAAAATCACCAATTGGTTAGAGTAGAGATGGGGGAGGGGGGCATGATTGTGGAGGGGGTGGGATTCATTAGCATTAAACAAACTTGGGAGGGGAAAGATGGACTATATTGAAAATGGTGAGGAGGAAAGGCTCTGGTGATGGAGATGAGAGAGAAGAGCGAACGGGCGAAGGAGAGGGGGAGAGAGAGGCGCCTGTCGTTGTAGCTCGCTCTCAATGGACGCATTGTCCTCAGAGCTGTCTCACTTCAAAGCCCTCCCCCTAACGATCACAGCCCAGCCGCCTCCACTGCTCAAACTGACGCTTTTATCTCAGCCATTAAAATATTGGAAGTTCTCATCACTTTTGTCGTACCCAGTTGAACTTATACTACATTACATAAAAAATATGCGTTTAGCAGCGACATCGCATCTTCAGACGGAACAGAAATGTCTGTAGCATTTAGTTCTGTGTTCGGACATTTTTTTTTTTATGAAAATTACCTGGTCACATGAGAGTGTGTACATGCACGTGGCCAGGGTTCAGTACCTGGGGGTCCCCGGGGCCCAGAGTTTCCAGGACATGAAAAAGGCCTTGCTCTGCTGCCACCGATTACAACCCCACTCCCCAGCATTTACAAACATGACCACCTCCTGACAGAGGGACCCAAGTCACGCGGTGCCACTGTGATCTGTGTGCTAACTTGGGCAGAGAGAGATGGCACAGCATAACCAGGCCGCATCCTTTCATCTCTCCACCAACCCCAGGCTTTGATCTCCTTTGATTAGACAGCCCCCTCCCACCTCGGATGGAGCAGGCACACATACTCCTCCTTTGGCCCAAACTGCTTTCCTCCATCTCTCTGCCTGCCAGCGAGCGAGATGCCCCATCCTGTCCCATGCTGACCAGCCCCCACCAACAAAGGGCTTTGGACCTTTGGAAGAGCAAACAAACTCTTAGCAGGGCGTGTAGGTGGGATTCAAACCCAGAGGTACCAGGCACAAAGTGCTACCCAGTGTGCCAGCCTGTCGTCGTCTGGTCTAGATTAGTTTGGCTTTTGGCCAAAAGATTTTTTTTTGGAGGTGATTCAGTGCTTGCAGATAACCCCTGCAGTTTTCCCCTGTTTGTTTACAGGGAGTGCTAAACGATCCCACTGGAACCTAGCTGAGTGGCCCCAGGATTGCCCAAAACGTATGCAGATGAAAGCTGAGCGGAGGTGCCAATAAACTGACTGCAAAGAGCCAGCGCGCTGCCGTGGGACAAGAGGACATTACACAGGCGTGTTGAGTGACACCCAAGTATTATGCACAGTTACAAAAAACCCCATCACCATTGTTTTGGGGGTAAACAATTGAGAAGTAGGTCACTGGGATAGAGGAGAAAAACCCATAATGCCCCACAAGCTGTAGACAGCTTGTCCCTTCCCCTGGGAACACCCAAGCATCAGTGGTACTCCATTAAAAAGGCCAGGCTTTTATTTATATTTATCCTTTTCATATTTAGGGTCTTAAAGACAATTGCCCGGTATCAAACAAAAATGACAAGCCCATAAATCTGTCAGAGGAACAAAACATACATTTAAACCCCCAAAAAAGGGTTTCAGATCACAAATTACATTTTAACTGCAGCTACACAAAAACCAGGAACAAAAAGTTTAAAACATTAGGCTACTTAATAAACAAGTCAAAGTTAATTTAAGTTTAGCCTCTGCTCATAGCACCAGTATGCAATATGCATAGTTGTATTAACATACAAATAAAGACAACAAAACAAAGGCACATTAATTCCATTTCTGATAAGAAAAATAAACTATCACAAATCACAGCGGCCAAACCTTACACCATTTCAGAACTAAAATAGATTATATTCTGATAGAAACTGTTGATATAAAATGCAGTTTGATTATTATGGCCATAGAAAAAAATATATATAGCCCCCCCCCCCCCTCCCCAAATCTCCCCACAAGATCTAGTACAACAGCACCCTCTAGAGTGCTGATTAGTTATTGCAGTATATGCGTCTGCCCCTTCTCTTTGGATGTTTTCTTCAATGGCGGCCAGCAGTCTGTTCTGCCCCTGGCACCCTCCTACTCCGCAGCAGGGTCCATATTCTGGGGCATTATGACAGGCGCGGTTATCAGCAACTTCTGGATGTCAGAAACCTGGAGAGTCAGACACCAGGCACACACACACACAAATAAATCAGTGACCATGGTCATTTTCCAGCTACCAATAATCTGAACACTTGGCACAGCAGTGTTAAGGTTGCCTCCCTCCACACCTCAGCCTCCATCAGCTGCTGAACTCGGAGACTCCTAGCCCGAATCTGGCCGACCCTGTCCACCTGCAGCTCCACGGTTCTCATTACAGACCAGCAGCTGCAACACCTGCAGAGACTCCATGAGTCCACCGTGTTCTGAACAGTGCACCTAATTCAGCCATGCATCTTCCAAGGCAAGCACACCCCCTCTGTAGGATGTCAGTCCATTGGGAAGCACACACTCAGACACATACCCTATAAGCAATTTTGTGAGACACCAAACTCAAGGTCTATGGATTACAGCAGTGATTCCCAATCTGGTCTTCGGGGACCTGCAGTTAGTCCGCATTTTCTCTCTACCCGAAGCTGGGATGGAGCAAAAACGAGGACCGTCTGTGGATCCCTGAGGACTGAACTGGGAAACACTGGACCTCAGGGAGAAACCCACATGACACAGGGGGATCATGTGCCCTCCACAAACACGCAGAGCGGAAGAACTGCCTGGAGACTAACCTACTCAAAAACATCATGAGGAAGACGAGGCAGCAAAGCAACTAAAGCCAAGATTTGCCTCCAGGTTCCCCTTAACTTCCAATCCTGATCCATCCTGCATACCACTCCTGCAGGGTGTGGGCGATGTGACCCATCTCCCCGGGTCGGACATCCCGGCCAATGCAGGCTTCCAGCTCCAGCAGCTGTCCGTGCTGGTCCAGCTTCCCACGGATGACGTCAGCATAGACGGCATCGATGACCAGGTCCTCCAGCTGCCTCATGCTTCTCAGTTCAAGGTCTCGGAGCAGCGTGGAGTATGGGATATACTGTTGGGGGGGGGGGGCTTTATTAAAGGTACAGAACATTTTTTGACAGTTCTCAAAAAACCACAAGTTTCCCACCCCCAAAAAACTTCAAAATCAAACAGAATTCCACTATTAACAAAAAATGTTTTTTTCAGAGAGCTTCTCACTACATGGAACAGCATTGTCAACTATATCATTAGCTACAGTGTACCTGCATAGAACCTGCCAGACTGACAAAGGTTAGCTGCCTCAGTTTGTTCTTCTGGAGATCTGTTAGTGGAGGAAGGTTGACTTCATTTTCTGAAAAAAGAAGAACGTTTAAAAATGCAGATCTTTATATAATACATTCAATTTGTCACACAATGCATTTATGAACGGCTTCAATCAAAACACTCATTAAGAGGAAACAATGCACATTACCTTTGTAGTCGAGGTATGTTCCATAAGCAAATATATTTAATAACTGAGAATATTCCTTGTTAGGACCTTTGGAAACCTGTGCCAGACAAAAACTTGAGCTTTAACCAGAGGTGTATTGTTTAAGCCTTGGAGTCATCGTGATAGTGTTATCAGACACCCCAATTAATCAAGTACCGTTTCGTTCAGCATGGAAACAGTGACATCGTGTGGAGGAAACGCTACATTTCAATTAGTATCAAATTAATTTAATTGGAGCATAAGCCTGACGAACGCTAGATGGACGGTATGAACTGT
Source organism: Petrocephalus schoutedeni (assembly GCA_026780765.1). Lineage (NCBI taxonomy): Eukaryota > Metazoa > Chordata > Actinopteri > Osteoglossiformes > Mormyridae > Petrocephalus > Petrocephalus schoutedeni. The sequence continues at coordinate 307,856 of JAODKL010000028.1, read as the reverse complement.
GAATCACAAAGGCGACGAGATTGTATCTGGGTTACCTCCTGGACGTGAGGCAATTCCAGAAACTCTCCATAGACGTAAACCCCCGGGGCCTCCAAAAGCTGATTGATAAGGGCTATTAGCGCTGGTCCCTTCGTGAATTTGGCCAATAGAATAAACTGCTCTAAAGGGCTCTCATGTTTCTGCTCCCCAGCCATTGCACTGAAATCTGAAGCAAGGGGGAAAAATTATACAAATGATCAGTAGATATCTTTCCAGACATTCCAGATATTAATCTCGGTGGGCAATAAGATGAAACTAAAGCTATTGTCGAGCAAAGTAGTCAAGAATCAAATAAACTTAAGTAACTTAGGATCGTAAATGGCTAAATATATTAAAATAAACGTACAATTATCAAAAACAAATTTATACGAAATAGCTGATTAGACAAAACATCAACAGGACAGCAAAGACACTAAACCCTGGCTTGGTTATATACTGGCCTATATTAAAAAATCAGAAGAACATAATTCCTCAGATGACTTTTCCTATCATTCAGTGGGCTAGTCACCTAGCCTTACTGTGCTTGTTTTAAAGCTATAATGCTATATAAAGCAGACACACGAGCATGCACCCAAGCACCGGCTTCGGCCGTCGGAAGCTGCAGACGGAGAGCTGGCATCTGCGCACGCGCTCTATTTGTATCACCGCCTGACTTCGAGGTTGTAATTGGCTTTATATAATTATAATTACAACTGGCATGTAACTCCGTTGCAAATACAATTTTAGTTTTAAGGTTTCCTTTGTCGCTAATTTATGTGGACTCTGAGTTGGCCAGTGGCTTGGTACGTAAAGACAAGTTCCTTTGTGGCCACCTGTGTTTATTAGTGTGAACGTGTGCACATTTACACACATGATAGCTCTCGCTACGAACTGTTTACTAAAGGCAAACAGCATCTCCATGGGCGTACCAGCGATCACCCGGAACATTGGCTTTATGATTTGATTTAGGCCACCGAGACTCACCTGCTAAACTTTGCTGCAGGCATCAGAAGCATGATTTAGCAGCAAACGTCTAAAAAACTAAAGGATTATGTCGTAATTTTGGTACTGTTTATCATGTCCCTCCCTGTAACATTATCATGGTGTCTCGTGTTAATTACAAATAATGCAAAATTGCATAAAATGAGTGGAAAGTGTCCTACAAAATGGAGGTTTTCCTGTGCATTTGACAGAACTGCAGTAGCCTGTTATTATAACATTTAAAGAGCTTCACAGAATATAAAGTATATAATTGTTTGCTACAATGGTTCAAGGTTGTGGTTTGTAACAGTTGTTATTCCCCAACAACAGGCATTGTGGGTGCATGGTTTTAAAGGTATCTCTGATTTGTGTTTATCTGGAGCTAAGAAGGGAGAGTGGACAAAGAACAAAGGCAACATTTCAGTTATTAGACCAAAAAAGACCAAAAAAGGAACGCAGCTAAATGGAATTAGCATTGCGAAATGTACCAAATGTTAATAAACTGCCCTGAAGATGATGACACTTCACCCAGTAAACAATGAAATTTAAGAGTTTCAAATATTTTCATGTGAGATGGAGGCTCAGTGGATGTTACTCCTAATCCATACCTATAAGTTGTCACATATGATAAGATTTTGAAGTAGTTCTATGGATTTTATGCAATATCACATGCTCTGGATTGTAATTGCAGAAACACCAGCAAAGCTACAAATAAGTTAATCAGTGGTATATGTATTGTTCTATGAAACCTTCAGAGATTCAGATTTAACAATGCCTGTTTCCCAATATATTGATTTTCAGATTACATAAAGCAGCTGCTCTTTTTCAGGCTTTATGGAATTGGGCATACATCTTGACCCACACTGCCACCACTGGTCTTGGAGGTCTCAGATCAGGCCAAAAATCATCCAAGGGACTGTGACTGCCATTGCAGTCTGTCAGAGGCCCTACCTGTCCAGCCTGATGCAGTTCCGAAAGGCAAGCTTTTTGGACACTCCTCATCTTCCCTGTTAAGATGGCAACTTAAGCACCCGTCCCCCTGGCAGAGATGCCCAGTCAGTGTGATACACCCCTGTGGTTTCCTCCCTGCCCGTCCAGTTGTCCACCATAGGAGGAGAATACAATAGATCAGTTAACAGACCGTGCACGTCCTTCAAGGTCTTAATGACACTTGCACTTGTGTTAATAAGTCACATCTCACAAGCAAATAAGAAATGTCATGATAAACATATGATTGTCAATCTGCAAACCATCCATTTTCCAACCCACTTATCCGTTCAGGGTCGCGGGGGGTCCGGAGCTACGGGCACGAGGCAGGGAACAACCCAGGATGGGGGGCCAGCCCATCGCAGGGCACACTCACACACCATTCACTCACACAGACACACCAATCTTAGGAACTCCAATTAACCTCAGCATGTCTTTGGACTGTGGGGGGAAACCGGAGGAAACCCCACAACGGCACGGGGAGAACATGAGGTGTGAACATGAGCCCAGAGGTGTGAGGCGACAGTGCTAACCACCGCACCACCGTGCCGCACTAATCTGCAAACCAATTAAGTCTAATTAATTAGGCAGTCATCTGGAACGGACGTAATTATAAAGGCAGGGGATACACAAGATTGCTTAAAGATGAAGGCTGTTTAATTATGGAAAGAGATCCTATAGTTTGGCAAAACATTATCCAGAATTAAATGTGGTAGAATCTGCATTATACTGTATGTTCAAAGAGCTCTCACATCTTGTACGATGGGACTGCTGCTTTAATATATTTCAATTACTGGGAGTTCCTTTTTAGGTGATGCAATCTTGTGGACTGCAGTGTGCTGAGGAAGTTTTTGTGAAATTTCTTTGCATGCAATATACATATGTGTTGCGCAGTTTTAATAAGTATGAAAATGGATCTTTGTTTCTGCCGCCTTCGATGGTGCGTAGCCAGAAGTAGCCGACAGATGGCGCATACAGACATGTGAACTATTGTGGTGTCTTGCTTTGTAATTAAGCGTCGATAGATTTTGATTGGAAGGGCTCAAGAACTGAATACTTTGACTGGCATTACCAAATATGTTTTATACCAGTAATGTCAACTAACAACGGGGGAATTCTAGTGTGGTATTTCGCCAAAGGTATTTTCCAGTTAGTTCAAAGACATTGCTTTAGATAACTAACAGTAGCCTAATAGCAATACGTTGATGATGCACAATGTGGACTATAATGTAACCTCAAACCTAGAGAGAATACTAAAGGGTATTTGTGAAAGAAGCAGGCCAAACGTAAATTCTGGTTGAAATCGTAAAAAGCCGCGAATTTCTTTTTGAAATTCTAATGTCAGAAAACATCGAGCTGTATTGTGGAATATAAAATTCTGCAAATAGTTAATATATACATTGCAATTATTTAAAAATAATTTGAAATCGACAAAGACTTTCATTCCCACGATATATTCATGAATATGAACACACTGTAGATAAGTTTTAGAAAAAAACCCTCTAACTGGAAACACATTATTACCAGTCAATTACTTTGACGGCAAAATGAACTATGGAGCCAGCTACGAACCACACTAGTAATGGCTTGTTCTTTTCGTGGTCTTTCTGGGAACGTTTCCATGGTTTCTGGCGATATCCTGGCCCGTTAGTGTTCATTAAGATGCGTCGGATCAAATTATCGCTAGTTTCTATCTCGGCTCGACTAGAGGATTAAGTGCTCCTGTGAAAGCGGACACCTCGTTAGGCTTGTTATCCGAAAATGAAAAGAGAACACCTCGACCTTCCAGCCTCCATGTGGTTGCAGAAAAATTTTGCACAAGTTTACTGGGGACCGTGTTTTCTTTTTCTTTTGCATCCAACGCGCAACTTAATATCTCAAGTTACTTTACAAGTGCAGTGGACTGGCAAACAGTGTATTATTGCTCGTAAAAAACAGTCCTTTGTTAACCTTTCTGTCTATATTTACATGCAATTATTGTAGGAAAGTCAATTCCAGTTGACGGAACACGTGCAGACGGGAGGCACCTCAGTTACGTCACTACACCCAACAGTGTATTTCAAACCAGCTAAGGGTCTCCAAAATCACATTTGCAGGGAATTTTAGACCATTTCTTAATGAAGCCCTTAATCTCGTCTTTAATGCTCCACAAAAAATAGACTGGATCAAACATCCACTGTGATGGCGTCACTGTCATCGTCGTCACTTTACAATCCACAGTCAGAACCAATTGCCCGAACACACCGCAGTCTGTCTCGTTTGCTGTCCTCCTCAAACTGTTAATTTTTGTAACACAATCTTCTGCACTCCCGTTTGTGGTCAAAATCATTATGATGTGTTTTTGTGTTAAGTTCTGATTTGCCAGGAGCATAGCCACGCTTTAAACCATCTTGCAAACACTTCTGCGGAAACGGACTGCGAAAACATTGTGGCAAATTTTTAATAAGAATTACATACATGTTGCACACATGTAACGTAACTGAAATTATTCTTAGGATCAACAGTGTAGCGTTAAAAAGTTTGGGTACCATTCGGATGTCTCAGGATGCTTTAAATCAGAAACCAGAATGCATCCTAGTATGCTTTCTTATACCGCTGGTACTTATTATATGAGTAGTCAGTCGCTGAACATTGACTGCGGAGTGGAATGGGGCGTGACTCCGCGGAGGGCTGCCGGAGGAGACGCGACTCCGAGCTGCCGCCAGTGTGCGCCCCGCCTGAGTCCCCGGAGAGCTCGCCGAGCGCGGAGCCGAGGCGCCCTGCCACCTGTCCCCCATCGGCGTCCATCTCCCGTTCCCGGCGCAAGTGCACAGGGATGAGGGGAAGCAAAGCGCCCGGACGCTGAAAGACCACGTTTATTCCCCACGGCACCTGATACAGCACGCCAAGTAAGTGCGTCCCGTAACTGGAAAAATCCAACAACCTGCCGTTCTATCTTCTGAAACCCATTGCATACTTTGCTTTTTGATGTTATTTAACTTAATTGAATAGCATGGCTGCGATATCCTAGACACATTATGCAGTGCGTCTCCATTTGACAGAAAACTTTCGTTTTAGTACCATTAGTGAAGGAAATGGATTATATTTTTCTGCCTCTTTTCAAATATAGTGTATAATGAAATGACATGTGTATATGTTTCTCTGACGATCTCATATGCCCATTAAATATATTGACTCATTTAAAACCACAGTCAAACAGCTGAATAACCACTATAGGCAAGGATGCACTGTGAACTCAAATGAGCCCCCTTGAATCTTTTATTTTCCACTCCTGCGGGGGATGTTTTTCGCTCTTGGGCATCAGAAACGGCGGCCCACCAGGCAGTACATCACGGGCTATAGGCGAAACGTGGCACCTGACAGCTATGGGAGGAACCTGATCGATCAAACGTTATGCACATTCACGGGTTTGAAAATTGATAAGATCATCGCGGTGCATTTCACCCCATGTAATGGCTCAGGTGGCAAAGAGTTTGCAACACCTGCCCTATCAATTTTACGCGCAATGTTCGTGAACTGGAAGAAGAAATTATATCGGATCTGATTTGTAGCCAGTGTGCTTTTAGATTAATTTCTGGAGGTAAAAATTTAAGATGTTCCGTGAGCAGTGAGCCTCTGAGTTGAGTACGAGTTCGTTTGTAGACACCTTGGAATCTGCCCTTCAAACTTCTCTAATAGTTAAAATGCCCAAATCACTGTTTATGAACATCTTGGAACAATCCACGTGCTTTTGTTGCATGGATTTCAGGTAGTTATTAGGCTGCAAATTATTAACACACGCAATATTAGTGCCGCTGGAGATGGCAACGAATTGCGCATTACCGTGTAGTCGGTAGAGCGCCCGGTGGATCCAACGTAATGGTTATTTAGTGGGGTCCCTGTACAGATGGCCGGTGTTGATTTACTTGAGAATGAATGTAAAATGCCCATTACCTGGGCAAAAACAAACAGCGACTACCTGCAGTGGGAGCTGATGTCAGTACTGCTAGACCATGTGACTTGCTTCACCTTTTGGAGCAGAATGCTCACTTGGTTTGTTTATAATTTTAGCAAAAGCTGGAACAGTTCCTTGGTCAAATATTTGTTGTTAAGTGTAGTAGAAAAGGTTCACATCTTCCAGTGAGAATTGGGTAAACTTAGAAGTGTAAGAAAATTTATTAATTCTTAATGAAGAATTAGTTTTCCTACATCCCTAGTTGGACAAATGTTTAGCAAGACCTGTGCAATTTAGTGTTAATCAGAACTTTTGGCATTTAACAAGTCATCTTAAACGCCCCTTCCCCATCAAATATGTCTTGGAAGTTGGATTTCTTGTATTCCCTCCAAGCAGAGTCCTGTGCCCCCACCCAATTAGAGCTAGTTCCTGGGCCTCTGACAGGCCGCATATGCAGGACACGCGCCCCGTCTCGGAAAACCTGAGTGTGCACGGGGAGCGTGCACCGTTGACTGAGCGGTTAATGATTGAGCTGCACCCTAAGCGAATTGCTCGCTTCCCCGCTCGTTGCCACGCAGGCGTGGACACGGTGCGCCCGGGAGCTGGACTGGCATGGGGCGTGAGGACCGACTTGTAAATATCACACAGGAATAGGAGCAAATAAACGAATGTTTTTTTTTTAACTGCTCCCTTATTAGAGGAAGATGGCAGTTACCATGAGAACAGATTGCTGCTTCTGCACATGGGAAACGTAGCTGTTCCTCACTAGCCTAAGACCCCACGGTTTGGTGGCTATTCCATATAGCTGAAGATTTATGATGCATATCAACAAAGTGAATGTTTTTATAATTTATCTGTAGCCCCAACCTTTCCTGACTCATCCACTGCTAAAACGTACATTCCTTCTCCAACAACTTGCCATGGACCCAATTCAAGGCTTCCCAAACAGGCAGGGAGGAATCGCCAACCTCCTGACCTTCCACCGTTTCTCACGCCCCACCCCATCCCCCCCTGAACCACAATGCCGGGCCTCCGGAACCGCTCCACCTGGGAGCCACTGCTGCTCAAGGCGTCCTGCGTCAAGTCATGTGCGGTCGGCTGCTCACTGGGCACCACCGCCCGGCTCACCTATGCCAACACGGAGACCGAGTCGGTGGAAGGTGAGCTGAGGCCGCCCACCTGCGGGTCACGGGGCCCCGCCCTACATCATCACGGGGCCCCGCATTGCTTTTATAAATATCCTCCAGTCTGCTGACTCTTGGTTTATTTAAAATGACTACCACTGAACATTGTGTGCTGTGTTTATTTTGTAATGTTCCCTTATTAATTAATATTATTACCTGGCTTATTAACCTTATATTTGAAGTTATTTTACTTCTGATATTACTTTCTTAGGACTGATACCACTAGTTCTTGGAGTCTAATTTAATATGTACAATAAGTCTTGAGGTGGGGTCTAGTTTCCTAGCAACACCCACGACCATGCCTGTGACCGTCATCATTGGTCTCTTGGTTCCCCGAGGTGTGTTTGTGTACCCCCTGCGGGAGAAAGAGATAGTGGTGGGGTTCGAGGCAGCTGTGGCCAGCCGTGCGGTGGGCCTGCAGATCCAGAGCCGCATCAGGCTGGAAGACTGCTGCCTGGCCTGCTGTCCCAGCGGTCACCTGGATGCACAGAGCGGGAGCAGCAAGGACTGCGGGTGCTGTGGCACCTTGGGTCGGGACGTGCAGTGCACCAATGGTGAGACCCTGCACAGCTTTGGTCCCAAAAAAAGTACCCCCGAAGAGTCTGTGCTGCTGGACGCCTGCGAATCTATGGCATCGAGCAGGGAAAGCCAGCTAGCAAAATAAACAATGTTACAATATCTCTGATTAGCATAAAATAGATTATTAGCCCAGTGCATTGTGGTATGGCAGGATGCACGTGCTGTGACAGGAAAGCCAGGGAACCTTCCCCTCAAGCAGCAAATGCCTTTATTAATCTGGCGTAATCGAATTGCTGTGCGGTCTGCAGTGGGCACTTAAAGATAAATGGATTAATTTTTGGCTCACATAAATCACCTCCTCTTCAAAATAAATGTTCTTTATAAAATGGTCAAGGAATCTGCAAAGCATTTGATTTTGTTTGTTCCAAATGGGAATGATTTCCATATTGTAGTGATTTGTTTATGTGAAGATTATAACATAGAATAGTAGTTTTAAATGTGTTTTGCTGGTTTTAATGTCAGACATCATTTGGATGTTGTAGCAGACGGTGTGAATGATTGATTGTTATAACCAGTGCTCGTAAAGCTAAAGTTTTTGACCCCATCACGGTTTCTTCATGGACAAGTTTAATCGCCAGCTATGTTGAGAAGAGCCTTGTATTTGACGGCTGGGGGTTCCATTGCAGGGCATCTCGTCCTGGACGAGGATTTGGAGAGAACCACATTCATTGTCAGTACTGGAGTCATCGCCCCACTGGACCTGGTGACAGTCATCTTGAGTACGACCATGGAGCTGCCCACTCTCGAGAATGGTGCAATGCACTTGGTCTACCCTTTGGTGCTGACCCCCCTGGTCAGGGGAAAGATGGTTCCAAACTGCGGCGAGCGTGGTGGACGGTGGGATGAAAATGGGTATGTAATTAATTATCCCCTCATTAATTGTGCACCTGTATTTTATCTAAAGATGTGTGCATGCACCAATCCCCCTCCCTCCTTCTTCTAGGCCTACCAGCTGCTTCGGGGGTGCCTCGGGAAAACAGGACCGCCCCCCAGGCTCTCACGAGCAGTGTGCCCACGCCATCTTCACCAGCCCCGCCACCAACTACCTGCCCTACGAGTTTAGCTTCCAGCTGCTTGTGCGTGGGGCCTGCCTCCTTGCAGGTGTGTCCGACTTCCACCACTGAGACATCCTCCATCCATCCATCCATGCACAGTTTCACACTTTCCTCATATCTTAAGATATACCTGAACATTATGCATAAACTCTTAAATATATGGTAATGTATCCCAACACACCCATGTAAAGAACCTTGGGACAACTCTGAATTGAAATGAATTGAAATGAATTGAAATGAATTGAAATGAATTGAAATGAATTGAATTGAATTGAATTTAAATGAAATGAAATTAAATGAAATTAAATTAAATGAATTGAAATTAAATGAAATTAAATGAAAATCAGTCCCTGCTCCTGACAGCGCTCTACAGGGAAAGGCTAGCCAACAAGCTTTTGGGCTCCTTATCCCCCACTGGTGTGAAGAATAACATTCAGTGACGACAGGCTGACAGGTGTCCCAGTAGAGAAGCCCATAATAACCCGTATCCTCCCCCATTATGCAGGACCTGGAGTGTCACAAGTGAATAGGGCCATTTACATTGAGGGTAGAACAGCTGTTGATAGCTGGAGCCAATATTTTAGACCTTCATGGAAAATGAAACAAGCGCAACAAGTGTTGGAGAAATGCTCTGCCTGGAGCATCAAAGGGTCGAAGATAGAAGGCATGTGTAGATGGCGCCAGCAGCACCTAGGAATGCAAGGAGTTTGCTGGTATAAATGTCCTTGAAGGTCCCACAGGACAACTAATCTCATAATGCAAAAGAAATTGGCAAGTGACGGGGCACTTAGTGAATCTAATGTCATTCGGGGAATTGCCAAAGCTGAAATCATGTCACTCTGTTGAAATGAACTCCAGAGATCTCAGGGATGATTTTCAAGCCTTTGAGGAACTGAATGACTCGTAAGGATACTCTGGCCATTGACCAGCATGTGACCCCCAACCAGGCCTGGAGAGCCCCACACACGCCCTGCGGGCTGACGCAGACCCCAGTGCCCAGTCGGCCTCCGCTACCTACATCACCCTGGCAGAGGAGCACCCCTATGACCGGGCTGTGGAGATAATACTGCACTTGAGCGGTAAGCTAGGGGCCTTGAGAATGACCAAAGCTCTAAATGCCGACTTTTTCTTAAATGTGGACATTAATAAAACTCAGCATGCCAATAGCCCCACTAGCTCCACTCGATGAGAAGACCAACTGGATTGATTCCAGGTTCCTTTAAGTGTTCCTTTAAGAGCTTATGTGAAGGAGCCGTTTATCAACAAGATCAGTCCTGTGAAGTGTTCCAACGCTACATATAAACCCCTTGGTGATTAGGGGATGGAGCAGACCCCAGCTGTCCTGTCCTTCACAGAACCACACCGCCCCCAGGTCATCTTTGAGAGGGGCCGTCTCACCTTCCAGGAGTATGAACAGCAGATCTGCGCACGTCGCGACTTCATTCGATATGCCAGGAAGGAGGCAGAGCCTGAAAAGAAGGTGGGGCTAAACTGTGATCCTGGCACGCTGTAATGTTTATTTTGTGTTGCTTGTTGGGATGTGGGTCACTGGCAGTTTATTTTCCTTTAGTTGGAGTTTGTGAGGAAGAGGTTCCACAAGGACATCTTGTCCAACCCAGTTCTGATGCTTAACTTCTGCCCCGACCTGCTGAATGAGCCAGTGGAGCTGCACCAGGCCACCCGTGAGATATTCTTCCTTCTGGACCGCAACGGTAGCATGAGTGGATGGAACATGGAACGGCTCAAGGTGCACTTTTAGCCTATGCCTACCTAAGGGAGGCCATGTTTGTAGTCCAATTTCAGTGGCTCATCAAAGAAAACCAACCTACTCCTGTAGGGTAGTAGGATCTAATAGGGCTGTAGGATCAGTCCTGTCATTTAATGCAGTGGTTCTTACATTAGCCCATGATCTTTTAAGAATGGATTCTGATGGCCTGTCATTGTCTCTTCCAGGAAGGAATGGTGGTAGCCATAAAGAGCTTGCCACTGGGTACACTATTTAACATAGTGGGATTCGGCTCCCTGATCAAGACCCTGTTCCTCACCAGCAAGCTGTGCACCAACGTAAGCACCCAGTGGGCACAACTGCTATGGCAGCACAGAGAGTCGTGGTGATGTTGGGACAGGGCTATGTTTTGTTAGCCAAACACCGCTTCTTGGGGTTTCCCAGCCATAAATACAGAAAATATGCTAATAACATCCCCTCCTTCATGTATGTCTGAAAGAAACCCAGACCTGTTGTTGTTCCATGTGATTTTTGGTGCACTACAAGCAACAACTGTGAGATGTACCTTGACCTGAAACCTCTAAAGCTAGTTGGCCCCTTGTAAATAAATCAAATTGTGTGCTACTCTGCCCGAGAACAATCAATGTTCCTGGCATGGTTGCTATGGTCGCGGAGTATCACATTCTCGAGGTACCCGTGCCTGGAGGTGCAGATGGGTGTTTAACAAACAAAAGGCCATATGGTAACCTCATTCATTTATGGTGTTCAGTAATTGGCTTTCTCCTCTCCCTCCTTTCCTAAAATGTCATCTGTAATCGTGACAGTGATTGATTCGCGTCCACACAGTTTACATTACATTGTGTTTAAGGATTAACTGGCTGCTTCACCCACAAGGCTTATATTGCCCCCCACCCCAGGAGACGATAACAGCGGCTTATGAATATACCCAGAAGATGAATGCAGACCTGGGGGGCACGAATCTGCTGGGGGCACTATCCTGGGTGTACCAGCAGCCCAGACGCCGTGACTATCCCCGGCAAGTGTTCCTCCTTACGGATGGTACGGTCAGCAACGTGGGGCGCGTGCTCGAGCTGGTGCGGAGGAATGCCAGTGCGGCCAGGTATGGGCAAATAGGACCCAAAAACCACTGCACTCCAACCCCTTAGTCAGCATCACTCAAGATCACGTTTTTAGCTGTAAAGGCATTTAGCCAGTAAGTTTTTATCCTGGTGAGAACTGGTCTAGAATATCAGCCAACAGTAGGTGGGCCACTGCTCCCCTCCCCCACCATAAAAATACAGTAATAAATAATCCCTTCAGGTCTGTGACTCTGGCCACCGGTCCAGGAGCTGGTGCACGTGCATAGAATTGTAGCATTGACGACGGGAGGGGAGGACACTGAGGACTTTCTATGAGTTTCGGTCTCAGGCAGTAATCAGGCTAAGTGCTCGCCACTGCAGCC